>CAHIKZ030004896.1:5450000-5630000 GCA_903632075.3 Acanthosepion pharaonis | reverse complement strand
AAAAGAAAAAAAGATCTAAAATGATACAAAGTCACTTCCTCAAGGACATCTCAAACAGGAATTAATTAGGCAATGGATGGCCTTGGCTGCTTAACAAGAATGTTGATTTCAACTTATGATACAATTCCCTAAACCTGACAGTCTTTATGACATGTCACACAACCTGTTATCAATTGGTATTTATGTTAGGGATTATGGTTTGTATAGATTAACAATCTGTTAACTGCAGGTTATTAGCAATGTACACAGTTATAGACAAGGATTATCAAATGGGATTATCTTTAGTTGTATAAATTGATTCTTACTGATGTTTTGTGGCAAACAGGGTGTGCAACTTTCAGCTATAATATTTTTAATATGCCTTCAGGACATAAACAATCATGGCTTCCCACAGACTCCATTTCTTTATTATTTGTGAATGGCCATAACTTATTGGAATAGTACTGTGATTCCCCATTGCCTTCTTCATGATTTGGAATTTAGAGTTGTCTTTCTAGACTGGAAGTCACACAAAGATAGAGATCTCCATCTACCCTGCTATTTGACCCTTAGATGGATTCATGATCTACCTAAGAGCATTAAGTGCAAAGTGAATGCAACAGACTTTGATAGAACATGTCTGTGCTGATAACTATTATGCTATCTACACATCATCCATAAAGGGCATTTGGTATATAATAAAAAGGAAAAAATCTTTGATTTAATGCGCCAAGAATATTAGCAATTTTATTGTTATGCTTATTCTTACGATTCTGATTGGAGAGGAATCAAGTGTTTTGCCTGCAGCAAATGAATTGATATCTTTTCCAAGCTACTCTGAGCTTAAGAATATTTCCCACTCAGATATTTGTCAATTTGTATTTATTGTCTTCAAAATGAAAATAGCATTACACAATAGAACAGTGATTCTCAACCACAGTGACACAGCACACTAGTGTACTGCACAATCCTCTTAAGTGTGCCATGAAATATTGTCATGGCATACATACATATGTGCGTGTATGAAAGTATTAATGGTACAGTGTTAGTGTTTGAATAAATGAATAAGTATTAAAATTTTTTCAAATAATTCTTTTCACTATTCTTCAATTATGTTATTTTAAATACTTTATTTTAATATTCATTTTTTAAAAAGTATTTTAAATTTTTTAATTTAACTTTTTAAAATTTTCATTTATTTGAATAAGTGAATATTAACCTTTTTTTCATATAACTGTATTCAGCATTCTTTGTTTAATTCAAAATTTTTACAAAGTTATATTGAATTATTTATTAATATTGTCAAAGTTTCCAATATGCAGTACTGAATGCTTGATTTAATAAGTTTCCAATTTTTTAAAAGTATATTACTCTGAGATTTGTATAAAATGAAAATCACATCCCTCCATAAATGTTCCTTCTAATATTGAACTTCAGTTTTGTGAAAAAGAATTGGCCACCATTTCTAGTGATCAAGGGCCCAAAATAAAATGGTACCCATTGATACATTTGGGATTTCAATACAAAAGGAATCCCCCACATTAGCTAAAAAAGGCTTTATCAGTTTTATTGCAATTTTCTACTACTTATTTATGTGAATTAGGCTTCTCAACCCTAAATAACATAAAAAATAAGAACTGAGAAGGTCTATGCTAAAGAAGAAATGAGAGTCTGCTTATCATACATTTGAATAAACATTGAAGAAATTGTGAAATAGCACCAGGCACAGGATTCACACTAAATAAGTTGTACAAATAGTTGAATAGAAACATTGAAATAAAGTAAGTTCATATTTGTGTGTATTTTTTTTTTAAATCTATGGTTTTATTTCATAAAATAAATGTTAAAAAATTTTGCTAAATGTGCTGTGATATTTTCATTTGTTCCTAGGTTTGCCGTTGCTTAAAAAGGTTAAGAAACACTGCAATAGAAACTGAAAATGTTACATTTTTATTGAATTTAAAAATATAATGATGTGTATGAAACTAAAGGTGCTAAAAAGTAAAGAGATTCATTATAGTAAGATGTTTTATTCATAAGGAAATGCAATTAACATCATGGGAAATGGAATCAATGATCTGTGCACAAATTCTACCCAAAACAGTTTGCTTTCACTTTGCAGTAATATCTTTGGGATCTCTGCTACACTGATTCTAAACAATTCCTGAAACTGATGGATGAAAACTGTGCTATGTCCATATAAAAATACATAAATAAAAAATAATTATACTGTCACTGTGTTGTGTCCATAAAAAATAAATAAAAATTAATCATAGTGTCAAAAATAATTGTAATAAAATAACAATTTTAATTAGGATTTTTCTTTTCTTTTAAGCATTTCATCCCAAGCAAGGTGATTTAAAGTATAATTAATCTGATTTGAAACAAATATTATTTACTTTAAGTTTAAAATATTGCAGAAATATGTTTTTTAAGCAGACATTAGCTGTGTTTTTAACTGACAGTGGACGTGTTTGACAGATCTAATGTTGTTTTACGAAGACTTTATTTGTAAAACATAATTGAAGAAAATTACATGAGCAACATTTTATTTAATTTTTAAGTACTCAGTAATCTTAAAAATTTAGTGTTGTGGAGTAAATATGAACTAGTCCATTACTATAAAGAGCTCCAGGTTAGAGGTAAGACTAGTAAACATTTGGAGTCAGTTTTCAGACTAACTATACAGGCATCATGGCAAGTAGCCAAAGCATTACATATAGAGAATCCTTATATGAAGTTTGTTATATAAAGTAGGAGTGTTTTATAACAACAGCCATATAATAGTGGCGTTACAAAAATGGTGATGAGGGATTCAAAACTCAGACAATTTATAACCACTGTGTTGAGGATTTGGAACTTTTACAACCTATAACTCTTGTAACAAGGATTTTTGTTTGTTTAGAAAAAAAACACGTATTCTTATGAATATGGAGAAAATTTTGGCTTCCATAGTTGAAATTCAACAACAGAAACAGCAACAACAAAGAACTACAAAGACAGCAACAACATAATTCTGAAGAAAAACAAAATATTCAATGTCTCTTATACCAGACACTGTCTAAAACATCATATCAGAAGAATTTGTATATAATCCTGGTGAGGGACTGACATTTTCTGTGTATTTTCGTAGATATGAACAATATTCAGTCAGTGGCTGGGAAGATGAGGCAAAAACAAGATTGTTGTTGAGGAAAATAGCTCCAATAGAGGATGAAAAATATTGCGATTATATTTTACTGAAATAAGCAAAGGCAATTTGGTTTGAAGACACGGTACACATTCTGATGAAAATCTTTAGTGGCAAGAGCTCTCTGTTTAATGTTTGTTGGAGGTGCTTGATTCTAACCAAGAAAGGGAACAAAGACTTTGTCATGTATGCAGGTATCATCAACCGAGAATGTGAAAAGTTTAGAATAAAGGAAATGACTCCAGATATGTTCAAAGAATTAATTTTTGTTCAAGTTTTAATAGCTAAAAAAGATGCTGAAATACAAGCAAAAATTTTCACAAAAATTGAACAAAACAATAATATTACACTGCAAGAAATAGTGGATGATTGCCAGACAATGCTATATTTGAAACACGATGCTGAAGAAATTTAAAAAAAAAAGGAATGTGCATTAGTACAAGCAAAGGACAAATGTACAAAAAGGAGAATAAATCCTTGTTTTAGATGTGGTAAATTACATCTTGGAAAAGATTATCCATTTAAAAAAGCAGAATGTTACAAGTGTGGTAAATGATGACATATAAAGACACACTGCAAAACCAAACCAAGAAAAATTCTCACAGGAAGAAATTAGTACACAGCATTGTGAAGGATAAAATGGTCACAGAAAACAAAAGAAAATTTGTAAATGTAAAAATAAATAATGTGGGTGTAAAAATGCTACTGGACACTAGTAGCAATATTTCAATAATCAGTGAAACCACATGGAAGAAAACTGGAAAGTCTTTATTAAAAAGGACTTCCAAAGTCACAAATTCAGTTTCTGGTGAGAATTTTTTTTTTTTTCTGAAATGAATTGCAATGTTTTTTTTCATAATAAGCATGTAAAAATTGAAGCTTATGTATAAAGAAATGCTATGAATTTATTCAGTATGGACTGGATAGAACTATTTGAATTTTTAGATTTGCTGATAAATGTTTATTATAAAAAGGTAAGTGGACAAGTGACCTATTTAAAAAGAGCAAAAATCTTAAGGGAGAATTAAAAAAATGTTTTCAAGATGTTCTGTCAAATGAACTAAGTCAGTGTTCAAAATTCAAGATGGATTTTCAAATAAAGAAAGGTTCAGCACCAATATTTAAGCTGAAACATAGTGTACCATTCACAGAATTAGAACAAGTTAAAGAAAAGTTGGACAGACTCGAAAGAATTGGTATAATAGAAAAATTTAACCCTTCGATATGGGCTACACCAGCAGTGTATGTAAAGAAAAGAAATAATAAAATTTGTGTTTGTGCAGATTTCTTGACTGGATTGAACAGTCATTTAGAAATACATAATTAACTACCCATTGCCAAATCCAAAAGAAATTTTTTCAAAATTGAATAGTGGAAGAATATTTTCAAAGCTGGAGCTCTTTGAAGCATGTTTGCAAATTCAGATTGAAAATTAATATTCAGAATTAATGACCATAAATACACACAGAGGATTATTTAAGTTGAACAGAATTTAAATCATCAATTTGATTTTTTCTGTTTGAAAAAAAAACAAAAAACAAATTGGTGATTTAAATTCTCCAAGAAGTCCTGCTTTTAACTAATATGAAGATCCTGGAATGTTAATTTCTCAAAATTTCATAAAATTAAGTGGGAGTTAACAGATGTAAAAATAAATATATTTTTACAAAGATTTTCTAAAAAAAGATATTTAAAAATAGAAATAAATCCTGAAAATTTTATTAAAATCTGACAATTATTTGACTTTTGTAAGAATTTTCAAAACTGTTTTTACTGCAAAAAGATGCTAAATTTCCCATACTAATCTTTGGCCCACCCACTGACACAAAAAAAACAAGATTTTTAAACAAAATTTCAAATGTGCTAGAAAGGATTAAAAAATTTAATAAAATAATAATAAATACTTTGGTCTTTCCTCTTAATAATAAATATTTTGACAATAAAACTTTGTTTTTATCAAGTTTGGGGCCTTTTCCTAACATGCTATGCTCTTTTTTAGAAAATTTGGGGAGGTTACAATTTAAAACTAAAGTCAACAGATTCAGAATTACTCTGCATTCAGCAGATATTAACAAAATTACTTTAACAGCATCCAAAATTAACATCATGATATTTTAACAACTTCAGAACTGATATTTTTTTCACTGACCCATGTAGGCTATTTTTCTCCTTTCATTCCATTTGTGCCATTTTAATTGAATTCATTTATTTTTTAAATTTAACCAAAATTCATTTTATTGTCATAACTGGACATTTACTTTATGGTCATCTCTTTACTGTCAAGTTCAAAGTACCAATAAATAGTTATGAATAGACTGATTGATATATGATAAGACATGAATAAACTCATTGATATATGATAAATATGAATAGACTCATTGATATATAATAGATATGAATAGACTCATTGATATATAATAGATATAAATAGACTGATATAGATGGACAGGAATAGACTAATATCAATAGATAGAGTGAAATCATTATCAATAAGATACTAAAGCTCTCATTGTAGTTAGGAGAAAATGAAGCCGATTTTTTTATTTTTTATTTTTCAGCTGTACTACACATGTAAGCAAAGAGACAGTTGGACAGACAATTAAGCTGTTGATAAGTTTTTCTCTTCTTTTATTTTTATTTTTTTCTTGTCTCCAACTTTATGATTTTATTACTTGCCCAGGGGAGGGAATGTGTTATTCCAATGTTTTATTTCAAACACAGTTAAATTATGTGTGTGTGTGTGAATACATTAAATGGTACAAGCACATGAAAATCACTTACACAACACAGATATACACATCTGTCTATATTTCTGAGATGAGGTATTGTAACTATTTACACTATTTACATAAAGATGAGGACAGCAGTTCGAACAATATAATCAGTTTATGCATATACATTATATATGTGCATGCAAAGTCACACACAGACAGAAAATCAGCTTTTCTTTTATGAGATAGATTTTGTGCAGAGCATCAACCTAAATAATACCAAAACTTGATCTGCCATTTTATATAAGTTTATTTAAGTCTGACACAAGGTTACAAGTACATGGGACCCAGTGAAAATTAAACCAATTGGTCTGTCAGATGACTTTTTTAACTATTATGTGAAATTAAACACGTCCCACTTTTTATATATTAGGTGTAAGCAAAAGTCTCCAGCAATTCTTTTAAAAATCTTGAGACAGAATACACAGTTGAAAATCATTCCTTTGATGCAAACTTTTACACATACCTAATATATACAGTATAAATAAGTCACTTACCAGCCTTGACAGAATCCAAAAGAATTTACGCAGCTTTGTGGACAATGAATTATTTTCAAACTTACAATCTCTTTCCCACAGACAAAACATTGTAAGCCTATTGCTACTCTATCACTGTTTACATAGAAAATGTTCTGATGAGTTCTATTCCTTAGTTCCACTTAGTTTCATTATGCCATGCCATGGACACAAGGTGGAATCATCTGCATTCCCTTCATATCCAATTGGAAAGAAGGAAGTTTCACTCAGACAGATTCCGACATTGTGAAACAGACTCCCAAAAGGATGCTCCTCTAATCACTACAATCTTAACTTTTTGTGTCAACCATTATCTTTATATCCTCATAATCTGCATTTACTTCCTCCTCTTACATCTTGAACAAACACACTCAGTAACCTTCTACCTTGAACGGCTCTTTGGCCTTGTATTAGATGAATCTTTAGTTAAAAAAAAAAAAAAAAAGAGAAGTATACTCCTACCAAATTTTTTAGAAAATTTTTAATAAATTTACAGAGTGATACATATACATATTTTTGGTTTCAATGCTGAGTCTGGTTATTACCAATAAAACCTAATAATATCTGTTTTCATTGTATAATGCTCCATTCAAAATAATAAAATCCTGGCTTTGAAGAAATTAACTTTTAATAAAAAAAAAATTGGTAGGTGCATACAGTATGTATGGTTTCTGGTTTCACATATCCACAGGGTGGATATGTGAAACCAGATATTTATTATTAACTGAATTTTGATATGAAATTTTCCCTGTATAATGTTCAACTTTTGTAATTAATATGCACCACTGAATTAAGTACATTGACAAGTAAAGTAAAAATACACCAAAGATGAGGTGAATATGTTGGAGAACTATTTCACAATGAGACAGAAATCTGCAATACATAACAATAAAGAAGGACTGGAAATATTAAAGATTGGCACTGGATAAGATGGACAAGAACAAAACAGTAAGACCAGATGGAATTGTAATAGAAATGCTCTCACCCTTAGACATTCTTGGCATCAGCAAAATCACAGAAATAATAAATTAAATATATATTGAAAACATACCAGAAGACCATAGATTTATTTTCATAGCACTACCTAAGGTGCAAATGAATGCAAACTCCATTGTACAATCAGCTTAATGAGCCACATAACCAAGCTAATAATCCAAATTCTGATGAATAGAGAACAAGCCAGAATTAAACTGAAAACAGGACAAGAAGAGTGTGGTTTTGTCAAGAACACTGGAACAAGAAATGCTACATTTATGATCAGAGTGATATCAGAGAGAGCAATACAAATGCAGAAGAATGTACATTTATATTTCATAGATTACAAAAAAGCATTTGATAAGGTACGGCACAAAGATCTATTTGAACTGCTAGGAAAACTAGATCTATTTAGGAAGGATGCTAGAATAATCCAGAACTAATTCTGTGAGCAAACCACCTGCATACACACTGAAAATGAATTGAGTAGATACCAAAAAATAGAAAGTGTCATTAGACAAGGATATATCTTCTCACTGGATTTATTCAACCTCTATAGCAAGTCTATCCTAAGGAAGCAGGGAACCTTACCAGAATTTCTTAACAATATAAGGTATACAGTGACACAAATGATGTTCACAGACACGGATGGAAAACTACAAGACCTCCTAGACAAGGTAGTAAAGAAAAGTGAAGAGAAAGGACTAACCATCAATCGTAAGAAGACAGAATGATGTATGGTTGTTAGCAAAAGAAAATGCCCAAGATGTGAACTACGAAACAAGTATAGAAGTTTAAATAGATGGGAAGTGTTTTAACAGAGGATGGAAAATGTATTGTCAAAATCTGAAGGTACATTGGAATAGCAAAAAATACCTTCCAAAAACTAACTAATCCCCCGATGTCACAGTCGATACTGAACAATTTCCTCACAGATAAAGAGAAGCCTTGTGGAAACAGAAATGTGGTTCTACAGAAGGATGCTGAGAATACTATGGTGTGTGTCAGCAATGAAGCAGTTTTAAGGAAAATGGAAACAAAAATAACTCTTAGAATCAGAAAGAGACAGCTGAAATTTCTGGGACACATAATGAGGGCTTGAAAACTTAACACCCACAGGACATATTGAATGTAAAAAAACATGAAGGAGGTAACAGGATAGGAAGTTATCATTAAGCAATATGGCACATAGAAATAGAAGACAAAGTAAAGAAATTAAGTTGAAAGAAAAATATTTGTTGTGTAAATAAATGCTTTTTTCCTCATTAGGCTACAGACTTACTTATATATAAAAATATATGGTGAAAATAATGAAATGAATGTTTTCTCACCTGATCAAGAAAGGCTGTGAAAAGCAGCAGTGGCTGAGCTGATCTCTGATTTTAAGAACAGATAAAAAGTTCCGTATTTGGATGTGATTATTAACTTTGTCAATTTTGGTAAACACCAACTGAAAAATAAAATAAATCGGATTTTTCAAGGAACAAGAAATAAAAAAAATTATATAAAAAGATGATGAGATATTTTCTGTCTGACCCAGTTCTCAAAATCTGACTAAACATCAGATTTTTCTGTTGGGGAATCTCTTCTTGTTGTGTTGAGGACTTTTCAGTATCACCTCATATTTATAACTTGAACTCATATTTCTATCAATATTAATATCTTGTTAAAGAATATTAACAATTAACAATTGTAGAAAAAAATATTAATCAAACCATATAATAATTATCAGTGTGTATTTATTTATTTATTTATTTATTTCCTCTCCTGTCTGTAGTGGGAAGGTAAATCAACTTGTTAGTAAATTTATGAGTGATGTCCCTTAGTAGTTTTAATAATCTATACAAATAAAGTATTTACCTGCATTTAGACTAAATTAGTTCCTGAACAAAATGAACTATTTAATTAATCAGTTCCTTCACTCCTACATTCTTAGATTGCAGTCTTATTTGTTAAAGCCTTTCATGTGAGGCACTCAGATACCTTTGTCTATTAAGTGATCGTCTTGCATCTTGAAATAGGCTTTGTTGTTACTGTTTTTGTTGTTC
Source organism: Acanthosepion pharaonis (assembly GCA_903632075.3). Classification (NCBI taxonomy): domain Eukaryota; kingdom Metazoa; phylum Mollusca; class Cephalopoda; order Sepiida; family Sepiidae; genus Acanthosepion; species Acanthosepion pharaonis. Next base: position 5,620,522 of record CAHIKZ030004896.1, on the reverse strand, counting down.
TGCTGCTAATCTTTTTCTTCCAAGAGAAATTTCTATTTCACTGTTATATTAAAATACATAAAATTTTTAACAGGAAAAGATATTGAGCAAAAAGCGATTTATATAATACCAGGAGGTATTCCGTTGTTACAGTAACACAAGGCATATTTGTTTTGAGAGGTATTGAGTAATGCCTCATGTACTTAGAAAAATAGAAAATAAAGGATATATATAATTATTATAAGTATACTTTTATTTTCTATTTTTCTAAGTACATATCATTATGTTAAGAAGAGGCTTTACTCACTACCACTCAAAACAAATATACCTTGTGTTACCATAACAACAGAATACTTCATTATTATATATTGAGACAAAATTCAGATTGCTAATGCATTGCTAATGCATTTTATTTGTTTTAAGTTAGCCTTATTTGAATATTTTTGCTTTTAATGATTTATCATGAATGTCTCTTCTTAACAGTGTCAAGCAAGGCAAATTTGATCTGCTTATTGAATTGTTTGTCATTAAATGAAACCGTAAATTGTTTGCAACAACAGTTTGTGTTTAAGATATAGTTTATGGTTCCTTCTTCCAAGGCCTTACTGAAAGTAACCATCTTAACTTTTTGGTTATTGTCGAACAATCGTGGTCAAGATAAACACTCAGTTGTAGAGCAAGCTGAGTGAAAACTAATTCAACATTGAGACAGAGAGCTATTTATGGTGCAATGGAGCATCTCATTATGCTAAAGTGGGATAGTCCATTGCTTGGGCTGTGATTGGCTGCTGGTACCTGAGTGGAAGTATTACTATATAAATACTAGCATGATTTCTCAGTTAGTTTGCAGTGTTTGTATTAAGTTACAACCTGCTTTATTTTTGTCTGCCAGCTGGACGCTAGTTGGAACTCTTCAGCGGTAAGTGCTTTTTATTATTGTTATTCTACATCTCCTTCCCCCCCATCGCGTGTGGGTAGTGGCCTTTGGGGAGGGATGAGTTCCTTTAAACCTGGCTGGTTGTGCGGAAGTAGTCTGGACAATGCCCGAGGGGTTTTTGTCCGTGTTATTGTAGACGGCTGAGCAATGTTTGATGTTATTCCAGCGTCAAATGTTTGTTGCACTGGTGTAGGGGTGTCAGGTAATGCACTAGGTCTTGGAACTGGAATTGTTGGTGTATCCAGTTTCCTGAGAAATCGGCGATTTTGTATAATGTAATTCTACCTGATCCGTCAACTCTGATACGGTATTGGTGGTTGGGGAGGGTTTCAATGACCTGACCTGTTGTGTCCCATCGACGGGTTGTTGGTCTTTGTAGTGCCACTATTTGTCCTTTTTGAGGGGGTTTAAAGTGTGTGCTGTTCTGTTGTATCGCTCTATGAGACGAGCGTTCAAGGGACAGACTTATCTCACGATTTTGGGCTGCGGTTATCCAATTCGGCGTGTGGCTTATAGAGTGTGGGGTGGGATGGTATGTAGTCACGTGGCGTTAGACCATAGGCCTAGAATGGCTGGCTACTGGAAGTTCAATCTGTCTTTACTGGACAGGCAGGACTTCCGGGGAGCAGCTAACTAGATTAGTGCAGCGGGAATTAGTTGGGGCAGTTATCGAATAGGTGGTGGGAAAACCTTAAAAAAAGAGGATTAGGTCTTTCACCACTGATTTCAGCAAAAGTATTCGCTCTAGATAGAGCTGAAAAGGTGAAGACACTTAAAGCTAGTTACACCCGGCGGTGGCTGGGGGGGATCCCTAGAGATAGCCTTTTAGCTAGGGGCGGCCCTGGATCGTTTGAATAGCGAAACTATGGTACATGGGCCAGGTAATTAGACATAAGCTAAAAAAGATGTCTTCCGAAGTTGTGAACTTGGGCAAAGATCTGCGCAGGGAAGAGGTTCGTCGAGGTGGCGATCGTTATTTTCGCATTAAGTCGAAATCCCGGAGGGGCATACTCTTCGGGCCACTGACGACATGTGCGAGGTGTTTTGGCGCCATTTCGGGAACCGGTTTACCAAGGAGCCTGGTCTCCGTGGAGGAGGAGTTTCAGAGCTATTTGGCTGACTTTCTCGGCTTGGCGCCGACTGAAGCGGCTAGCTGCAAGGGAGAGATCACGGAGGGTGAAGTCTACGAGGTATTGAAGAAGGTCGGCAGAGGCAAGTCGCCCGGTCTGGATGGTTTGCCCTATGAATTGTACTTGAGGCTGTCGCACATCTTTGTTCCGATTTTGACAGCAGTGTTCAACAACTGGTTTTGGTCGGGGTCCATCCCAATCGGATCACCAGGGGTGTGATCACTCTGTTGAAAAAGGGCAAAGGTGGTGGGGGGAAGCTAGATGATTACAGGCCCATAACTCTGCTAAACACAGAGTTAAAAAGATTATGGCCAAGATCCTGCAGGAGCGTTTGCAGTCAGTTGCCGAGTCTCTGTTGGGACCTGAGCAGACTTGTTCTGTGAGGGGCGAACAATTCAGAGCAACCTGCATCTGATCCGCACGATCATAGAGGGCGTAAAATACGACGAAGAAGCCACAACTGATCAATTTGGATCAGTCCAAGGCATTTGATAGGGTTGACCATCGCTACCTTGCTACTGTCCTGCAGGCCGCTGGATTCGCACCCAACTTCTGCCGCTGGATTAGCCTCCTGTATCGCTCCCCCAGTGCTGTAGTACAGGTGAACGGAAGGTTGTCGGACGCGTTAAATTGCTGTCTGGGTCGGTTCGTCAGGGTTGTCCACTGTCGCCTCTCCTTTATGCTTTGGCGTTGGAGCCTCTCGCCGCCCGGCTGAAGGACCGACCGGCAGTCCGGCCCCTACGTGGAATCGCCGTCCCTGGAGGGTCTCGAGCCAGGGTTTCAGCGTCGCCCGATGACGTATCTGCTTTCGTGTCGTCCCGCAGCGACATTGAGGCGGTACAGAAGGCGCTTGATCGGTACGAGAAGGTGACAGGGGCCAAGATAAACCGCGACAAGTCGTCCGGCTTGCGGTTAGGTGCCTGGAAGGGGGTCGATCTTCCGGGCCGCTTCGGTTGGACGGATGGTCCTGTCCGCATTCTTGGAGTGTGGTTTGGGCCCGACCTCCAGCTGGAGAAGAATTGGTCTGAAGTACGAGCAAAGGTCGATTTTGCCGGTAAGATTTGGAATCGACGGAGGTTGTCCGTGAAGGGCAGGGCAGAGGTGTGTGTGACATACATTTTTCCCCTGATTCTTTATCGATTGTCCGTACTTCCTCTCTGTAAAGACCACAGGAAGGTGCTCGAGCGATCGCTATCCTCCATTTTATGGAGGGGACGTGAACAGGGTCGACAGACGAGTCTGCACTAAACGTCCGTGTCATGGGGGGCTGGGAATGCCGCACCTGTTGAGTCATCCGTGCCTCTAGGTTGGCTTTCCCGCGCCGCGCATTGACTAGAGGAGATCCGATTCTGGAGGGGATTGTTAGGGACGCCTTCCCTAGCCTTACCATCAGTCCCCCCATCTCGGGGTTGGCGCCGTTGTAAACCCCGGGATGAGTCGGTTTCCTCCCTTGAGTGTCGGTTGGCCTTGAAGGCCATTCCCGGTCCAGTGACCTTTCGGCCTAGGAAGGTCTTCTATCGTGGTTTAGTGGAGGGGGTTAAGCTACATGATACGCTTTGGCTTGTCGGAGGAGGAGCATGCTCCTATTGGTCTTAGGCGCCAGCGGCGGATTACCTCAGTAACCCTGAGTTTTCGCTTACCTGGCGATTGGCTCGAATCGGCTGCCTCTCAATGACAAGGCTTTCATATGGGGTTTGGCGGATTTGCCAGACTGTGAACGGTGTGGTCTTGGCTTAGAAGAAACGGCCCATACGCCTTCTACCATTGCCCCCGGTCCGCCTTATGGGACCATGTTGGCGAGCTGATGGCTTGTCTACGCTCCCGAACAGCTTGTGTCCATTGATCGCGCATACGCGTGTGACAATGTGTCGCCCCCGTATTCGGGGGAGAAACAAATGGTGTTTCTGATGCTGATGGCCACGGCTCGAATGGTGATTTGGACGACGCGAATGGAGGAAGTCTTGCGGGGCAACCGTCTTTCTTATCAGCATCTAATCCAATTCTTTGAGCATCAGCTCAAGATGAAGATTAGATCTGATAGAAAACGATTGCATTCGACAGTCTTCAGCGAAAGGTGGGTAAAAGAGGCGAGCTTGGTTCGTGTGACCGGGGCTAGCCTTTGATTTTCTTTTTTTAGGTCAACCTACAGCACATCGGGTGGCTTCCTGTGGAACCCTCCCTTGGTTAGGTTAGACAAGCTTCAGTGTACCTAATGTGAGTAAGTGTTGTTCCTGGCCTGTATCCCGGCTGCTCTTTGGTTATGGTCTAAGTCGAGATTCCCAACCTCCCCAGTTTGTTTTGGCCCCCTTTTTATCTCAACTGGGTCAGCTTTACATTTTTCCATTCCGCATAATATTTTCTCCTCTTTCCCTCCCTTAGTGAGAGCGTCTTTTGATTCTGTCCCCTGGGCAGAATACAGCGGCCTCTCTTTTGAGGGTTGACGGTCCCTACTAACATGTGTTATATTTAGTTTATATTTTGTGCTTATTTTTATTTATTATTGGGTTCATCTCCCTCCCTTGCATTCTATCATTATTAGAATTTTATGTATATCATTTATGTATCATTAAATTTTTTATGGATTGGGGCGTTTTTTGGTAGGTTCCCTTGGAGTGGATGTGGTATTATGGTGGTTGGAGGATTGAACGGTGATGGATGAGTTCTTGTGGTGAATGAGTAAATTGTAATGTATGAATGGGTCATGAGTCAGATTAGCTAGGTATAAGATAGTTAGTGTTGACCAGCCTTCCCCCCCTCCCCTTTTTGGCCTTGTGCCACAATTGTAACCATTGTTGCTATAAATCCTCAGGGTTTGTATTAAGTTACAACCTGCTTTATTTTTGTCTGCCAGCTGGACGCTAGTTGGAACTCTTACGCCGGTAAGTGCTTTTTATTATTGTTATTCTACAGTTATATGGTGGATGGGTGGCTGCAATCCTTCATTTGACTGGTACTGAGCTGGTAGCATTTTGGATACTGCATTCCGACTGGTAGCAAAGAGTCTAAACATTCTGTTAGCCCTTAGACTTCTCTGGTCAACAGTTGTATAATATCAGGTTTTTTGCAGTGTTGTGTCATGCATGGATAAGTGTTCTTGCAAGCACTTCTTGTGGGAAAACCTGCAGCCACATTATGTTGTAGTCTTAGCCATCGTTGTCCAGTTTGTATTGCCTTAGATGATAAACAGTAACAATTATTTAGTCCTTTTTAACTTAAAATTCTTATGACCACACTCTTTAAAAATAATAAAAGTAAACCATTCTACAAAAAAATCACTGAAGCTTCTCTTTCTTTAATATTTGTTATATTCATGTAATATATTTATATAATGTAGAATCTTTTCTCTTGAAATGTTTTCCAGATATCTTAGCATCCTGTGAAACTAATTTAAACTTTTATATCTTTATCATGGAATTCTCTGTTCCAGGATATTTTTCACTTTATTGAAAGGATTTTATGCATGGATTTGGTGTTCATATTTGGAAAAATCTTCTAATGGTAAAGGAATCATCTCATATCCGCAGATAATTCTTTCATGTGCTTTTGACTTTCATTAGTACACTGTTAGCTGTTTTTCCTTTAATACTCTCCTTTTTAGAATATGTTAGACCCAAATATCTGACAGTACTGAAATGGCTCTCTCTCTCTCTCTCTACATTCATCTACAGACATCTTTGTGTTTGGTTATTTTAATGCTTGTCATGTCAAGTGTATAATCATTCTAATACTACTGATGTTGCTAATAATCAGACCTTCAAGTTTACAGTTGCTCAATCTGTCAGTCAAATAGTAGATTTTCTTAATAACTCTGACCAACATTCCTCTCCTGACTCTTGTAATGTATTGCAACTCTGTCCTTTTGGCAATTTGGATAACACTCTAGTATCTATTGATATTTCCTTTTGTCTCATCTATTAGACATGAACCCCCAAGACACAAGACTTTGTTCTGTTATTAGCATACTGACTGGAATTCATTTCACAATTTTTTTGCAATGCCCCTTGGGGAGAAACTTTTAATCTTCCTATTGAAAATTGTGTCAATATCAAAGCTTTTGTGCTATCTCATAAATACCAGATAAAACCACAATTTTCTTTGTTCACATCTGCCTGTTCAGCTGCTATAGCCTACAGGAATTACTTTTTCTGGCTATACCAACATGATAGCTCTGATCACAACAGATATCTCTTTGTGTCCACTTGTAGTAATTGCAAATATATCCTCACTGATGCAAAGTCATTGTTTGCTGATAGAGTAAGGCACTATAACACAAGTTTGAATCCTGTGACTACTGGCAGCTCTGTAGAGCATGTTAAATAAGGGTAAGTTCTCAATCCCTCCTCTCTTTAATTAATTTGAAGGGTTATAATTTCCTGCTGATAAAGCAGAATGATTTATTTTCATAAATTCTCTTCTAATTCTACTCTTGACTCATCAAGAGTCTCTTTGCTTTGTTTTTTAGAACTGAGTCTCTACTGAGTTATATGCATTTAACTGGTTTCTGTTATCTCCAAACTTGATCTGCAAATATCCTTAAGAAATATACCTCTGTTCACTCTAAGCTCCACAATAGATGTCTTACTGTTTCTTGCTTTCCAGCTTGTTAGAAATCCTCTTCTGTAGTTTCTATTTTTGAGAACTCAGGCAAAGCATCTGGTCCTTCAAACTATCAACCTATTAGACGTCTACCTCCTTTTGACAAAATACTAGATGTTTGAAAACTCCAAATTGGTTAAGCATCACACCTCACAGGATCATCTTTCAGACAAACAATATGGCTTTTGCTTCTTTAGGTCAACCAATGATGTGTTTGTTGTTTTCAATCTGACTAAAAATGACTGCAAAATACTTTCCCCTCTCCAATTTATAGACAGAAGCTCACAAATGCATGCTGGGATTTCTTCCTAGCCAATAAGATAGGCCACTTCATCTGACTCAGTCCAGTCTGTCTTGTAGTCAGAACACCATGTTCACTTGTCCGAACTTGCTCTTGTGTGTCAGCCTCAATTCTTAGTTTGTGAACTTCTTGCCTTATGACTGTTAATTTGCCTTACATATATTGTTTGCTTACTTTATATTATTTTTTGCTCTGTTCTTTTCTTTTTCTTGTTATTGCAAACTTTGTCAATTTTGTTTGTTGGACAGTTCTATCATTTATTTTTACATTTAACCATAGCCACTAACTCTTCAGAGTTGATAGTTATTGCTGAAAGAATTTGCCAACTTTTAGATAAGGATGGCAAAGTTCAAGCTGTTGCTTTAGATATCTTAATGGCATTTGACAGGGTTGGACATGCTTGTCTTCTTCACAAGTTGAAGAGTTATAGTTTTTCTGGTTGATGATTTTTTTTTTTATTTGATTCACTCTTTGTATATCATTTAAATAAAAACATGGATTAATAGTGAAGATTGGAATGGATAAGGAAGAGAATGTGAAGATACAAGCAAAGGGTGAGAGAGGAGCAGATACATGAGATAATGGATAATTTTTGTTGTCAACATCTGTGGAAATTCCATGGGTTCAGTATTTTTTATCTTGCTGTCAGGACCAAATTAATGAATATGATTTTATGGTACACTGACTCCTATATAATATGAAAGAGTGCTCTTCTTAGCAATTAATGCTAAACCTCTTAGCAGCCCACACTTGCTGAACTGCATTTCACTAATCAATGCCAAAAGGGTGGAGTATTACAATTATGTTTGTAAATCTATTTGAATTAAGAGGCCTAAACAAATCCTTTGTTTTAAATAACAAATCATTTAATGTTTGCTTCTAGAAATAGTTTGAGCACAAAAACTAAAATAAGATATCAATGCTTACAAAAATGTTGGACACCAACCAAAATACCAGATTTTCTTAATTTGTTTGCATTAGTAGAAAAAGAAATCAAGCTTAAAATTGTAAATCTTTTGTATTTTATAAGCACATAACTAAAACCAAATAGAAATAACTCTTTTGATAAGCTGATTTGAAATTATTTTCCTTCTGACCTGTTTCGATAGTATATTAGACAATTATGTACCAATTAAAATTCTTTTTTTTAACTTATGGCAGCCAATTGATATTTGATGACAATGACTCCCTTTTAATTCTAAGTGGATGTGCCTTGTTAATTCTAAGTGCATGTACTTTTTTAAATCAAAATTGTAAATGCAAATATGATTTAATTATACAATAGCTGTTATATTATTAAATCATATTTTTATTTGTAATTTTTAATTAAAAAAGTATATGCACTTAAAATTTGCAAGGCAAATTCACTTAGAATTAAAAAAAGCACAAGCACATTTTTAAAATTAGAATTGCTGGCTTACTGTGAATATTTACTTACAAAAATTAGACATTGTATTATTCATAACATAGAAAATATTTCTCATTAAATTTTTCAATCTGAATTTTAGGGATGAGGAATTATCATTATTTACATTTAGACTAATGTCCTCATCTGTGTTGCCAAAGGCAGATTGTTATTGTTCTGCTGTCCATGTCTAGTCATATCTTGTTCATTTTTAAGACTGCTCATTTATGGCTCACTCTGCATTCACTGAGTCTAAGTCAGTACTACCTGGCCTAGGGATTGAACTCAGCTATCAAATTCATGAACCAATACTTTAACCCACTTGGTTGTTATCCCATGTGTCCAGATTGACAAACACTTGAAGAAAGTGTCTATCAATCCAGTTAACCTTCTCATGTCTTCATCTTTGTTGCTATTATCACATTGGGATAATAGCAACAAAAATGAGGATATTAAAATGTAAATAATGTCAAATATTGTTTAGGCAATTTTTCTTTCTTTGTAGACATGCTTTTGATAACACAACATTTCAGATAATCTATTCTTCAGCCTTCATCATTTTTTGTTTTTTCTTGAAGAAAGTAGTTTTATTTCATTCATGTATTACACTCGATGAAGGCCAAAAATGGGATCATCCGACATATGTTAATAACAGCGTGTATACAAAGAAGGGGTTCAATTGTTCAAACAATATTTGATATAAATTATGGTGTTCTATACTCAGGTTTACTCATGGTGCAGCTAAGACCCACAACTGGAGGCCTATTTCAAAAACTCCTCATTCAACTGAGAGCAACACAATTCAGTTTTGGTTTAGGTGTGTAGTAGTTTGTTGTTGTAGACAGCTTAAGAAATTCAAAGACTCTTATTTTTATAGTTGGAATAATTTCTGCTTATTTAATTAAAGTAAATATAAGACTTATTTCATTCAGACTTGCTATATTATTTTATGTTTATTGCAAAAACAAACTTTTTGTGCAAAATTCACTAAAAATATCTAATTTAGAAATCTTGGTCTAGTGACTTGAAAGTTTAACAATTTTCATTTAAAGTTAATATACTTCTCTAAGAAATTTTTATTCATAACAGCAAATATAATGATAATCTTTAAAATATTTTTTTTGCATAATCTCTATTTCTGTTTCTAACAGGTAAAAAATATGTTGAATTTTTATAACATTTTTATACTGTAATGTAACTTTTTACACTGCAAAATTAAAGAAAAAAAATTGACAATCTAGACAAGGCAGCATGCTCAAATTGAAAAATGTATAATTTTACTTAATGTAAAGAAATAATTTATTAATGCAATTTTCTTAGCCTTTCTTCTTACAAATGTTACAAATACTTTCCCAAGAAAGTTAATTTTAATGTTTTATGTTCAATTTTTAACAGATTTTATTTTTCAAAGATTTTTTTCCTTGATTCTGTTTTTAATATTAAATTATTTAAAAATGCCATTGTCAGATAAAGTTAATTTCATATTTTTTATCTAAGTAATATGTATCTCTCCCAGTTGAATGAAGAGCTTTTGAAATATGCCTCTAGTTGTGGCTTTTAGTTGCACTATGAGTAGGCCTGTAGTATATAACACCATGATTTATACCAAATATTGTTTGAAAAATAGAAACCCTTCTTTGTATACATGTTGTTATTAACACATTTGATAACAAATATATTGATGATAAAATTTAACTTTTCATGAGTAATTTCTTTTTTTCTTTCTAAAAGGTATGTAAAAAAAAAAAAAAAAATCAGTGTAGAATTTTGGTTTATTTTACCATTAGAAAACATAAAATAAATACAAATGTAATATTTCTATACCATAAAATTAATGAAAAAGTAATTTATTAAGAATATTGTTTAACTTTTTAAAGCCCCAGTTTTAAGGGTTCTGAGATAAAGTACAGTCAGTAATCCAAGAATTATTCAAACTATTCTAAAATCATTTTTGTTCTGAACACCTTTTGGCTTTTGGTCCAACAATCTTCATAAATCATATCTTATAATCTTTGAATTTTTATTTACTCATCATTCCAATCAGGGCCAGTGCATGCTACCCTGAACCCCCACTCCTGATCAGGAGGGCCCAATTATGACATGTTTAATTTGTATTCAATTTATTTATTTTCAATTTTTCTAATTGAATTGTTCCCCTATATTGTATATGATCCATTATTGTACATTTGATCCCCCCTCCACCAGGTCGATGCTTGGACTTAAGGTAAGCTGTACATTCACTTGTTATCATGAGGAAGAAAGCAGACTAACACTCTCTGCCACATATGTTGGGGCATTTATTATGACATAGCAATAAATCCGGATAACCTTATTTTCTTCAACTTCTTTTTAGAATAGCCAATGGGACATATACTAAGTTAAAACTTAATGTTGCAAAAAGGTAGAATCCAAGTGTCAACCAGGACTCTTTGCAAATTACCTCCCCCTCTCATCGTTCCCTCTGTTTTTGTTGTTGTTGTATGTGTTATATGTAATAGGAGTAGGTAGGCTTTCCTACCGCCCGGTCAACACTCCTCCCCCTTCTCTTGGACATGAGTAGAGGCTTACGCCTTGTTTCTTGTTTAGGAAGGGGTTCCCGGTACTCTTTCTCTCTCTCACTGGCCTCTGTATTAGTGCAGCTCTGTTTCCCCCCGTGATGTGTGCAGTCTTGGCATCACCTCTTCATTCTGAGGGTATACGGTTGACAGTTCATTGGTTGCTGTTTCCGACTGCTAGTTAGGAGCCCTAACTCTTGCATAGCGTCTTGAGCGGCCGCTCTGATCAACAGTTGTATAATACCGGGGTGTTTGTAGTGCCATCTCATACATGGAAAGGTGTCCCTGCAGTCACCTCTGGTGGGCAACCCTGAGGGCACATTATGATGCAGGTGTGCCAACTCCTCTCTGCCACGTCATGGTCGTAACTGTCTGCTTCTTTTACTTCGGGCCTTCTCATCTTCCAACGAAAATTCAACATGACTTACAAAGACCGAAAAAGTAACCCTAAACCAGCGACTCATAAATCACCTAAACCCCTCACATTTCGTTCTCCAACATCTGTGGCATTAGAACAAACATCTGCAGTATGGAATCTTTCCTCACTGCAAATTGCCCGGATATACTGGCTCTCTGTGAGACTAACCTTGTCTCATCTATCCCCTCCTCTGATCTCTCTATCCCAGGCTACCTTCCTCTCCTCAGAAAAGACTCTATAACCCACAGGCACGGCCTTGGTGTTTACATCTTCACAGGTCAAATGATCACCAGAACTTAATTTCAGAAAAATTTAGGATTGAGAACTTATCAAATTTCATGTTCAATAATGAATGTTTTCAAGTTAACAATTTCATCTGTATGTTACAAAGTATCTTGATTTTTGTTCACTAACTGAAAATGGATTTATAAATCCAAATATACAATCTTTTTCTCATTTTCCCATTGATTACTGAAATTATGTTTACAATCAATTTTTTGCTTTTCTCTTGCTCATTCTTTTGCCGGGGGTGGTTTGGATTGTGATGGGCAACTGAATTTTAAGAAAAAAAAATTAGAGGAAAGTAAAAAACTTCAAATATTCACAGAGAATAAATAAAGAACAACTCTGCAGTGTAAACTGATTAGAAAAACTAATTGGGATGTAATGCACTATATCAAATTATGCACAGTTGGCATATGAATCATGAGTTGATGATCACTGGTTTGACCAAGCAAGTGATATGTTTCTGTACACCAGTTTATAAATTAAACAACAATCCACATCTACAAAATATAATGTGTGAAAGAGTGTGTAGAATATTCACATGAAAAGGTGCACACATAATAAAACAAAAAAGCTCAATGTAAAATGTACAGCACAAAATACAGAGCCTTAAAATTTAATATAATTATCTTTCTGCACTCTTACTACTGTCAGTTTCATACACTCATGCAATCTTCAGCTGACAAAAGAAGGAACTAGACATGTAGAGTGTTGCAAAGTGAAAGTGAGGGTAGTATTTATTGGAGTGTGCAAGGAAAATTATTTTATATATATATATATGTGTGTGTGTGTATATATTTGTAGGTGTGTAACATTTTTATAGAACATACAAATACTACAGGGTACACCATTTTTTGAGGACACGTCTTTCATGAGATCTGTCTTCTAATTTATTTTTATTACCTTCTCTTCAAATAATACTAGTCATCAAGTTAACTCAGCAAATGAAAAGGTATGCTGTAATTGTTTAAAAAGTGCAACATAGTGATTTAGAGATAGCTCGTTTCCTGAAAGTTGCCCAATCTTTCATTATCAAAGTACAAAAGGACTTGGTATTTACTGACATGGATCCAATAGCAGCAGCTGAAATGTATATTAAGAGTCCTAATAATACCAGAACATCTAACTTTGTACAAAAGGTCAAGAATATAACTGATAAGAGCTCCAGGAAATCAATCAGAGCCATTGCAAAGGACCTCAAGGTGTCAGAGTGCACAATTAGAAGAATTGTGAATGAGGACATTCAGTACAAGTTGTATGTGATACGGAGAAGTCAGTTCATGTTGGAAGAGATGAGAGAGAATTTCATTTGTGCAAAGTACTTGTTAAACAAACTAAAATACCAAGGGTCTCAAATGCTTTAGTTTTTTTCTGATGAGAAAAACTTTGACCAGGCCAAAAGACAAACCAAAGAAATGGCAGATGATTATACACACACTTGACCAAGGTTCTAAGGCTCATGCATACCAAGTTCCCAACAACTGTAATGATTCTGGCAGTTGTGAGCAATGAGGAAGATGCCATGCATCCTCACTTCTTTCCTCAGGTTTTAAAAGTCAATGCTGTTGTCTATCAGGAGATTGTTGTGGAGGTAGAAATGGGTAAACTGGAAGACAAAACCTTGTTATTGTTGATGTTATTATTGTGGAGGTTATTTCCTTTTCCACCTCAGCAAATGTAAATCCAAGTGTCAAACAAAAGAGGATATTGAGAAGGGATAAATAAATGTATAATTTATTTACATATATACAAAAACTGGTAACTTCTATTTGTTGCTGTTGTTAAAGCAACAGGAAGAGAGAGTGATTAAATTAGAAGTGAAATGGACATTGGTGGTGGATGTCAGTAGCATCTCTCTCACTCAGCATGTTGGTATTGACATCAAATACTGATCTGTGTTGTCTCTCTCAGTGTATCAGTATTGACATCAAACACTGGTCTGTATCACATCTCTCTTTTTCAGCATCTTACTGTTGACATCAAATGCTGGTCTGTAACAGATCTATTTGAATTTGTGTTGGATCGAAATTAAGGTTTTAGTTTTTGAACAGGAGTGGTTCTGACTGGTCACAATATACTATTATTTTGTTTTGGTTAAAGTGGATGTATGCATGGAGCTGATACACAGAAACACATTTCCACAGTCTGCTTTGGGTCATTGAATGGTCAACATCTGGTTTGTGTAGAAAATGTAAGAGGTATGACAAGGTGTTGGAAAGGCTTGTGAAACCATAGATTGGGAATATATGCAATAGAAAACATATGTCTTCTAACAAGACTACACTATCTCATATGGCTAAGACAACGCAAGCATGGATGCATGACAATCTCCATGATTATGGCGTTTTAGCTCACCAGACCTGAATCCATGGGTCTACTATATATGGTGTTGGGAGAGAAGTCTGTCAACACCCTCACAACCCCACAAAATCTCTCAAGTTCACCATATCCAGGACTACATCCAAAATTTATAAAGATCATCTGTTTTGATATGTCAATACTTCTAATCTCATTATCAAAGCAGCTATCAATGCTAACAGTGGATTCATTAAATAGGTGTGATAAAGGGATTCTTAAGATTTTTTGTGCCAATTTGTTTTCAAATAAAACTTTTTATTTATAAGCTTTGTTTTTTTTTTCTGAATTCTTGCAAATGTCCTCAAAAGACTGATGCACCCTGTACAATCATATTCTAGGCAGAAGTTCTGAAAAGTGACAAATTAAACCTAGATAAGATTCACAGAAACTAGACTGATCCTAGACAGGGAACCAGGGTGTGACACTTTCATCTTCAGCAGAATGCACCGATATTCTGATCCTAGGTAGAAGTGGTAAAAAAAAAATTATACATATATATAACATATCATATTTTGACAGGTACTATACCAGTTTATAAAATAAAAAGTAAAATAAAAACTTACAACATATGGAATCTTGAATTCATCAAACATTTCAAAGGCAATCTTGTCTGCACTTGTGACTCCAACTTTACAATCCAACAGAAGAAATGTCCGACATAACCTAGCAAAATACCAAATTTTGAATAATTGAAAGGATTTGAATAGTTTTAAATAGCAGTTTCCAAATTTTTGAGGACTATAATCTCCTTGTCCCTAAGGCATTTTCTCTCGAAAAATAAATTAATTTTAGAATAACAATTTCATCCATAATAACCTTCAACAAATGAAGTCATAAATTGGACATTATTTATAATGTAATGAGTTGGAAATAGAAAAATTGCTGCTGTAAATGTCATTTGCTGGTGGGCCAAGGAACTCAAGCCTAAATCAGCAGAGGTATTATTTATGTACAAAGAGAACTTTTTCCCTACAACCCGACCTCTGGCAATAATCACTAGATATAACACATACCTGTGCTGGTCATCAAATACAATACACTTGTCTAGGTTTTGAATATTTACTATTGCTACACTTTGGTGAAGATGGCTTGCATTCAGTGTAATCAATTTCACTGGAATTCATGTCATCTAGTGGATTGGTTCATTGTGTACCAGCAGGAAATCACAGGCAATGGCTTTGTTGATTTGGATGAGATCTCAATTGTATTGTTTCTTCAATGTTGGGCAATCTTACTGAAAAAGATGTAAATGTGCTAACAGAAGAAACAACACTGTTGAAAAATTATCAACAATTTAAAGGTGAAATGTAAAAATTGTCTAACAGCTATAAGGTTGTTTCCTCAATCACTTCTTTTTTCTGTTGAACTGAGAGACATCTGTTTGTTAGAAAATATAAGAGTGCTAACATCTTGACAGCATATAACTTCTACAGTAGATTTAATGTACAATGAAGGGCAGGGCTGCCAATTTTCTCTGTGAGGCATGAACTCTGAAGATTTCTAAATAACTCTCAGATTTCTGCACATGCATACTCTTTTTATATAGACTTCAGTCCAGAAATATACACAATTAGCTACTCAAACAAAGAACCTCCTGTTATATAATCCAGATGGCCATACTATGAAGTGTATTTGATTTTAGGACTGGATTCCTAAGTTTCCAGTATACAGCCATATCATGTAGAAACACTGGTTCTCATATGATCACCAAAGTTAAGCAATGTCAAACCTGATGATGGGTGGCTGCCTGGGAAAAACAGGTACTCTAAATTTGGATGTGCATGTGGTGTAATGGATAATGTCTCCAAACTGGAAAACGAAAAGCTAAATTCTAATTCTAGCCAAGTTCATTATATTCACTAACATGTAAATTCCCTTGGGAAAAGTATGTATCTACCTCTTTTTCTCACAGCTATGGGTTAATTAGTAGAACGTGTATCAGTAAAAAAATCATCATTACCTCCAAAAAATTCTTACAATCTTAATATTTTCTGGCTTTAAATAACCTGCAAAAAGCTGACAAAAAAGTTTTATCTCAAGATTTTGTGGTAAAAAAAAAACAAAAAAAAAACGATGTGTTGTTTTTATAATGTTAACAAATTCACAAACAGAAATCAGACCATTTTAATACAGATATAATACAATGATAAGCTAATGTAACTTACATTCTTCGGCTTTTGAGGTATGTTTCAACACTGTCAACAAAATGTTGTGGCATATTATATCCATAACCAGGCATATCAATCAGACAAAAATGGTTCTTCACTTGAAAGAAATTAAGAGTCTTTGTGTGGCCCTGAAACAACAAAAAAGTTTATGGTAGATTGCTCATTTGGGATTATTAGGCTTTGTGGGATACCTGTTTGTTTTCAAGTGATAAAATCTGACTCAAATTCTCAAATGAAAATGAGTCTCGACAGATAAACTATAAAAATGTTTACAGTTGTAGCAAAAGAATTTAATAGAAGGAAAAATAATAATTACAAAAGGCTTACAAAAATTGGAGACATGACAAAGTGGCTGCAATTTTATATTGGGCATTTTTGTCAAAAATTTCAATTTGAGTGTGCAGATAAATAGCTTAATCCTAAATTAGAGAGGGTGATCAATAATGAAAAAGTAGAGATTTCATGGAATATGAAGATTCAAATGGACATTTGAGCCCAAATAAGTGCAAAACAAAAATAACGTTCAATAAACAGTGCAAAAAGATAAATAATAATAATAATGGTATTGAAAATATCCTGCCAAAGATGTTATCTGTTTGAGGTTGCATGATTTGACAGAGAACATCCATAATGCAAGCTCTTTGGTTGAAGACAAAGCCAAAGAATAAAGCATAATAAGTAAATTAAAGATTTCTCGTCAAAGAAGACTGAATTTGTTGCCTTATTGACATTGTTTGTTGGTTGATAACAAAGTTGTCTAAAAATAAGAACAGAAAAGTTCTGGACACCTACTGATGCAGGATGTAGGTTAATATTCAGTTAGTGGAAAACCAGCAAATAAAATTCAATAACATGTTACAAATAATAATAATAATAATAATAATGGTTATTGACTATTTAATATCTATTTGTCCAATCCTGAAATCCAGTCAATACAAAAATTGACATAAGATTGGGCAGTTTTTTCATCAGACGATATGTCAATATTATAGCATGCCACATGCTGAAGAAATGGTATGAACATCACCTTGAACTAGTCAGATTAAAAAAATCCATTAAAAAAAAAAAAAAATACACTTATATGAATAATGAAAAAATTAAAACTTAGCTGATGTGTTTTGTCCTCTGACAGACAAATGCAAAGGCAATGATTTTATTTTGTAACAAGTATTTATAAACAAGAGCAAAAATGTTGTTAGTTTTTGGAAATTTTGAAATTTAAGAAACATATCTATGAACACAAAAGAGATCTTGTACACAACAATTTATCAAATGCATTAGTTATATATACATAGAAATAAATTCATCCACAACTTTGAGCTAAAAGACACCACACTTATTAAAAGAGAAAGTAACTTACTTAGACAGAAAATTCTTGAGAGTGCTGTATTGAATCTTATCAAAATATAAATCTGTGCCCCAGATTTTTTACATGGCTATAAAAATGTTAAAAAACTAAAAGATGGTTAAATTCATAACCTCATATTATTTAAAATATATAGCACATAAATTAATCCCTAACTAAAATAATTTACATATTAATTTGCATAAAAATTTCAAGAACATCTTTCATTCACTTTCATTTATTAGACATTTCTTAAAATAAAAAAAATTTGTAAAACTAACATTTTTGCTCTAGTCTATAAATACTTGTTACAAAATAAAAGCTTTGCATTTTCCTTGAAAAAGTCACTCAAAGGATGAAACACTAAGCTAAGTTTTCCTTTTGCATTTATTCATATTGTATTTTTACAGATAAAAAATTTTTACGTTCTAATATATATATATATATATATATATATATAAAAATATAAAAGTGGAAATAGAAGTCAACACTTAGAGGTGACAGTCTGTTTCATGCTATATGCAATCGTCAGGCCACGTGTGCTGTTATTTTTTTAGGCACACATGGCCTGACAATTGCATATAGCATGAAACAGACTGTCGCCTCTAAGTATTGACTTCTATGTTCACTTTTAAATTTACACATGCTCTATCTCTGATATTGAGCACTTTATCCCATAAATATAGCACATCTTAAGACTATATTTATATATATATATATATATATATATATATGGGTGTCAGTAGGATGTAGAATAATACATGAATAAAAGTGGAGATAATGAGACAAAGTGTGAAAGTTATTCAGCTGTATTTTTCACCTCTTTATAGTAGGCATCTTCAAGGCCTGAAAAAAGAGGCAAAACCCATGTGTGAAGAAAGTCTGTTGGAATATGAGAAAGAGGTAATAAAAATCCTTATCCGATGTGGTGGACAGAAAGTTTTTTTTTTCTTCTCATATTGAAGCTATTAATGAAATTAGCCCAGATTGAATACATTTGTTTTATTTTTCTCAATTAGTTCATCATATACCACATTGTGTTACTAACATTTTTGCTATGATCAGTGATATTGTATATGAGACCAGTCTGAAGTTGACTGTAGAGAATTGTTATATCAGTACACTTTCAATGCATTCTCTTCTTAGTGAATTCTTCTCTTTTCTAATCAGACTGGCATTTATTAGGTCAAAATTGTTTATAACCAATTTTCTTATTAAAAAATCTACCTGTAAAAATGTCAATGTTAATATTGATTCATAATAAACTTACAGGTTTGGATGAAATTCTCACTTTAACATCTGGTGATTGGTGGAAGAGTGCCTTGATAAGAGAAGATTTACCCACATTACTTCGACCTATAAAGGCAATCTGAAATGAGAGTAGTTTGTAAACAATAGGAAAATATTTTGTTGAAATTATTACATTTTCATTGATTATATATATATATATATATATATATATATATATATTCAGTCATGTATTGTTAAATATAACAGGCAACGAATGTCTATTATGTTTTATCACAAGCTGTTCCAGCTTTATATATTAGCTTTAATTTCAATTTTAATTTCAGGAGATAAACCCACTACATTTATTGGTTTTACTACAATCACCCTCTCTGAAAACTCACCTGTCACCTTTCTGATCTCAGTTCCATTAAACAACATTTCTTAGAAAAACAGTCATGTATATAATATTAGACAGTTATTAGTTGATAACACAACAATACTCACACATACACACAGTAAATAGAATGTTAAGATATTGGAGACCATCTACATTAAAACAAAGCAACCCACACTAAACAAAATTACATTTCAAACCAGTCATAACATATTACAATGCATTTAAAAACATGGTTCTGTTGTTAACAATTCTCTTTCATGTGGTCATGTATGACATCATAGATCAGCATTATGAATTTACAACCTGCATCTTCTATTCTGTTATCGTTGCATAGCAAACATCTATGTAAACAATACAGGATGTCATCTTTGACAGTAAACATCTGTCATACAGTCCAAATAACCACTCTAATGATGGTTCATGTAAGCTGAAAGCTTAGATTGATGAACAACACAATAAAGAAATATCCAAATATTGAAGTGTTTTTGTCTATTTTCTCCTGAAATTAAAGCCAATATATGAAGCTTGGACCGGCTCCTGATAAAACATAATAGACATTCTTGGTCGGTTATATTTAACAATGCATGTCTGAATAATGAAACTTCTGCAACTATACACTAAATATGTTTGTGTGTGTTTAAAATAGGATACAGAACCCTGACAAAGTTTTAAGAAATTTGACAAATGGAAAATGTTTCATTGACACTAGATTTGATTACACATTTTGCCTTTCTAGGCTTCATCAGATCCACAAATGAAAGAAATACATGTGTGTGGATTTGTGCGTATGCTTAAATAATGAATCATAGTAATTTTTTCCTAAGCTGGCATTTCTTGTGATTAATGAAAAGTATGAAAATGAGTGACTTTTAAAAAAGCCATTAATATACCTTCTGTATCTTTTCTTTACAAATTCTTAGTTTATGTTGAAAGTTATTAATATATTTTTCCCAGCTTCTTTTGTATCGAATTAAAGGTAAATCTTCATATCATTTTCAGAATGGCTCAAAAGCAAGAGATTCATGACTATATATATATATATATATATATATATATATATATATATATATATATATAAAAATGTATGCATAAAATAAGTAAAAATTAATCTTCTTGAAATTTTATATTTACAATTAATACAAATGATTTAAAAATTATTGAATGGCATTGAAATATTTTACAATATAGGGAGTACATTTTTGTAAGGAAAT
Source organism: Acanthosepion pharaonis (assembly GCA_903632075.3). Lineage (NCBI taxonomy): Eukaryota > Metazoa > Mollusca > Cephalopoda > Sepiida > Sepiidae > Acanthosepion > Acanthosepion pharaonis. The sequence continues at coordinate 5,600,207 of CAHIKZ030004896.1, read as the reverse complement.
AAAGTAATATACTTATCAACTATTCTTCAAAAAATGATGTTCAAATAATTCTGTGATTCTCGTCCTCCACATTAGAGTTAATAATAACCCCTACTTTTTGAACACACTCCAGATCTTGTCTTATTTCCATAAAAAGAATTCCACTATAAACTCCAAGGAAGTAAACTACCAGAGTAGTCTTGGGCTATACACTAAGTTTAGCTAAGTATAGCACAAAGCCACAAGTAAGTGTCACAGTGAGGATTATACTCATAGCAATGGTAATGGTCTGTAAGACTAGCTCGACATTCATTACTCTACAGTGAGATACATCTATAAGGTTAGTTTCCAATTTCCATTATTTTCAATATTCTAAAGAGTAAAACAACATACTTTTTATGCACAATCAGTTTTAATATCTGTGATATTTTTGAGGAGGGGAGATAATAATGTGCATTGTAATGTAATGGATATCAGCTTGGAGTGAGAAATTGGAGAGCCGAGTTCAAAATAAAAAGAGACATGATCGCCCAAGCATGTATAACATATGGCAGTTAAATAAAAAAAATAATATTTGATACTTTCAGCATTCATGAGATTATTCATATTAATATTTTCTGTTGATATAAAGAGAGATATTACTACTGTCCAATTTTAAAACTAATTATCAAATTTATATCCTCAAGAAAGTTACAGCAATCACAAGTCAGTATTTGTGAGAAAGGAAGTGAAATTGAACTAATGGTTAACAACATTGGAAAATGGAATCGGCATACCAAGTTCAAACTCTGGCTAGGACATTTCATATTCACCTTGCATTAATGTCCTTGAGAAAAGCCTAAATCTATTTCTTTATTTTAACTATGAGCAAAATAGCAGTGCAAATTGGCTTCTCTGATCTTGATTGTCAACCAGTCTAGAAGGATAACTCTGGATTCAAACCAAGGAGAAAGCAATGGGAAACTACTATTTTCCCCAAGTCATAGTAATATACAGTTTACAGATATTAAATAAAAGGAAGCTATGGAAAAGCATGATCACCTACATTCCCACATAGTACTTAAATTAGGGATGGGCTATGGAGACCAAATTTTTCAAAAAAAGTCGGGAAGTGTTTTATTCCACTCATTTGTGTACAAATAGAAGAAAATGGGCCAACTTTTTGAAAATTGGGATGGGGCCAGACTGAAATGTGACAAGACCTGTCTGGGGTCGAAAAAAAATCTTGTAATATATTTCTTAGCCAATTAGAAAAATTGCTGGTGATTAGGCCAGTTGGTGATATGCCTGCATAGACATTTGTTCAAACCACAAAAACACAGCTGATCACCAGAGAAACACCATCAAAGATATCACAAATGGAATTCCTCATCTATTGTCATCCAAGATCTTTTGGAGTGCCCTACTTGCAGAAATCAAGCCTAATCAGTCATGCAAGAATTCATCCACCATGAAACTAACTGGATGACTTCATCTAAAAAAATGGTTTACAATGATGATGATGAGATTTTAGAAAATTGATTCAGAAGTAAAAACTTACCTCATGTAAATTTGTTTCAGGAAGATCTTCAGGCTTAATTACAGATTTTAAGAAATTTATTTGGTTTTTCTTGTATGAAGTAAACAGCTTTTCTGCTGTTTTCAGGTCTTTGATAAGAGGGTTGAAACACAAATCTTCATCTGGAAGAATAGGGATTTGAAGATATGGCTGCATTTCCATCAATGGGTTTCCATAAAAACCTTTAAGGTCCTTAGCAGTTGCTGATTCTGATTCAAACTGTAGAAAAGTTGTTGTGCTAAACTGAAGACTTGCAGGAATTGAAGAACATCTTGAACAGAGAGTAGAGAGCTTCTGATATGGAGAAAATGTTTTGAACCAAATGCCAAAGAAAAAGCACGGTTTGGTAGCAACTGTCATAAATCTTCTACTGATCATCTTTTTACTGAAGAAATAGTATTTTAATGAGGACTTTGTACTGAAATATAAAAAAATAATAGACATTAAAGAAATTAATCATTATTTGAAATGTTTGTAATTTTATTATAAGTGATACATTAGTGATGATTAAAAACTAAAGACAAAGGAATAAAGAGTTTTAAACTTGGAAAAAATCTTGTGAAATTCAAACAGTTACACATGTATGGTAAAAAAATTCATAAATTTTAGCAAAAACTCAATTTTTCACCAAAATATTTCAAAATTTAGGGAAACTAAAAATATTTAGCAATTTATGAGGTCTGATCAAAAAGTATTGGGTTGCTTATGGTAACAGGAGTAAAGTATGCAGAGTGAAACTGCTTGGCACAGATTGACCTTGAACTCTGTTGCACATACACACTGTTATAACATTCTTGCTCACTTCAGAGGTTCCATCAGTGATTATGGCTTGTGAAACAGTTTTTGGCAAATCACAACATTCCCCAGGTTCAACAACCACCATATTCTCCAGATCTTGCCATTTGCAATTTTTTTTCTCTTCAAAAATTGAATCCCACTTAGAAGGAATAAAATTTAAAGACATTGAGGAAATCCAAGAGAATGTGATGAGGCAACTGCTTGTTATCCCAAAAAAGAAATTCAAGGAATGCTTCCATTAATTGAAACTATGCTGGATAAAGTGTGTGGGTTTTGAAGGGGGGCTACTTCAAAGGAGATTAAATATCAAATTGATATGTGTTGTAGTTTTCTTTTTATAGTACTAGTCCCAATTCTTTATCAGAGCTCATACATGGGTACTATAAAATCAGTTACACTTTAATGGAAATGACCAAATTCTGTAAATTTAAAAAATATCAATTCAAATTTCTCCAAAATACTTAAAAAAAAGAGTTTTCAGAGATTATCCCAAATTAAATTTCACCAAATATGACATTTTAAAAAGTAAAATGAAGTAGATGAAGAAATATGGAAATAAGTATTTTTATAAGAATTTAGTCAAATGTCTGTTTTTTATTCAACAACATTCTTACTTCAAGGATGAATTCTAACTAATTATAGATTCTTACACTGTTTAAAGGTATTTTTATCAGCTGTGTACATTTATATATTTAAAGGAAAAACACATGAGTAAAAGAAAAAATATTTTCAGGATTGCTCTACACTTTAATATATAAAACAAAAAAATATGCTCATGACTCCAATTATTTTGATAATTTATATTAAAGTTACTAAAATACATTCATGAAACAAAACTATATTTTTTAACACTATTACTACTGCAGACATATGTCTACAAAACTTATATTACTGTCAAAATATATATATATTTTTCAAGACACTGTAATGTTGATATTTACATTTATGTTATAAATAACCTAGTGTTCCCTGCTACTTCCAAACCAATGTAAACTTATAGTAACATACAATAATACCTGTTTTGTGATGTATTTTTATTATATTGTGTTGAGGGTGTTATTTAGCTCAGTCTGTACTACAGAGTATTTGATCAAAACTAAAATGGTGGAGAAATCACCATCAGTGTTTTTAGTTATTTGTTTCCAGTAAATTGAAATTTACTATTTTCTCAAAACAGGTCAACAGAACCAGGTAACTATGCTATAACAATGCAGAAGTGAATGTGTTATTAAATGTACAAAATAATTAAGAATCATTATTTTCAATTGTTAATTAATGTCATATAACACTAATTATTCTTATGTCTTCATTTGATTTCTATCAACATTGACCAGTGTACCTAACCATGAAACATTGTTCAGCAATAAATCTCCAGCATGAAGATTAATAAACCACTTTTGACACATTCAAATGTTCACAGTACCTTATCCATAAACTACACAAATCCTTATTTTTCTTCTATCTTCAATACTAGACTTAATAAATAAAAATACACCAATTTTGATAAAATTTTATTTTAAAAATAAAGCATGCTCATATAACAGTTCTTACAATAAAAAGTCATCATCTTGAATGAAGCTAGTTAAAAACCAAACATAAAGTTATCTGACAAACAGAAAAAAAACTTTGACCAACCCAATTTAAATGACACAATTCCTGAAAACATGCCAAGGTAGATAACTCTTAATAACTTTTTTTTTTCTTGAGTTTCTTGGTTTGGTTTAGTTTATTTTTGTTTTACGGCATATCAACACCTCAACGGGTTATTTAATGCCGACAAAAGTTTTAGGATAGGTTCGTATGAATAGAATATGTCTTCTTTGTAATAAATCAGCTTGCAGATCAAGTTTCATTGACGTTTTTTGTAAAGAGGATTTTTGCCAAGAGTCAAATTGCTCGTAATATCTTTTTCAAAAAATATATTGCTGGTAATATTTTTTCTTTTAAAAAATGTATCACTAGTATTTTTTACTATTAAACCTATTTTTACACTTTCATAGTGTTTTGACCCCAGTTTGGGGGTTAACTATTTGCCCATGGCTAGGACCCTAATAGGTGCTACCACTCTAGGTCAGGATGGACCTGGGAACAACAGTAATTAAGAGGTAGTCTCAAAACCTCCTGATCAGAGGCCTTGCTGCCAGATGTAGTTTATCATTATACTCAGGACGCTGAGTTTTTTGATTAGAGAATTTGCAAAGTAAATACATTTATTTTAAATTATCTTAAAAAGGACAATTTTGGACAAGGAAATAGCTTGGAATCTTCTTAATTGATTTATTTAAAAAATCTTTTTATCATTATTTAAAAAAACTTTGCTGACCTTATTTGCTTTGTCCACATGTCTGCTCATATCTTTAATCATTATTTTATTTGACAAATTCTCAAAATAGAAGCCACAAGACACTGATATTTTGACTGTTTCATCTTACCTCTTGCCAGTAGTTAATTTTACTTTGTTTTACTGTTCTTTGTGACTTTTTATTTCATTTAGACTCAAAAATGCTCATGAAACATCAAACATTTTCTTACTTGACTATGATCAAATTAGAGAAAATTTACTCGATTAACTATGAAGAATATAGTTTAATAAATTCAAAAGAAAAGTAGCTAGCAACCTCGTAAATATTTTATGTAAAAACGAAATGTCTATCTGAAATTCTGGAATGAGAAGTTACCGTTATTTGCATTATTTATCATCAGAGTAATGTCCTCATCTTTGTAGTTATAATTTTCAGCCACTGTGCCTTTTTTAGGTATCTGTGAATCTGAAAGAATATTATGCACCAGAAATACCAACAACTAAATACTCGGTCATAACAAAAAGAATGCAGTGGCAATAGGAAAATAATACAAAAGAAAGAGAAGCTGTAGCAGAGAAGAGACAGGAAGGACATTGCTTTTTAAGCCTTCAGGACTATCCCATGTAACAATGACCTAAGTGTTAGCAAATGAAATTGATGATGTAATAATGAATTGGGGAGTATGAATATACTCAGGTCAGGACTAGCAATATAACTGAATGATTAACCATGATTTCCAATAGATTGAATAGCGGGTTCAGTTTGAAATTCCTTTACTGAAGGTCATCTGCATCAACAGACACCTGAAGAAGATTGGATGGCACAGTAACCCAAAACGTGATCATAATTAACAATGAGGATATTCAACTATAAATAATGTTATAATTTTGCTTGTTAGTTAGCACGTGCATTATACTTTGCCAATACCTCATAAATAATGGACTATTATTCTGTTTTGATTGCAAAGAGAGACAGAAAAGACATCAGTCAGAAAAAGAGAGAGAAATTAGAAGAGTCAATAACACTCATGTGTTTAAACGTCTGCTTCAGTGAAATGGAAGAACTTACTTAAAATTTTAAAAATCTTTTCATTTGTATCTTCTTTCTTCTTACTTCTTTAAATAATGACTTGCATGCTTATGATCGCTATTGCAAAATTTGGTTATAAAAAGTTGTTAAACTTAAATATTTAATGATCCAATAGTGGAATTTCCACGAATTCTTTGTAGTCTTGGAACTAGCAATGAGCTTATTTATTCATTAAATACCGATATGTCAGCAAATTAAAATGGAAAAAATTTTTTACGGGTAATGTGAATAATAATTATGAAATGTATATGTGCTGGCAGAGTTAACTCCCTTGCACTCTCCGTCTTCGATTATTAATTGGTAATTTTTTCACATAAACTGAAAACAGTTTTGTTTTGGGACTTCAGTTTCCTTTAAAGCACCAAGTTGATGCTACTGGATCCTTCAAATTCAAAACTAGATGGATTGGAGAAAATCATTTCGACACAGTCTCGTTTTATTTATTTTTTTTTTAATTGTTAGCTAAAGAAAATGAGCCCACATTGCCATACTCGACTTCTAAGAATACTTCGGAAAATTATTTCAAACTAGTTATGATCCCTGTCTGTCGATGAACAAAAAAACACCCACTAACTTTTAGCTTTCTTTTGTTACGATCGAAAATAAATGAATTTAAAATAAATCATAAAAAAAATCAAGCCAACAGCAAAAAAACACAAAAATAACAAAAAAACATTTCTGATGATGTTAAACAACAACCAATTTCTTATAGAAAATGTACTTTAACCTTTTTTTAACGTAAAGGCGGCGGTGGTGGGGTCATCTTGTACTGTCTACCACCTTATCAAAACAAAAGTTAAAAAACTTACTCTATTAGTCTAGAGGTGCACATTGCAAGGGCGCTGGTACTGTCTAGAACATAAGCCAAAACAACTCATTTTTAAATAATGTTCTTTTCTGAAGAGTTTTGAAAAGAAGTATTTTCGCAAGATTAAAAAATAAAAATTTCTTAAAGTTTTTAAATAACATAGTGTGAGATAGATTCATTAAAAAAAATAAAAAGTATGCCATACAAAAATACAATTACGGACTTTGTAAAAAAAATCTGTACCGGCGTACCAAAATAATAGAGTATATATATATATATATATAAAACACTTAAGCATGTCCCTTCAGGATGTGGACAATAGTTCTTATAATCTTTCGTAAATAATGTTGTACCCAAAAGAAAAGACAAGTAGAACAACACACTCACGTACCGTTTTTATTTGAATGTAATTTAACCAGAGTTTGATGACGTACTCATTATTCTGTTCGAGCTGACATCTGATTTCCTTTAAATTAAATATCAATGAAGCAATCACGAAAAACTTCTAAGTCACGTTTGCTGAAAGAAAAATAGAAAAAAAGTGTTGACATCAGTTATATCTTCCGCCATTGCAAAATAATTCAGGGGGGATAACTTGTTGGCCTTTTTTCTTTTTTTTTGTCTTACTTGGTAAGGCAATTGAATTATGTAAATTTATCCATAAAGATGTTTTTTTTTATTGTTTTGTTTCATGGCATTTAAGAAAGGCTATATTTGTTGGTGTAAGAAAAAAATGCGATCATTCGTTAATATAGCTGCTTTAGGAAATATAAATAAAATCCAAAGCACAAGAAAACCCCTGAATTTCCTAATTTAATTTTATTTAAAACTTTTTCAGGAATTAAATGTTTCGGACTTAATGGAAGTGTGATTTTTAAAAAATTTACCACAGACAAAAAAACTACATGAAAAATCCATATTTATTACAAATTAGTAATAAATATAATCTTCATATTTCATCAATAAAAGTGCAAATATCAGTTTTGTATACAAACTATTCTGATTTGATTTGAGCAATCTGATATCCTTGCTTAATAATGAGATATTCCATTGTTGTGGTAAGACAGACGTCATAGAGACCAGGTTGTTAATACATTACTTCGTTACTTTGCTTTTCTGATATCTTTCTTTAATATTTTTATATTTAATGATTTAAAACTTAGATTAAGATGCTCAGTGTGAATTGGCAAAAATTTTGTAGAAACAGTTGTTTTATTTTAGTTAAAAAATAATGTTTGCTCATTATTTAGCTATTAGTGTAGTATCCCCCAAAATGACATGATTATTTATGAATGGATAAATTCACAAAAAATTATACAAAAATATATGTAAACTGCAAAGTTATGTGAATTTACCCATATAAAAATAAAAAAAATAAAAAATTAGTGGGTCGTTCAGAACACAAGAAAAGAATCACTATTACTCAGGACAAAATTAAACAGAAATTGAACAAAATTTGTATATTTTCATTAAATTTAATTGAAAAGAAAAGTATGGTGTAGAGGCTTGGGGGATGAATTTTCACCAATTTGAGGCCCTTCTATAAAAAATTTGGGTAAAAGTTTTTAAATAATGACACATGATAATTATTTATTATTGATTATATATAATTTTTGATGATTTAGTGTTAAAGAATAAAAAATATATTTAAACAATATGAGCCCCAAGTGTGTCTGACCCTAAGTTATAGATTATTTAGGTTAGGAAAGTCCAACACTGAAAGGCTTGTTTAAAATATTCTTTTGAGTGTCTAATAAAAATTTAACTGGATAATGGGAAAGCGTTCATTTAAAAGTGGGTCTTACAACTGATAAAGTTAAAAATGTCTTTGTTAATCAATACAGTGAAAATTCTCTCATACCTGTCAGCAGTTGAAGTCAAACATAGCTGTCACAAAGAATGTTGTCAGTGAGGAAGACTGAATGAGGAATTTTGGTTGCAGCAATATGACAATGGTTTGGTTTGCATCTCCTTAAAGTTGGTTTTTGGTACAAATTGTTAATTTTTAATTTCAGTCATGTGGTCTGGAGATTTTGGTTGGCTACTTAGGAATACAAAATCTTCTTGCTCTCAGCTGCAAATGCTAATTATTAAGGTTGTTCTCATATCTATTTGACTATTCAATTTGATGACATGTTAATAGTGATTTTCACCAGCCAGTGAATTTATATCTATTTAGATCCCCAAGATTACTCAATTATCTTTTCAAATTATCACAGATTTGAAGTTCCATTCTTCTGATTGGTGCAAAATAAATCAAAGAACGAGATTTCCTTCTCAATGTTTTTTCCAGAACATTTTAAGATTATATACCTGACACAGATCTAGCATCACCATGAATAGGCTCAAAATGAAGGCTTATCAAGAAAAGTCCCATCCAAACACCTCATTGGTTATTGAAGTCTTTGCATAGTCTTTGTAGTAGAAGGGAGCATGTTGTTGCAATTTTTTCACATAAATTTTTATAAAGTGTATACTTTTTTATAAAGTGTACTCTATGTATGTGCACACGCACGCACACACACACACACACACACACACACACACACTGTCAGATTTTATTATGCAAGTTAATGTTTTCACAATAAAAATGTTATTAAGAAACCAATGTTAGTAAAATGTTTAAGATATTGAACATACATATACCAAGAATCCATGCTTACGCTACAATTTTGTAAATTTGAAAATCCGTTCTACTGAATCTGTTCCACATGGACATAGTATAGAAACATACTATATGACAAAGAGGAAGAATAATGGACCAATCAAAATATTCTATTTCAGTGTTCAAAACACTAAACTCAGAGCATCTAAAAAAAAATACAAATGAAATTGGTAACAATGTCAGCAAATGCACTTGCTTCCATGGGATTTCACTTTGGTGACTTCAAAGAAACTGTCTTCAATTTTCTACCTAATTTTACCAAGAAGTTTATGCCCAAGGACACAGCTGAAGGTTCAACAAATTCATCTCTCTCTCTCCCCCTCCCCCCTCTCTCTCGCTGTGTATTTACATTCCCTCTTCTTATGCATTTATACATATATTTAAATTGTGGAAGGTCTAGGGGTGATAATTTGGTCTTGTAAAAATATGAAAATTCATCCACAAAGAAAAAGTAAAAGAAAAGCAGAATGCAAATAAAGTGTAAATCCAAATTTTTTATATTTCAAAAACTGATGAAGTGTTTTACAAAAATATTTTCCCTTTTTCTTTTAGTCCAGTTTCTTTTTACGAAGACAACATGAAATAGAAGAGACGCATGAAGATTTCTTACTGACACCTTTTATTATGACAACTTGGATTGTTACATTCATCTGCTACTCAGATTCCACATGGACTGTTTACTTAATACATTATCCTTTTATTTATACCTGACACATAGACCTAGTAGTAGACACAAAATGTGTCTAAATATATAACAGAAAAATACTCAGCTCTATTTGAATGTGTTACTTGTATATCATTTCTAATAACTTATATGTGCTTAAAAGCTGAAATTTTGCTGATTAATAATTTGATATATGTTTTAAATACTGTGTAATTCTTATGTTTCTCCATTGTAGTCAGTTTCGTCATGCTTGGAATAAAATTCCTGTTCAGAAATTGATGTGACAGATTACTTACACAACAAAGTAAATAAATCATTAGTCCAAACAGTCAGAAATCCAACACACCAGCTGATGGATGAGGTAGCAAAATAAACAAATTTGTTTTTGTTTCTCCCCAATTCTGCTTTTATTGACAGAACAATTTTTTCATTGGTTGACAAGTGGGAGAGGACACATAATATTAGCATATCCAAGATACATTAATGGCAACACCTGTGACTGACTTGTTTCTATTTTGGATATTGCATCTTCAGTATATCATGCAGAGTATGTGCCCTTTTTCTCGGTAAGTCTTTTTCGTCATATTCACTAATGTAGAATACATGTAACACATTGTCGCTTGCTTTGATGAAGTAATTTACCACTTTCTTCACTACATCCATAAATTATGAGGTGATTGAATTTTATTTTAATTTGATATCAATTCAACAGGGATAACATATCTTATTAATTTTTAGTGAGATGATATTTTTATTTTGTTTGAAATCAGTTAATAGCATATGTTCAGATAATGCACCCATTGTGATTTGAATTTACCAAATCATAATTTACATAGATTTTTAGAGTTTTTCTTCATAAATTCTACAAAATCAAATATCTGAAAAGAACATTCATTTCATGCAAACCTTTTTCTTTATCAAGCAACATTAAATTACACTAACTTACCAACAATACATTTTTATATTAAAAATAAGAGCAATACATTTTTATATCTCAATTGTTTTGTTTGAATCATTTCTATAAAATTATCATTATTATTATATTGTTAATACATGATGTGGGTTGAATTAATTTAATTTGAAATGGTTAAAATGTCTACTAAATTCTGTTAAAAGACTCATGGTTAATCTAAATGATCTTCCAAATAAATATTAACTTTCAGTTCTCTTTGATATATTTGTATTTAAAAGATCAATGTGTCAAATGAGTTTTAGTTTAGCTATTTTTATTTTGGTTAATTTATTATACAAGCAAAGAGCAGCATAATTTTTTTAAAATAAATCCAGAAGTTATAACAGAGAAACATATATTTCATTAACACAATTTCCTTTATATCTGATTAAATTATTATTTCATATGTTACATTCTCTAGCCTTTATTAGCCTTTCATTTAATAGGGGCAAATATATCACATTGTAGTCAACATTTAATAGGGTACATATATCAAGTCATGTTGGGAATATCACCAGTTTGTATTTCCCCCCATTATGGATATTATTATATCCATGATATAATAACACTTAATTTCATGGACAAAATGGAATAGATGAAAGAAAAAGAATGACAAACATGTTTTGTTTTCAGAGAGTGCTTTATGTTGCTAAGTCATACACAAAATTATATACACCTATTTACATTTATCTTCCACAGAGAAACTACAACACATATTTATACAACAAGCAGTTTGAAAAGAGTATAGGAATTAAATCCTATATATATTTTTCTCACCAATAAAGTCCCATCAGAAGATTTGTTGGATAAACAATAATTACTAGGGCAAATGCTGCCAAAACTACTTGGCAGACATAGTTGTAGATATACCACATGGTATTTTTGGACCATTTAGAAAATAACAATAAATTACTTCATCACTCCCAGAAATTCGAGAAAAAAAGTTGTTTTTTTTCTAACTAATGAAAACCTTGTTCACACCTCTATATGAAATTAGATTTTGGATCTCCCTTATGGATATAAAAATAAAAGCCTACTGCTTCTCAAGGTTCAAAACATTTCCGAGGCCAGTTTGATCAACATGTGCATACACTCACACCCACACACATGCACAATGGAAGAGATGAGCCAGCAGCCAATGACTAAGGTGTGGTCTACACACTCACAGACACATTAGGCCAATCATCATAAAATCTGTTCACACATCCCACACTACACTAAAAACACTTAATTACTTGATAAAACAAACATCACTGCAAGGGAAATTGAGCATTTTATTGTTATTGTATATATCTGATATAAATGTTATTTCAATTGATGTTCTGTTTCTACTTTTCCTCCTGAAAATAACATTTATATGTTTCATTTAAAAGATGTGCTGTTGTTGTTGTTAAGTTTTGGGAATCCTGGCACTCAGATAGCAGCAAAATCCTGGGTAAATAGATCCCACCAAGGACATGAAAGATCTTTTGCATAGTGTGGCAGATCCATATTATTATTATAACTTGAAAATACACACAGACACATACACACACGTGCACCCCCCACCACCACATATATATATATACATATGAAGAAATGTAGTTTTAAGGTATGCAATATTTATGGGATAAAGTGCTCAATATCAGAAATAAAGCATATGTAAATATAAAAGTGAACATTGAAGTCAACACTCAGAGGCGATAGACTGTTTCATGCTAAATGCAATCATCAAGCCACATGTGATGTGTTTTTTCTCAACTATTTATATATATGGGTCAGCATATTTACTATTTGTGAGAGATGTTTTATCTTTCACAAATAGTAAATATACAAACAGCACAAGTATATCTGGGAAATTAAAAAGAAAAAACAAATCAAACCAAAAATATCATGGAAAATAAGGAAAAGAACATCAGCCTACAACAATCAATCCAAAAACTGCAAACTCTGCTTGAAGGAAAATAGCTATAATTACCTTCCCAGACCAAAACAACCTACTAAATAAATGATCAGAACTCATCTTAAAATGCAGACATGAAAACAAATTTTTACGTTACTTAAAAATTGAAAACTGAAAAGAATAAATAAATTAAAAATAAATAAGCAAAAACAAGTAAAATAAATTAATCCAAATAAATAAATAAAGTAATAAACAAATTAACAAACTTCTCCCATCAAAATAACCATTAGAATAGACTTCCCACAATGCAATAGACAACTCATAATTTATATATAAATAGTCAAGAAAAAACACAATGCATGTGGCCTGATGATTGTGTTTAGCATGAAACAATCTGTTGCCTCAGTGTTGACTTCAATGTTCAATTTCACATATATATATGTATATATATATATAAGTAAAAAATCCATGGGTAAGTAATCCAAGTAGATCCTATTAATATAAAATATCAAAACTGATCCACAAAAGAGAGCTCAATATAATTTTTATTATAGAGCATATAAGTGAATTACAATCAGTGAATATAATTCACACACACATGCACACACACACACACACATATATATTGGAGAAAATGATATATACATTTTTATATATCAGAACAATGTTTGTAAAATTAAAGACAAATTGGAAAAATTGGTGTAACTACACATGTACACAAAAAAGAGAGGTCACTGAAATTTTAAACTTTTAAATAGGTTTTGTATTTGGATATACAGTCAACAATAAAATTATTTGTACACCCATCAATTTTGAAAATTTTTATCCATGTCTCAGCATCTAATACCCATATGATGCCAGGCCTCTCATCTTTATAACTTGCTGCAATAATTTTCTAAAATTTTTGATGAGACTTGAACAAGTCTTTTCTTGGATTTTCTTCCCTTCTTCAATGGTTACACATTCTAGTTCCTGACAGTCATTGGTGACCAACAATTTATTCAAACTTTATATTCTTGCCATAGATTTTCAATAGGATTCAAGTCAGGACTCATTGAAGCCCATGGCAGAACTGTAATCTTCTTTTTCTGAAGTCATGCAGTCACTGATTTAGATGTATATTTGGGATCATTATCTTGCTGGAAAGTAAATTACCAGCCTACATGAAGATTTTGTGCTGATAGTTGTAGATTTTCATCCAGAATTTTGATATAGTCTGCAGATTTAATTATTCCTCTTATTGCAATTAATTTTCCAGTCCCTCCTGAGCTAAAACAACTGTAAAACATCATCAAGCCACCTCCATGTTCTAATGTTGCCACTGTGTTCTTTGGGGGAAAAACCTCACCTTTCTTGCACCAAATCTTCTGTACATCATTATGCCCCAAAAAGCTCAATTTTTGTTTCAACACTCCATAGTACTTGTTCCCAAAAGCAATTTTCTTTGTCCAAGAACATTTTGGCAAAATTAAACTGAGCAACAATATGACATGGTTTGTGAAGAGTGGGTTGTGATTGGTTTCTATAAAACCCATTTCTATTTAAACAACATTGTATTGTGCAAGTACTTATGGTGATACCCATTAATATCCAAACTTATGGTGATGTTTTCCAAAACAACTCTTGGTTTATATTAATCTTGCAACAGAGTTTTCATGTAGTTCTAAGTAACAATTTGGGTTTTCTTCCACATTCAGGCAAATTCTCTGTCGATCCAAACTATTTAAACTTCTTTATAACAAGCTGTACTGTAGATCTAGTGATAGCAAACCCGTTTGAAATAGTGCTGTAATTATTTCCCAACTTGTGGAAGTTAATAATTCTCTGTCTCATGTCAATATTAAGTTCCTTTGCCTTCCCCATCATGTGTTAATGTAAGAATGACAATGGTGACACTCTATATACTATGTGATGTTCTTTGCTGGAATTATCACAAATATTCTACTGAATAAATAGTGTAGAAAGATTCACTGATAAAATAATTATGTAAATTACTTACATGAATCAATCAATATAATTTTCTACTTCTTATTTCCTAGTGTAAGAATAGTTTTGTTTTTTCGTTTTTTGCTTAATTTGTTGTATTTAATTTATTGTTCTGAAAATTCAGTTTTATATTTCTTTTTTTTTTGTCATTGACTGTATAGTCTTTTAATTATATAAAAAAAGTATCCCACATTGGCATCATAAATAGGCATTAGATTCTGAGAAATGGATACAAATATTCAAAATTGATGGGTGTACAAATAATTTTGTCATTGACTGTATAGTCTAGCCAATTTAATTAATTTGTTTTATTGTTTATATTTTTATCACTTTTATTATTAAGTATCCCACATTGAGATAATAGAATATCTTTCAAGAAAGGTTATTGTAAGAATCTGATTGTTAGATCATCCACAGCTTCTTGCATCCCAACTTTTTGGCGATCTTCTTTTCATGTTTTTTTTATCACTTTTATTATGAAGTATCCCATATTGTGATAATAGAATATCTTTCAAGAAAGGTGAAATATTGTAAGAATCTGATTGTTAGATCATCCACAGCTTCTTGCATCATTTAACTTTTCTTGGCAGATCTTCTTTTCATGTTTTTTTTTTTTATTATTTTATTATAAGAATATCCCATAAAGGTGAAATATTGTAAGAATCTGATTGTTAATCATCCACAGCTTCTTGCATCATTTAACTTTTCGGCATCTTCTTTTCATGTTTTTTTTATCACTTTTATTAAGGTGAAATATTGAAAGGTAAATGAAATCTGATTGTTAGATCATCCACAGCTTCTTGCATCATTTAACTTTTCTTGGCAGATCTTCTTTTTCATGTTTTTTATCACTTTTATTATAAGTATCCCATATTGAGATAATAGAATATCTTCCAAGAAAGGTGAAATATTGTAAGAATCTGATTGTTAGATCATCCACAGCTTCTTGCATCATTTAACATTTCGTGGCAGATCTTCTTTTCATGTTTTTTTTTATCACTTCTTTTATTATGAAGTATCCCATATTGTGATAATAGAAGATCTTCCAAGAAAGGTGAAATATTGTAAGAATCTGATTGTTAGATCATCCACAGCTTTTAACTTTTCGCATCATTTTTTTTTATCACTTTTTTATTAAGTATCCAACATTGAGATAATCTTCTTTCTGATTGTTTTTTTTGCATCATTTAACTTTTTATTATGAAGTATCCTATTGTTAAGATCCCATAGAATATCTTCCAAGAAAGGTGAAATATTGTAAGAATCTGATTGTTAGATCATCCACAGCTTCTTGCATCATTTAACTTTTCGTGGCAGATCTTCTTTTCATGTTTTTTATCACTTTTATTATTAAGTATCCCATATAATTATCTTTCAAGAAAGGTGATAATTGTTAGATCATCCACAGATCATTTAACTTTTCTTGGCAGATCTTCTTTTCATGTTTTTTTTATCACTTTTATTATTAAGTATCCCAATTGATAATAGAATATCTTTCAAGAAATGAAATATTGTAAGAATCTGATTGTTAGATCATCCACAGCTTCTTGCATCATTTAACTTTTCTTGGCAGATCTTCTTTTTCATGTTTTTTTTTTTATTATGAAGTATCCCACATTTTTTCTTTTAAGAAAGGTGAAATATTATGAAGAATTTCCCATATTGTTTATTATAAATATTGTAAGAATCCATCCACAGCTTGTTGCATCATTTAAATAGATCTTCTTTTCATATCTTTTATTATTAAGTATCCATTGAGATAATAGTGAAAAATATTGTAAGAATCTGATTGTTAGATCATCCACAGCTTCTTGCATCATTTAACTTTTCTTGGCAGATCTTCTTTTCATGTTTTTTTTATCACTTTTATTATAAGTATCCCATATTGTGATAATAGAAGATCTTCCAAGAAAGGTGAAATATTGTAAGAATCTGATTGTTAGATCATCCACAGCTTCTTGCATCATTTAACTTTTCGTGGCAGATCTTCTTTTCATGTTTTTTTTTATCACTTTTTATTATTAAGTATCCAATATTGAGATAATAGAATATCTTCCAAGAAAGGTGAAATATTGTAAGAATCTGATTGTTAGATCATCCACAGCTTCTTGCATCATTTAACTTTTCTTGGCAGATCTTCTTTCATGTTTTTTTTATCACTTTTATTATGAAGTATCCCATATTGTGATAATAGAATATCTTCCAAGAAAGGTGAAATATTGTAAGAATCTGATTGTTAGATCATCCACAGCTTCTTGCATCATTTAACTTTTCTTGGCAGATCTTCTTTTCATGTTTTTTTTTATCACTTTTATTATGAAGTATCCCATATTGTGATAATAGAAGATCTGCCAAGAAAGGTGAAATATTGTAAGAATCTGATTGTTAGATCATCCACAGCTTCTTGCATCATTTAACTTTTCTTGGCAGATCTTCTTTTCATGTTTTTTTTTATCACTTTTATTATTAAGTATCCCACATTGAGATAATAGAAGATCTGCCAAGAAAGGTGAAATATTGTAAGAATCTGATTGTTAGATCATCCACAGCTTCTTGCATCATTTAACTTTTCGTGGCAGATCTTCTTTTCATGTTTTTTTTATTTTTATTATTATCCCATATTGTGATAATCTGCCAAGAAAGGTGAAATATTGTAAGAATCTGATTGTTAGATCATCCACAGATCATTTAACTTTTCGTGGCAGATCTTCTTTTCATGTTTTTTTATCAATTATTAAGAAACATTGAGATAATAGAATATCTTCAAAGAAAGGTGAAATATTGTAAGAATCTGATTGTTAGATCATCCACAGCTTCTTGCATCATTTAACTTTTTGTGGCAGATCTTCTTTTCATGTTTTTTATTATCACTTTTATTATGAAGTATCCCATATTGTGATAATAGAAGATCTGCCAAGAAAGGTGAAATATTGTAAGAATCTGATTGTTAGATCATCCACAGCTTCTTGCATCATTTAACTTTTCGTGGCAGATCTTCTTTTCATGTTTTTTTTTTATCACTTTTATTATTAAGTATCCCACATTGAGATAATAGAATATCTTCCAAGAAAGGTGAAATATTGTAAGAATCTGATTGTTAGATCATCCACAGCTTCTTGCATCATTTAACTTTTTGTGGCAGATCTTCTTTTCATGTTTTTTATTATCACTTTTATTATGAAGTATCCCATATTGTGATAATAGAAGATCTGCCAAGAAAGGTGAAATGAAAATCTGATTGTTAGATCATCCACAGCTTCTTGCATCATTTAACTTTTCGTGGCAGATCTTCTTTTCATGTTTTTTTTTATCACTTTTATTATTAAGTATCCAACATTGAGATAATAGAATATCTTCCAAGAAAGGTGAAATATTGTTGAATCTGATTGTTATCATCATTAACTTTTTCTTGGCAGATCTTCTTTCATGTTTTTTTTAATCACTTTTATTATTAAGTATCCCATATTGAGATAATAGAATATCTTCCAAGAAAGGTGAAATATTGTAAGAATCTGATTGTTAGATCATCCACAGCTTCTTGCATCATTTAACTTTTCGTGGCAGATCTTCTTTTTTTATCATGTTTTTTTAATAGAATATCACTTTTATTATTAAGTATCCAACTTCTTGCATTTTAACTTTCTTGGCAGATCTTCTTTTCATGTTTTTTAGATAATAGAATATCTTCCAAGAAAGGTGAAATATTGTAAGAATCTGATTGTTAGATCATCCACAGCTTCTTGCATCATTTAACTTTTTTGTGGCAGATCTTCTTTTCATGTTTTTTTATCACTTTTATTATTAAGTATCCAATATTGAGATAATAGAATATCTTCCAAGAAAGGTGAAATATTGTAAGAATCTGATTGTTAGATCATCCACAGCTTCTTGCATCATTTAACTTTTCTTGGCAGATCTTCTTTTCATGTTTTTTTTTTTTATCACTTTTATTATTAAGTATCCCATATTGTGATAATAGAATATCTTTCAAAGAAAGGTGAAATATTGAAAGGTGAAATCTGATTGTTAGATCATCCACAGCTTCTTGCATCATTTAACTTTTCTTGGCAGATCTTCTTCATGTTTTTTTTTTATCACTTTTATTATTAAGTATCCCATATTGTGATAATAGAATATCTTCCAAGAAAGGTGAAATATTGTAAGAATCTGATTGTCAGATCATCCACAGCTTCTTGCATC
This sequence comes from Acanthosepion pharaonis, assembly GCA_903632075.3. NCBI lineage: Eukaryota > Metazoa > Mollusca > Cephalopoda > Sepiida > Sepiidae > Acanthosepion > Acanthosepion pharaonis. The sequence goes on along the minus strand of CAHIKZ030004896.1, from coordinate 5,581,323 downwards.
ATTTAACTTTTCTTGGCAGATCTTCTTTTCATGTTTTTTTTATCACTTTTATTATTAAGATCCAACATTGAGATAATAGAATATCTTCCAAGAAAGGTGAAATATTGTAAGAATCATTGTTTTCCACAGCTTTTGCATCATTTAACTTTTCTTGGCAGATCTTCTTTTCATGTTTTTTTTTATCACTTTTATTATGAAGTATCCCATATTGTGATAATAGAATATCTTCCAAGAAAGGTGAAATATTGTAAGAATCTGATTGTCAGATCATCCACAGCTTCTTGCATCATTTAACTTTTCTTGGCAGATCTTCTTTTCATGTTTTTTTTTATCACTTTTATTATTAAGTATCCAACATTGAGATAATAGAATATCTTCCAAGAAAGGTGAAATATTGTAAGAATCTGATTGTTAGATCATCCACAGCTTCTTGCATCATTTAACTTTTCTTGGCAGATCTTCTTTTCATGTTTTTTTTTTATTTTATTATTAAGTATCCCATATTGTGATAATAGAATATCTTTCAAGAAAGGTGAAATATTGTAAGAATCTGATTGTTAGATCATCCACAGCTTCTTGCATCATTTAACTTTTCTTGGCAGATCTTCTTTTCATGTTTTTTTTTATCACTTTTATTATTAAGTATCCAACATTGAGATAATAGAATATCTTCCAAGAAAGGTGAAATATTGTAAGAATCTGATTGTTAGATCATCCACAGCTTCTTGCATCATTTAACTTTTCGTGGCAGATCTTCTTTTCATGTTTTTTTTTTATCACTTTTATTATTAAGTATCCAACATTGAGATAATAGAATATCTTCCAAGAAAGGTGAAATATTGTAAGAATCTGATTGTTAGATCATCCACAGCTTCTTGCATCATTTAACTTTTCTTGGCAGATCTTCTTTTCATGTTTTTTTTTATCACTTTTATTATTAAGTATCCCATATTGTGATAATAGAATATCTTTCAAGAAAGGTGAAATGTTGTAAGAATCTGATTGTTAGATCATCCACAGCTTCTTGCATCATTTAACTTTTCGTGGCAGATCTTCTTTTCATGTTTTTTTTTTATCACTTTTATTATTAAGTATCCCATATTGAGATAATAGAATATCTTTCAAGAAACGTGAAATATTGTAAGAATCTGATTGTTAGATCATCCACAGCTTCTTGCATCATTTAACTTTTCTTGGCAGATCTTCTTTTCATGTTTTTTTTTTATCACTTTTATTATTAAGTATCCAACATTGTGATAATAGATAAAATTATTTGTATTACTTAATTCTTTTATTGTTTTAGAAATAGTTGCAAAAATCTTGTTAAGTTTAGATAAATTACTTTCAATTGTAGTTGTGATAAAGTTGGTAGGTAGAATAATATATACATGTATGTGTGTGTTCTTTAAACTGTAATTGAGCCTTGCTTGCCATGAAAGTCCTTTATAGCAGAGCAGTCTAAAAGTATTCCAGTTATGTCTAGAGAGATTCAGGTTCAAACCAAATGACAGGTACATTTTCTTTATTAAAGACTCAAAAGTTATACAAAAATATACAAAAACTTATGCTGATTGATGTCAATTACCCTGTTTATATATATAACACTTTATGTCTGGAAAATCAGAAGTCACAATAGTTACAACTAAGAGAAAAGAGAAAAATAGAGAAAAGATAAAAAACAATAAGGAGTGAATGTAAAGTGAAAAAGATGATGAAAAGGAAAAATAACCATGACATATACATGCAGACAGGCACATGAGCACATGCACACAAACTCACACATACATGCACAAATACACTATGGAAAAGAAAACTTGCATCAATGAAAAGTGCATATAAGAAATAAAAATTGAGAAGTATAAACAGTCAATTGCTGATACACCCTGATGAGTGGATGGAGTGAATTCCAGAAGGTTCATCTACAAAACTCTGGAGTTGGAATGCTGAAGATAACATCAATCAGCAAAGTGATAAACCTTTTACTTGTATTAATTCTATATATATATATATATATATATATATATATATATATATATATATATATATATATATATATATATATATATTTTTGTGTGAGAGAGAACAAATACTACACTGGAAATTAACACTTTGATTCTAGGCAGAGCACCCATATACTCTAATTCTCATCAGAAGTTCCAATCCATATGTAAATAATCCTGTCAGCTTTGATGTTAGTATAATCCATAATCTTTGACTTTCCTAATTTTACATTAAGCATATTTGATTTTGTTTTCTTAATCCATGTTGACACTTTATATAATACTTTTATTCTTTCTTTTAATCTTGTAACTTATTCATTTATCTGAATTATCAATATGTAGATGTGATTTAATAATAAAATAATATGACCTTGACCTTTGGCTTTGAAAATAATAGATATTACAAATTACATAAAGCATCTTGACACTACTTAACTAGATTTATTGACTCATAAAAAAAAGTGAAAATTATTTTTTAAAATAGTTTTTATAAATTCAAATTCTTAAACCATTCTTATGCTGTGACAGTTGTTTGAATAAAAAAATATTGATTTGTTATTGATTAAGATATTAATACAGTGTTAAATTGATCCCTGACTTTTACAGAGTTATTGATTTAGTTGTTTTGCATATGAAAACAAACTTTTTATACTATTGTTACAAAAAGATTTCTTTTAAATAAAGAACAAACAAATATATTTTTAACTAGCTTATTTAAGCTAGGTCCTGCAGAGGGCTCTTGATTAGGCCTTCATCACAATAAGTCAGGAGGAGTAGATGAGATATGCAATAATAAACTAGGTCCTTACTTTCCATACAAGCAATTATTTTTATTTCATGGGTGACTTTCACTGGATTTCACATTTAATTTTGATTATTCACAAATTTATTCCCAAGTTATAAAAACTGTTATCATACAAAAAAAATGTTGCAAAAAATCATGTAAAATCTTGCTAAAAACAATTTTAATAATGAAAACTTGGGAATCCACAATTTCAGTATTGTGGGTTTGGATCTGGTCTGGAATGTTTTTAATTTGCTTACAAAGTCAGCCTGATTCCAAATTGGTATGATATTTTGGCTACAGGATCTAGAAGTAAAGTTAAAAAAAGTGTGACATGGTGACACATTGACATTCACATTTATTAAAGAACAAAAATTTACATAAATAAAGAAAATTATGTATCTTTATTTTCATTTAAGATAAATAATTATTAAACTCAAATGTTTGTTCATATGCTTTCAAAAAATCACATACAAAAATTGAAAGAAATGTTTTTTTAAATTAAAAACTTTTAAAAAATGGTAAAAAGAATTAAAAAAAAATAAAAATATGTGAATATCAATGATGTCAGCACAATTTAAAACCTAACATTTGTAAATAAGAGCTAAGTGACAGTCTAATCCATTAACTCGGTAAAAGTTAGGGATTAATTTGACACTGTATTAATATTATAGAAAGGACACCCTTTCTAAATTGATAAAATAAATCAATTTTTCTCCTGACAAGTGTCATATCCTAAGGAAGGTTTAGATAAAGCTAATCTACAAAAATTATTTCTCAAAAAAAGTTTTTCAATTTTTTACAAGTGGACCAGTCTATTTAAGTAATATCCATATCACAAATGAATTATTATATGCTATAATGTTCATGACAGAAATTTCTTGAATTACAATTTCCCAGATATAAAATGATGTTGGTAGAATTTTCTGGTATATTTCAGCCTATAATATCTGTTTTTATTAGAAATATTTACACTTATTTACTGAAGTGAGATTTATATGCTTTATATTTGAACCAGCATGCACATCTTCATTGTTATAGTCACAACTTTTCAGCTGCTGTACCCTCTGTTCACAGATGAAGGCAATTGCAAAAGTTTCTTTGAATGAAAGAGAGACAGATGGTTTAATTGATAGTGGTTGTACTGGAAGCTACATTCATTCTAGAATGGTTGAACGCTATTCATTGAATGTCTATGATTCTAACAGTACTGTTTCAATGGCTTAACAGGGTATTGCTAGGAGGCTCTTCAAGTGAACGAACATGACTACAGAGATCACGCATTACATTCTAGTGTACAATATCTGAATGATTACCTTCTTTTCTTTACTTAGGTTGGTGTTTATCTATCAATCTGTTGTATGGTTCTTTAACACACATGCCCAGCATGTTTTTACATGTCAGGGAAGCACTTGGTATCCTTTGTGGTTCAGCTCTTCACTTGGTGGCCAGGAGAACATCTGTCAGGTTTACCTGCCAATGCACCTGGCTTCTCTGATATCACAAAGTACAAAGTCTATTTTGGTATGATCTGGGGTGAGATACATACTACACACCTCACCTATATTTTTTCAAATTCATAATTTCCCCAGAGTTATGAATTTATTTTTTAATGAATTAATCAACTATACATTTTCTCTAACCAACTGTTACAAGCCATAAGATACATGTATATAAAAATGTCAGAAAAAAAAATGACATATATATCAACAGTCTCATGTTGCTGCAAAGTCAACAAAACATTAAAAAAAAAGTTTATTTTCTGCATTTTCTATGTTCTATAGAAATAGGCATTCAATTTTCATTACTTTCTTTACTCTTTAGAAATCTGCACAAAATTTGAGACAATAATATTCAAAAGTTCTTTTCTTTTTATTTTTTCAATCATAATTCATTTGTATATATTACAATCTTTTAAAAGTTGTTTTTGCTATACTCCAGCCCTGTAGAAGCATTTTTGTACAATTTTTTTTATAATTTTCTTAAATAAAAATTTTTAATAAAAATTCCAATATAAATTCCGAAAATAAAAAACATCACTATTATCATTTTTTTCATTAAAATTTGCTTAACATTAAAATCTCCACTTATCTTACCTTAGGCCTTTCATACATCACAATTTCTCTCTTAAGTCTTCTGCTCAAAAACTATTTTTCTCTGTTAACATTTTCAATGCTATATCAACTTTTTAATGACTTTACATGACTTTGGACAAATTCTCTCTTTCACTTTTAACTTGGAAGCAATTAAAATGTTCCCTTTAATTTTCTGGCATTTTAATTGATGTTTGCATGATGGATTCATTTTCTATTTGAAGGTTATTTCAAGCCAGAAAATATTTTTAGATTGTAAGAATTTGGAGGGAGAAGATAATAAATGTTAAGTGATACAAGTTTTACTAATTAACCCATAACTGGGGTGAGAAGAAGTAGAGTCATACCTTTCCCAAGGGAATTTGCTTGTATCAGAATATAACAAACCTAATGGAAATTAGAACTCGGTTTTCTGATTAACAATTCCAATCAATTACGCCACTCACACATTTAAGCTCACAGCACCTGTTATTTCCAAGCAGTCATCCATCTAGGTACTGACCAGGCTCAATGTTGCTTAACTTCAGTAATTGTATGGGTGCTGGTGTTTCAATGTGATTTGGATATAAGCCAATTTATGTTTTTCAAGCATTATTGCAAAAGTTACATTTACTAGTAATAAAATATTTTTTAATCTGCCTAAATATTCCAGCTTTCCAAATTTATATACCATTTGTTGTTTAAAAAATATTTTAATATTCTTTTTTTTACTTTGTGAAAAAATAAAAATTATAGACAATCAAGCAAAAAGTTCCTATGACAAAACCCTTTTCTTTTTTTTACTTTTTTCAACTTAACTTTTATTTTTTATATTTTTATTTTTTATATTTTTATTTTTTTCAACTTAACTTTTTTGCAACACAAGTAAAAATTTTATACTATTATTCTTATACTTTTCCTTTCTTCCTATCTCACGTTTTTTTCTCTTTCCACCCCACTTTCACAAAATCAGCACATGAAGTTAAACAAGCAGGAAACATTGAAACCTGTTGACCTCATCAACTGTCACTGCATTCATAAGAATGTAAAACAATATGGCTGCTATAGGCTTATATACACACTCATAAAAGACAGTGAAACTCTACTAATACATGCACACATACACATGTAACTTGTTACACACTAAAAAACTTTTTGTTTTTTTCTTTCCATTAATCTGCATGATTCATTTCTTTTTATTTTCATTGCATTATCATCACCATAATCCATTATTATCACAATCTTTGTCATAACCATTGAAACATATAACAATTAGTCACTTAATTTATTTCCTTTAAAAATTAAAATTGTGCAACAATTTTAGCAACATTATTTTCCTTTTTAATATTTGTCTCTATTTCACTGTATTAACTTCTTCTGTTGATATCCATCTCCAATATTACCTTCAGTTCCTCTGTCAGACACAAATCAGCCAACTTGAGTGCTGGTGACTCTCATCCAGCTCTCACAGGATCAACTGACCTGATCCCAGGATAGTAACTGCATTCCCAACTTTAGTCAATGTTGAGAAAAAACACCTGTTTAGTTTATTAGTGGTCCATTCAGTTGAGAATCTCTTTTGGTGCTTTCAAATTAAGATAACAATTCTATTATGACTACAGTGCATATTCTGCTCACTACATAATGCATATTTTAGTGACTATCAAAACAAAACTTTAAGGAGAAGAAACTTCACATCCTTAAACTGGTTCCCCATATTTCAAAACTCAGAGAAATAATCATTACATGATCACTGTAGGAGAACCCATTCCATAATTAGAAACATATCCTACATTAAAATACCTTGGCTAAAAGAGCTGTCAACTCCTTAATGTGTTTAGTTCAAATCATTTAGATTTTTCATTACTTCATCATAAAAATAGGAGTGTGTGTATAACTTAGAGAACATTTACTAAACTCAAGGAATCAACCAGCACCTGTCACTGGTCATGTCCAACATTCGTCCATGGTGGCCAATGTCTTCTCTCTCCCTATATCGAAGTGATATTCTCCTACACCTTGTTACTTCGTTAGGGTTGTCATTTGAAGTTGAGGTGTCGTGTGTTAAACAAAAACTAAAAGTGTTGAGTTGGTTGAGAAAATAGGCAAACAAAAGAGTGAAGCAAAACAAGAATAAAATATTTATTCTATCAGGAATATTTTTCATGTAGAGAAAATTTTAAAGAATGTTCTTAAGAGTAGGAAAAGTTGAACTTACTCTGCTGGAGAATTAGAGGGTAAGTTATGTGTACAGTCCAAGCCATGTATAGATACAGCACAGAGTGCTAATTTTAGCATCCTATCCCAATCATAGACTGAAGTAAAAAAGAACTAGCCTCTTTAGGTTCACAGGATACACGTTCCCAGTTTTTTTCTTTTTACATATACCCAAAAGCTGAATAGGAGTTACTGCTTCTGATAGGGTCTTTCACACATGTGTGTCTGGCAAAAAGCTTTAATATCTGCTATAACCTCTATAGGGCACTGTGACAATCTCTGAGGCCACATCCTAGCCTATGTGGCATTTGATGTGATGAAATAAGATGATATTATCTCATTGTTTCTTCAATGTTAGTACAGGACTCCATGGCAATTTCTTCGGTCATTGCCTGCTTTTTAACAGCACTAATAATTGTTCTTTCCTCTTTGGTACCTAGACTTTATGAATGTAATTCTACCAATCATCCTTGCTTTGAATATAGATGCCACATCTGGTCTGGTGCTTCTGTTATGTATTTAAAGATTCTTGATAAAAGAAGAATCTGCAATGTTATTGGTGCTGACCTAGAATCTCAGCATTAGTCACTTTTCCACGACTGTAATGTAGTTTCCTTGTGTCTTTCCTATAAATACTTTCATTGTAATTGGTCTGATGAACTTTTCTCTATAGTACTTGGACTTTATGAATTTAAGAGCTGTATGAGATTGGTGATGAGGTCTCATCATTTTACAGTTGAGATAGCTAGATGTAACCATAACTTCTCTGCTAACAGTTTCTTCTCTCACACTTCTCACCTGTTGAACTCTTTTCTAGCTTCTTGCTTTCCAGCCAAGTTTGATCTTCAAAAATTTAAATGCAATGTCAATCATTATCTTCTGTCTTCATAATTCCTGTACTTTTATTGTTCTCTCTCCTTAATGATGTTTTCTTTTTCTTTTATTCTTTCACACTCAGTAACCCCTAGCATCTTAGTGGCTTTATAACTAATGAAAATATGAAACTGAATCTGCTATATGTAACATTACATTTTATTTGATTCTTGACTATGTCAATTACTTTTAACCAGAATCTGTAGCTTTAAGCCCTCATCTGAATATGGAACTTACATTGTCATGTGCAATGTCTTAGTCTCTCTTCTCCCTGGAGTGGGGTTTTATATATCTGCCTGACACACAGTTCTTTCCCACATGCCCATCAAGGACATCCACTGACTACTTGTGAGGTGTGAATCTACAATTTGTGACCCGGAGGTCATCTACCATGCCAACATGCTAATGCACCTGGCTTCTCTTACATCATACTGAGTGAAAAGTCTGTTATGGTGTCATCTGAGGCAAGACATATTACAGTTGCTATTATCACAGTTTCAGCCATTGTATCCTCTAGTCATTAGTAAATTTTGAGCAATTTCAAACCAAGCTAAACAAAAACTCAACTAAGAATGAAATTGCTGCTACAAAAAAAATGTCTCTCACATAACACAGTATAAGAGACAAAGTAAAAATATATTATCAATCCTTGTTAACATAAAAATTAACCATTGAAAATGGTTAAAATGCTGAAAGCACTTGAGACAATAAACATTATGGACAGTTTTGCCTCACACTCAGTCCTCAAAGAGGAAAATTGTAGGACACAAGAAAAAATTGAAGAAAAAATTTACAAAATATCCCTTGTCCTTTAGTGGATCTAAGAAGGATGCATGAATATTTATGATTGTGCTGCAAATAAAATATGCAATATCCACAAACATAAATTATAAGAAATAGCCAAATGGTAACGATATTCAATCACAACAAAAAATACATGTTTGAAACAACAGATTAAATTTTATATACACAATTTACAATTTCTTTGTTTGTAATGATGTGTGCAAAAGTATAGAGAAAAGGTTCTTTGCTGTTTTGGAAATGTTCAATGTCTAAAAAGTTGTCTGCCCTTGATTGAAAGGTTGAATTTAAAATTTTTCTATGAATGATATTAAGTGAAAAAGTTTATTGGGTGAATTTTTCTAATCTCTCATAAAGAAGTTTGTTTCTTTGGCGGCAATTTTGACACACAATTCCTGTGTGTATCTTTGCATGTGTGAGTCTCAAAATGCGATGAAAATTCATTTGCTGTTTCTATTTATAGTTTTTTTAACAACAAAATTGGCTCCAGTGGCTTGGTATCTTGTTGCGAATTTTTCTGAGAAATGCATGGGTGAATGTTGTATTTTTTATTTTTTAGCCAATAGGATTTCTTGAAACATTTAAATTAGGGATGAATTTGAGAAAGATTTTTTTTTATGTTAGTTGAGCTTATTTTTGCACAAATTTTGACTGTTTTGTTATGGAATTTTCTCGAAGCTTATTTTTATTTAACAACCAATGAAATTCAAGAAAATGTTTGAAAATCAAAATGAGGGTTACTAAAGTCCATTATATTTAATGAAGGATGCATACACACACACACACACACAAAATGTGAAAATATGCATGTGTGTGTGTGAGAGAGAGAGAGAGAGAATGTACAATGTTCTATTGTATATATATATATATATATATATGTATGGGGACATAGAAATACTTAGGTTGGTATTCAGACATTCTGGGAGTGAAAGACTATTGGTCTTCATTTAAGACATCTCCCTAGGACAGTGGTTCCCAAACTTTTTTCCTCTGGACCACATTTTCGGAATGAAAATTTACTTGTGCCTCACCAAATTTTATGTTAAAAAAAAATACAGAGACAGGGTTAAAGGGAGATAACCACAGGTTTAAAGTCAGAACATTATCATTCATAACTCTCTCCTCCAATTTGCAAAGCCTAGAGGTAGCTGAAGTTTCTGGGACACATAATGAGGAAGGAGGGCTTGGAGAATCTGATACTCACAAGTCAAATAGAGGCAAGGAGAGACAAGGGAAAACAATGTGTGACATACTTGGTGCAAGTGAATGACAGAATGTGGTCTGGAAGAGGAAGTAGAGGGATGCTGCAAGGGATAGAAGGAGGTGGAGAGCCATGATCGTCTACATCCTGAAAGGACATGGCACATAAAAAGAAAGAAAGTTACTATATTCTTAATACTTGAGATAATGAAAAAATATCACAGTGATAAAATTGGTCAAGGATTATTTATAACTATACTGGGACTCATGCATGCAATTACAATAATAATCCATAATATTTTAAATTTTGAAATCATATTTATTTTTGGCATATGAATTTTTTGAAACTGCTTCTAAATCTTTGTTTGTCTTTCAATCATTCTGCCTCACCTGCTATTCTCTTCTGCCACACCTATGAGGCCTACCACACCATTTGAGAACAAAATTCTAGGAGAAGGAAAACTCTGATATAATACCTGTGATTTCATTTACATCCAATAATGTAGACCAGTTCTTCTTTTTGGATAAATGTATTTGAAGGTCAGAAAATGTGAGTGGCCTTTCCTCACTTCATGCACAGATATCACTTGATTTCTTTTAACATTTTGAAGACGTATGAAAGCCTACAGACCAATGGCAATAAGGGCTCTGGAATGAATAATGAAAGAGTCTGGCACGGCAGGTGTTCCGGGGTACTGCAGCCTGGGTCTGGTCATCATCCTGCTACTGGGAGAAAGTTTATTGGTTGCTGGAATATCCAGACATTACTAGACTGTGAAGCCAGTACAACATGACCTGAACAAAGATCACTGTTTGTCGTAAAAGAGCTACAGTAAAACAATGTGGATGTGATGGCCTTGTCTGAAACTAGGCTCTTTTGAGAGAGTCACTTCACAGAACAGTCTGGTAGCTACATATTTTATTGGAATGAGAGTGCAGCAGAGGGAAGCTGGCATAACATTTGCAGAGAAGAATATTCATAGTCTCTAGAATGGAAGACCATCCATATGGAATTACTGATCACCTGATATCAATGCCATTGTTATTGTTAAATCAGTGAGTGTCTATGCACCCTGTGTTCTTCTGAAGATAAAAACTCACATTTTATCTTTCACTAAAGGAGCACTCCTTGCAATGATAAAGTTTTCATACTCAGCGACGTCAATGTTCAATTTGGCAAGGATTACCAAACATCAGATTGTAGCAATGAAAGTCACTTTTCATGTTGGACCAAACACCCACATCTCACATGTATTCTCCGCTGAAAGTAAAAATCCAAGCCATGCCTCAAGCTCATTGATAAAGACATCAGAAGAGTATGTAAATTTGTTTTCTGACTAATAGTGGCCATCTTGAGTGCCTATATAAACCTCTAGAGGTGAGTGCCTCAGGGCATATTTCCTAATTCCCATTATACTCTGGATTTATTTCCTTGTGAATTCTAGCTTTTCCTTAAGCTAAAGTCATTGTTGAAAGGGAGATTTTAAATCATGAAAGAAATTAAAAAGAATATAATTGTAGTGATGTTGAAATGTCTTGCCTTGTTTACATATTGTGACATGGCCCTCAATGTTGAATATTAAATCAAACATATGATCTGTTTATTAAGGGACGCACTGTCTTTGTGCTTCCTCTTTTCTTCCATTTTTCTTTTTTTTATTTCCTGTCTTGACTGAGTTTTGTCTTGACTCAAAAATAGCAGAAAAAATCTGTGTTGCTTGACAATTAGTCAGATTGACCTGCTAAGAGTAAGTAAAAGTCAGTGACCCAAGCTCATGAGACATACACATGTATGTGGGATTTTTGAATTGTAATTTCAGTTTCACAATAATTTCTGACTACGACAGATTGCAAGTAAACCAACTTTCATCAGGCATTAATGAGAGATGCGCCTATGAACTTATTCTATTATTTGTTGTGTAAGGAATAAGGAGATATATTCCCAAAGATCCTGGATTTATTCAATTACTTGATATGTAGAGAAATTATACCCAGAGAAATCATCCCAACTTCATCTTGGATGTAATTTGATTACTGGAGGGAAACAAAGTACTCATACCATTCCAGAGTTATCCAACTTATATTGTGGAAAAGAAGAATTACCAACTTTTATTTGGACATTTTAAGGAAATTCTGTCTATTTGCCATTATGAACATTTTACCTTATAAATTCATGAAGCATGAATGCTTGAATTAACACCCAGTATCAGATAAGTGTCTTTTATTGATTTTATCTCTGTTATCCCATACTCTTTCCATGTTCTGTTATTTTTGTTATATAAAGTTATTTAAAAATGTTGAGCTTGTGTTTGTCATTTGTTGACACCTGGTTGTGTGTTCCCTTCTGAGCAAGCCCATATTTTTTTTTTGAACCTGGGGTTCATATCTCTATGTGTTGCAAATTTTTAACACTATGTATAAAAAAAATTATTAGTTAATAATACAAAAGAATTAAAAATAATAATTAATAAAAAAGTGCAAATAAAAAAAAATCATAATCATCTATGTTTGTCTTATACACATACTTTTAAAGAAAGGCAAAAAGTTTATGAAAAAATTGTTACATTTGTGTGAAATTTTATATTTTTAGAATTGGCTGTTAAAGAACTGCCAAAATTATCTTTGTCAATAATAAACATTTAAAAAGGCTTTTTTAAGTTAATAAGTTTGTTAACTCAATTCTCTGCAATCTCACGAAAAAACATATGGCAAAAACTCTTTCTTTGATGAAGTCAAAAATGGTATAAAAAGGCTGAATAGTGGTATGTTGCTTGGGATGAATGGTATCTATGTTAAGATCTTGAAATGAGGAAATGAAAACCTGGTTCAGCTTCTAATAAACAATAAAAAAAATTGGATAGAAGAGAATGTACCAGATGATTGGAAAGCTGCACTGATGATTGTCCTCAATAAACAGAAGGACAACTGCAAGCAAGAATGATGGAGGGAATTACCATGGAATATCTCTTCTCCTTGGTGTTGGCAAGATGTTATATAGGATCCTGCTAGATAGACTTAACAACATCATTAACATAGCAGGAAGATGATAGACAATCTTTTTTGTAAGACAATTGCAGAAGAAATGCATTGAGCAAAAGATGAACCTGTATCAAGTCTTTATTGATTTAACAAAGGCTTTTGATGTTATGAATAGAAGTATCTTATGGAAGATTCTGTAGAAGCTTGAGTGTCCTGCTAAGTTTGTTTCTGTTCTTACCAGTTCTCATGAAGGAATGACAGCACATGTCAACATAAATGGCAAACTCTCTGATCTAATTCTTGTTTGAAAATGGTGTAAAGCAAGGGAATATAAGTGTGTTGACTCTGTATTATACTTTACAATGGTTTTCATGATAGCCTTTAAAGGATGTTAACATGGAGTCTATATCAAATATCAAACAACAGGTATGATGTTGGATATAAAACAGTTTGCTGCCAAAAAAAAGCTATTGTCATCACTAATATGGTGACAGTTGTGATCTTGTTGCTCACTCCCAGAGTGATATGTAACATCTTATGGATTTCTTCTTGATGACATGTGGTACATTGGGTCTCACAATTAGATAGAAAAAGACTGCCATAATGTACTAAGCTGCTCCAGATAAAGCCTACTCTTAGTCAAGCATTTATGTATATGGGTAAAATAATACCAAATGAACATGAGGGTAGTCTACCATTGTGATTGTTCCCAAAAATGAAATCTCATGAAGTTAATTAGTAATACTAACTTGAATGAGGGGAGATGTGATGTATTGAGTAAATACAAGCATCATTATCTCCCTTAGCCCATTCCTTTATTAACTAATCAGAATTGCAGTAAAGATTCACCGTGGATCAGTCATCTCTCTGTTCATAATGCTGCTCGGTAGATTCAAATGTTAATCATGTTTGACTTATTTATTTAGATGTTATAAATGTATATAGAGATAGGTCACATGATATGAGGTGGTCACTCATTGGTTAATCAAAACATGTGGGTTTGGAAAAAGCTGACCACAAGGAGAAGAGATTTGGACCTGCTCTGAAGTGATACACAAGGAATTCTGTCTGCTGTCACAGTACCAGCTACCAAGGATTTAAAGATGCAAGTTGTCTGGCTCTATTTCACTCTATCAGATGGCTAATTCTCTATATATGGGAGCAGACAAATTTTACAGACCCAACAATGTGTATAACAACATCATATCATAACAATTTCTGTGGTGCCCACTTCCCTTGATTCCCTAAGCACATGCTTATTTTGCTTAATGGTTAATCTAGCCCTGATTTTTATATGCATGTGAGACCTGGGTCACTTATTGGAGACATTTGAAAAAGCTGGAGTGATTTTACTAACAGTGTCTTTGCTGTATATTGGGTATTTGGTGACAAATATATGTGACTGATGTTGATATCCTTGAATGCAGTTAGTCTATGAGTATTCAGTCACTGGTACTTCAGTACTGGTTGTGATGGAGTGGTCATGTAGTTAGGATGAAGGATGATAGGATCCTGAAACAGGAAAACACACAAATTAAAATTGAGATATAAAGATTGCATCATAAACACAATGAAGAAAGCCAACATCATGCAAAATGAGGGGGAAAACTTAGCTCTAGATTGTTCAACCTGGAGAAAAGCAATGGACAATGGTAAGAGAGAATTTGAACAGAATAGTGGTGTGCATGAAAAACTTAAGAGAGATCAAATCTTCAAAGAAGAAGCAAATATTTTGGCTGCCACCGGAGAAGCAAACACAAAAAGGAATAGAAACCTGTTAATAGAAATGTTCTATAAAAGATAAATTATAAGAGGTCCCATTGGTTTGAAATTGCCAAAGCTCCCTTCGTTTGGTGATAGTTTTTGTCTTACAATTAGGTGGGTGCACCTTTACTTTTAAAACATTTTCCTGATTCAAATTTTGTATTACCGTCTTCTCAAAGTTTTTGTTTTTTTTCAAAGATTGTTTTGAAATCTTTTAAAATCACTTGTATATTATTTTTTATATGTTATCCTGCTTTATTTGTTAAATAAGGTGCATAAAAGGACATTTTTGTGCAAGCCCATCTTGTAAAATATTGTATTTTTTTATATTGTTCAATGTTTTTTAATAAATGTTTGTTCTTTTAAATATAGTAGTTAGTTCCAAGTCTTGTTTGTTTGCGCCTTTGTTAATGTTCAGGATAAGAGAGAGGACATTCTCTCTTCTACCAAGAAAAAAACTGATTTTCTATGAGCACATTGACTTATATATATAGTCTTTCTATTAATGAAGAGTGCAAAACCTTCTCACACTTTACAACAGTAATGAAGCAGCTGATTGAAGTTGCAAAAAAGGTCCTTGCAAGTTTGTAGTGGGCCCCCTGGAGGGAGTGCAATATAAAATGGCCTGTGCACCCAAATAAAGATAGTCACAGGATGCCCACTAATGTTTTAAAAATAAAGACGTGAAATCTGACAGGTCAACAAGAGGACAATAAATGGCAAACTTAAAATTAATACAAAATTTATTTACATGGGATACAAAAGTAGTGATTCATTCAAAGGAACATGAGCAAAACAAGAATCAAGTAATAGAGGCAGAATTGAGCAAATTGAGGAATACTGACCGACCTGAAGATTTAGATATTATATCTGTAACTAAAAGTTACAAGTAGAGTCCATGTAAGTCCACAGTTCAAAAGATATCCAGGCGAAAGTGCTGGTGTTGAGTAGTTGCTGGTCAAGTCCAATGGTGAACCTTCCATAGTATTTTAACCGAAGTGTACAGAATAGTTTATTTGAAGTTAGGATGATATAGCTAAAGAAGTTCCATTTAAATGGCATTGTGTAGTTGTTGATCAAATCCAATGTCCAGTGCTGGCATTGCATAGATGCTGGTCAAATCCAATGCCCGGTACTGGTGTAGCATAGTTCCTGGTCAAATCCAATGTCTGGTGCTGGCATTATGTAATTGCTGGTCAGATTCAGTGTCCGGTGCTGGCATTGCTTGGTACTGGTCAAGTCCAATGTTTTACCTTCCATAGAATTTAACCGACGTGTACAGAATAGGTTATTTGAAGTCTGGACAATATGCATACAGCAGTTTCCTGAACCAGGTAAGTTAGATTGACAGGAAAGGTAGGACCAATGTGTAGCCGGAAGTTTGGGACTGTTGCAAGCAGGTTCATTAACACCGTTCAACCAAGTGAGTTAGGTTGAGATAAGGGTAAGAAGTAATGAAGGCCAGGAATGCCAGAAGTAAGATGCCAGAAGATAATGGTTCATCATAGCTGGAAGTAAGAGTTTGTGGTAGCCAGAAGTAGCAAAGGCTAGGAATGCCAGAAGTAAGGGTCCAAGGTAACTGGAAGTAGCAAGGCCAAGAATGTCGGAATTAAGAAAGGATAGAAAAGCCCAACTAGCATCTAGTTGGTAGACAAAAATAAATGAGAATGTAACTCAATACATAACCCATCCAAGTGCCCTCAGTATAACTTGATTAGATACATGGTATGTTCAGAAAGCATCCAGGCATTTACATATTGCAAAAAGTAAATGCCTACCTAGTAGTCTGCTTGAAACTTATCATAGCTCTTCATTATTCTGTTCATGTGACAAAGGGCAGATGTTATGTCTTTATGATCTTGACCTTTTCTTCATTGTGTTGCCACACACCCTTCAATTTAAGTTCATGATAAGCCTAATGACTTTTTAGTTCATTCAGTGTTAGAAACCTAGTTGGAATACACTTTGTGAACATTTTTATATTTTTTTATATTTCATAGCAACTCTGAATTATTTTTCTTGAGATTTTTAGTACTTTGCAGGACCAGTTATTGTTACACTCCCTTTCCATATAACCCAATGACTTCTTGCTGAACTCAAGGCAGAGAGGGATGACAAGGAGGAGAAACATGTATTTAAATAGTCATTAGAATTGTTGCAGATTTTAATCAACCCACAGCAAAACAAAAAAAAAAAAAAAACCCGGCAAAACAGCTGTTTAAATATAAAAATATTTTTATTTTCATGTTTTACATCTATTTTTTTCTTAGTGTGTATGAGTGTCAAAGTTCTTAAAGGTCTTATTTGTAGTTCTTTGTTAAGATAAAAAGAAATGTGATTTCTTTGCATGTATGTGTGAGAAAGAAGAGGCAAGGGAGAAAGGAGGAAAGTATAAGTGTCACGTAATTTGGTGAGGAAGATAAGTGAATAAATAAGGAAATTTCTTTTAAGCCGAACATCATACCATCTGTCTCACTTTCCTCCTTTGTTCATCTAGAAACTTTGCTTAAATATCCCTCAAAAGGATCACAAGGCATGTTCTTTATTGTTGGCGGGAACACTTCCTGTTTGTTGAAAAATGTTAAATATTTATTTTCAAAGCATTAATTTATTAATTGGAAGAATGTGGAAGAATGTACAATCCTCTGACTCAGAAACCATTTTTTTGTAATTTGGTCTTTGACTGTCTTGGTATTTATTTTCATCTTCGCTTCACAAGAATCATCATTAATTTTTTTGTATAATTTACATTTATATGATCTTCATAGAAATTTTTAAAAAAGTATACCATGTAAAAAGTGTATAAATTTAATATAGATAGATGCTTGTTTGTTATTTCTATTTGACTAATAAATATAATGAAAGCCCCATTTTCTGAAAAATAATTCACCTCTCTCTATAACAAACATCAAGTAAAGTAAAATAAAATTAATGAAAAAGATGGGAATCACAAAAACAAAGTCTTTTTTAATCTCAATCTAAAAGTAGAAAACAAATTTTGTTCTGCTTACTAATTGCATCCAATCCAATGTAAAAATTTTCATAAATTGAATTTGGACTGTTCTTATATTTAAATAGAGCAGTCATCTTTATAACTTTTTTAGGAAATACTAATTGTTGCTTCATTTTCCATTCTAACTCTTTGCTATTGAAAGGACTAAAAAAAAAAAGAAGAGCATTTGTTATTTTTGACAGTTAATACACGAGTAAAGATTACTAAAATTCCTGAAATGCCCTGCTGAATTAAGCGGCTTTCTGAATCAGCCAATCAGAATACGAAATATCTTAACCAGGAAGTTGGCGTTGAAAACGGGGAATCCTGGGAAGAGTAGTGTCGTGATTAAGTCGCAATGGCGGAGGTTGAAGGAGAGTCTATGTTTAATTTGACGCCAATTTTGTTCGGTTTTACCCTTATACGATGTGGAGACGAATTCACGAGTAAACGACACACCAAAGGCCGTACAAAGGATTCAATTGTTTAACATTTGGTTACCGTCAAGCGTTTATAACAAAGAAGGAACTGAAACTACGTACGGAGTTTACTTCTTTTTTTTAATTTGTCAAACTCATCTACTTTTCTCTTTTTTTTTTTTAGTTAAACTGCGAGTGTTGTATTCATTATTTTGCTAAAAGTAAACATAAAACATCAAGTCAAACATTGTTGTGAAAGATCTACAAATTTGTGATTTAGAAAAATAAATCCAGTTGCCGACAAGACCGAATAAATATCTCCAACAGCCTTTAAAAATTCTTTTGCTTTAAAATTTCAAGTATTGGTGTACATTTTTACTCTGAAAAAGATTGTTTTCCATGTAATCTGGGAAGTAATATTATTTATTCACTTGGAACATTAAAAGAAAATAACATCTGTTTTGTTTTTAGTTCCTCTCTTCTTGCCATTTTTTTGTTTTTATTCCATAAGGAATTAAAATTGTTCGTGGAGAAAATTTAAATCGTTGGAATTATCGTTTAAAAACAAAATATATTTTATGTACGGATCTTCAAAAAAAAGTCGGAACATGAGTTTCAACGACAAGGATTTAGAAAAATTCTTACGGAGTTTTGCTGTAATCTCTGTACAGACTATTGTCCAGTCTCGACTGGGAGAAAGGATTCAAACTAAAAATGCTGGACCTTCTCAATATTGGGTAAGTAATTATTTGCTTGTGAATATGGATTATAAAAATAAAATTACATATGTTTTTTACCCTGTATACTTTTCTTTTCTTTTTCCGAGTAAAGAAATAAAAAAACACAATGTAAAATCCGATTCACGGCATTTGTAAAATTTCTTACGCAAATGAATGGTAGATTGATGCTCCAGAGTGATAAAACTATTTTAGAATTTAGACCTTCCAAAATTTAGTAATTAAAAACAAAGTAACTAAACTTATTTTAAAGTTAATATCAACCCTACGTTCGTGTAGTGTAAACAAAGAATTTATGAAGTTCAATAAAAAAAATAAAAAAAGACTACTCCATTTTACGTCTTATTTCCAGAAATTGTTTTAGAGTGTAAAGATTTATTTTTTAGTCTAATATTTAAACTAAAAAATAAATCTTTTTACATCATAAATTCGCGTGGAGAATAATTTTCGCTAAAAATACGCTCTTGTCTGGGGTCTTTTAGTTTTTCTACCAAACCAAAGTCTTGTAAACAACAAAAATTAGAAAAGGCTGATCGATTACGTGATCTTTTGAAAATTATTTTGTAACCTGTTGTCTTTTAGGATAACTCATTGGTATTTAAAAACCAAACATAATTTATAGTGAATTTTAATTTGTTTTCATACTGTCTTTAAGACTAGGAAAATTAACTAAATAATGTCGAGGAAGAAGCAGATGACTAATAATCTCATTAAAAAATAATTTGAAGTCGACATCTGTGTTGGTTGAATATGCTTGTTCTTTCTTTTTTTAATCTGAAGAATCATTTTCGTAGCTAGCATTTGAAAACTAAAACATGATTCAGTAACGTAACGATGTAGTTATTTCATCTTACGAGAAAAAATTGCTTTTATAATTTTTCTGTTGTTTTTTTTTTTGTTTTAAATTTCTCGCATTAACCCGATTCACTAGTACTTAGTTCATTTGATGCCATTAAAAGAAAAATATTAAACTGCTTGCTAAATTAAATTTATTAATGAGTTCTTTTTATAATGTAATAATTTTTAATTCGGCTGAATTTTAAATGAATAACAGTTTGCTACAAACGTCGATGAATTTAAAAAGTTAAACCTGTGATTCATCGTAACTACATTATTATGCGTCATAAGATAATTCGATAACAATAGAAAAATGTATCAAATTCAAAGGATTTCAAGGTAACCGTAAAATAGTTTTAGATTCTGAACTCTTCATTCTGTGGGAAATTCGAACTATGAACTCTACTCCAAATAAAGTGCCGACTAAAAAAAGTTATCGATCGGTAAAAAAACTCCGACCGTCCTTTGTTAATCTGCCTGGACTCTGGAGTGTTTGGCTCCACAATCACATGTACCATAGGTAGTCTTGGATTGTCAATCCGCAGTCTTTATGCTCTGACTAAGACTTTGAGTTTCCAAAGATAATTCTTGAACTATACCAGAACGAGGAAGAAAGGTTTAGATGTAAAATAAAATCAATCGGCCGACAAAAGAACGGGAAATTAGTAAAATGTTCAGCTATTTGGCTTAGAAACTAGAGGTCAGCAGACGGTTTATTTTTGTTTTTGGAAGACATTTTTTCTTTCATTTAAAAACTGAATTTTAAAATAAAAAGTAAGAAGCAAGTTATGCTATGAACTCTTTATAAAACATTTATTGTTTTACTCACAATCATGTACTGTACAGCATTAATTTTTACTTTTTTTAGTTTATATACAAATTTCATTTTGTCCTCTTATTCGTATCTAAAATGCAAATTCTGTAAGTAAATAAATGTACGTTTCTAATTTGTTTTTCACATTTATTGTTTCGTGTTTAACATAAGCAGGACAAGGAAAGCTTCATTTTTATTTTAAAAGATAGGAGGAAAAAGCATGAGATTCGAAGATTATCAGCATGAGTTTGACTAGTCATGTTTTATGGTTTTTAAAATGATCAATGGGATTTTGAAAATAATTTTAAATTTCTCATTAACAAGTTTTTGTCAGTAAAATCTTTTCCAGTTTTGTAACCAAATATAAGTTAAATGACAAAAAACAAAAACGAAAGCAATAGAAAAAGCTTAGAATATTTTTTTTATTTGTGTTTTTTTGACGAGTAAAAAACGCAAATTTCATCTTCCAGATTTTTTTCAGTTCTCCTTTTCCCTTTTCACTAAAGAAGTAGGGCGTTATTTTATGAACTTGTTTCTATTGAAATGAAAGTTCTTGACACTTTCCCTCCACGTGACGGCACACTGACACGTCAAACAACCCAATAAACAGGACTACTACTACCTTTGTCATTGATACTTTACAAGATCGTTTTTTTACTTATCGCCTCGGTACTATATTTTTTTATAACTTCGGTTACTTCAACACACACGTAATTAAATTGTGTAAGGAATTGGCATTTTTACATTTATTTGTCAATTTAGTTAGTAAAACTTTTCTTTAAGATAACGTATAAAATTCAGCTCTGAAAAATATCTAAGGAACAATACAATCTACTCTTTAAGTAAATGCCACTTCTAAAAAGGGTTGTTTTTTTATTGTTATTTGTTTTATCATGTTTCAAGTTTATCTATTTGAAAATGCTACCAGAACCGGTGATTTGGAGTTTCCTCTTCCTTCAGAAAGTTTAAAAGTCGCATTGTTCTGGGTATTGATTGATTGATTTTTTTTTAATTTACTGCGCTAAACAATTTTCACAAAACACTGGATTACCTCTTCTTAAACATTCTGCTTAATTTCTTTAATTAGCCTCATGTTTTGATTGTTTTTCCTCCTGAGTCGGGAATAAAACGAAAAATAGCCTCCAAAATGTAAATGTCCTTTTCCTTGAAGGAGAATTATTAATGAACAAAATACAAACTTTCTTGAAGTTTTTGGTTTCCGTTCTTTTCTCCTCTTTTTTTTTTTTTTTTTGTGGATAAATGTTACTCTCTATTTGTAATTAAAACTCTTTTTAAATCATAATTTTAACAGTTAAAATAAAGTTTCACGCTCTATGGACTTCGATCTTTAATTGTAATGTAATTACTTATACTCGCTGGCTAGCATATTCAATTGTAAATATTTTGTCATAATCTTTCATTGCAACCACCCACCTCGTCTTTATTTTTGACGTTTTCCTACGAGTGCAAGTGACCCAGATTGAATTGAGGAAGCTTTGCAAAAATTGCCGTGTAGTTGGGCACGTAGAAAGCTTTTCTTTTTTTTTTTTTTTCTCGTTTGTTTATGTTACTCGTTCCCCCCACTTTAGTCACGTATTTTTACTGGAGTAAGCTTTGATCGTTGGTAAACATAAACACAGACTAGTGTAAGTTCTCACTTAATCTTCTTCAGTCTTTCACATATAGTTCCCATATACACGGTTCCACGTGTCAGTCTTACTTCGTCTAAAACTAAAAGTAAATTTTATTCACAAATACAGAAGCTGTATAAAACAAAACATTTAGTCCCGGTACAATTTTTGTAACGTTTTAAAAACTTTTCTGTAAAAAGGAAATAAATTTTCTCATTATCGGTATACGAATTTCAAACGTTTTTTTTTTTTTTTTATAATTCACACTTGCTGGAAATTCCTAAGGCTACTACCTCTCCAGATTTAAATCTTAGAATAATTTAATGCCAGCAATTGAATGTCATTAGAAAAGTTTTTTTTTTTTTTAATCCATTTCTCCTCAGACTGGTTTCTAACCAAATCAATCAACTTATATATGATTATTAGTCAATGTTGTAGTAAAGTTGTATAGCTCTTCTAATATTCTAAAAATGTTAGAATGGTTACCATCAGGCATTGTCTGGGTTTATGCTTTACAAAGTAAAGCATTTTTTGCATTCATTGTTGAAAATGTTTAAAGATGTGAACACTTTTTTTTTTTTGTTTGTCAAGAATTTCACTTCATACACTAGTAACTTAAATTCAAGGAAAATTTTGAAATTAAATTCAGAGATGGAAATTATAGTTAGATTTTAATGAGTCTGAACAAATTATTCATGTAAATAGAACTTGCACTGCTTCCCCTATAGATTTTTAGGTTTGAAGACGTCTTTATTATTTTCTGATGAAAGTAAAAAAAAAAAAAAAACTCTTCTGTAAAAATTATAATATTCAAGTTATAAGAAAGAAATATCCTGTAATCTGACAAATGGGAATTTTCTCTGTAAATGCTAATTAGAAATATTTTAGTGGTGAACAAATGCTGTTCAGTATGTGACTTGATATTTTTATTTTAAGTGAAACATTTTTATTCAGACTGGATCCAGAGATGTGGGTTTTTTAGTCTTCCTGTAAGAAGATGCCTCATTCCTGATTTCAGCTAATTTCATTTCATTCAATAACATGCTGAATGATAAAACTAATAAATTTATTTATACATATGCCTTGTAAATTACTATATTATTTTAACTTTCACTTTACAATTTTGGCCAAATTGGAAACGTTGTTAAATCAGCAATAAAGATTTTGCTACTGCATTAGCGGGGAAGCAAGTGTTTCAGTATAAATCTAGTATCTAATTTCCAAATCTGTTAAAGAGTAATGAAATTTCTCACTATGCTCATTATTTATTCGTTCTACAGCTTTCAGATGTAATCTGCAAAAAAAAAAAGGAAACCACTCTCAAAAAATATTTTTGTAAAGAATATAAAAACTACAGCGCAAATCTAAAAAAAATTAGTTGATCTTCTCTTCACTATCATATCATGGGAGCCCTGTGACTCCAAAGGAGTTTAAACATGCCCTAGTAGTTTAAGTATATGGAAGTGGAAATACCGAGTTGGTAAAAAGGATGATAGAAGATTACTTTGAAACAAACTAACTTTAACTTTCTCCAGAACCTCTGGCCAATTCTTCTCTAGCTGTAGATCTAGACCAAGACCAAACTGTATCTTTTATGATCTGATATCTTTGCCAATCACCTGAATCTCAATATTGCTCCTGACAACTGTGGTGGTGCTGTGGCTCCAGGTAATGCAAAGCATAGACAAAATTGGTAAGCAAATCTTAACATGAAAAACACAAATCTCTGCTCTTTCTCTGTTCATTTATACCACAGTCACAGAAAAGAGGTGAAAGCTCCCCAAAAGAGTAATTTTAGTCACTTTTAATAACTTGGGTCTCTATCAGATGTATTTACACAGAAGTTTTAAAAGTTATGAATGAGTCTAGCTCTTCACTATTCAAAAATAGTTAACCAGACAGGCATAATCAGTTCACTTGTCTTGTTTACTGAAACAAGCATAGATGAGAACACATATTGACCATTGTAACTGAGCAATGGCCCTGACTGAGTCATATTAGTTCATGAAATATTGTTTGGTGACTTGAGATATATTAGTGCATGAAATATTGTTTGGTGACTTGAGATATATTAGTGCATGAAATATTGTTTGGTGACTTGAGATATTGAGTTACTTGATAATTCTGATCAAAGGAGTAGATGGAGAAAAATATTCAAGGGGGGTTAATCGGGTTGAAACTACATGTAAGAAAGTTTTGTTTAAAAAATATTAATTTGAACCTATACAATACTTCTGAGGAAGACATTGGGAAGATTTGAACCCAAAATAAATCTAATAAGATTCAATAAAATCCAGATACCTGCCTAGACCCATAAATCTGAGGAAGTCATGATGATGATGTGATTAATGTTTTGCCAAAATTCTGTGAAACCCAGGCATAATTGTAGGATGTTTATTTAGAATCCTATGTGTTAACTGTATTCAGAAAGCTTACTAAAATGTCTGGTCTTGGGTATTTTAGAAGCATAGATCACAGGCAGTGCTGATGGGAAATACTTTAACAAAGAAGGTCTTTCAGTATCTGTCTATATTCCTGAGATGAGATATTATGTACACTTTTACATTATTCGGACTGTTGTCCTCATCTTTGTCACTATATTTATTACAACGTTTCGGCCATTGTACGCTCCGGCCGTCTTCAGATAATTGGACACATGACAGTGGATAAAGGCATTAGTTAGATCCAGTGACAGGACCCAAAGAGCGTGAGTTCAATACCCGGTTAAGGCAGTGGAGAACTTGGAGAGGGGGATTAACAGGAGATAACTGATAACTGACATCCATTAAACATAGCATGTGGAACTAAAACAGTCTATCCCAGTGAGCGAAATAAAGGGTTCAGTTTGACATTTCAATCACCTGAAGAAGGCCAGAGCGTACTATGGCTGAAACATAATAAATATGGCAACAAAGATGATGTCTGAATAATGTAAATAGTGTAAAGGTCTTTGTGCAAATGCCTAACTAAGTGTGATTGCATTTTTTTAATTTTCTCATCATTAATAAATTGTTGATAGCTTTATCAACCGTCTGTCCTTTTTGCTAGAGAATTCTCGCCTTTCATGAAAGTTGCCTGAAGTAGCTAGGATCCACCACCACAAAACAAATCGGTTAAGGTGAATATTTCATCTCAGCAGTGAATGAGATGAACAATGGGACAGGCCACACACAATTCACATATCCGTTACTGAATTATGGTACTGGGGATTGTGATTACTGGACAGCTGCTCTCATGACATATTTGGTGACTGACCCGTTCTATAGATTCTTATCCTATTTTGGTTCAAATGAAAGAGTCTTGTGACAAGCTAGCAATGTCTCTCTCTTGACAGTTAATTTTACTGCTCTATAAAGCAAAGTGAATAAAAATTGAATCTTTCTTTGAATTATATATTTTTAAGTCTCTTTAAAATCAGTCACTAAAAGTGATACTTTAATTGCCACCACAAGCATATATCCTAAGTTGCTGTCTACTTGGACCATTCTTTTCATGCAGTGTGTGTGTTCACACTGGGGTGATTTCTTGTGTGTAAGTAGGTCCCAGTTTATGTGAAGGCAGATGAGAAAAATTATAAAAAATGGTTAGATCAGTGAAAAAGAACTAGTTAGAACATATAAATAATAGAAACAGAACCAACACAGATTGAACATTGGTTTAATTTAGTAGGATTAAGTAAATCCAGTTTAACTAAAATTCCTCCAATTTCCCTCCAGCCTACCTAACCTGGAGTTCATGTGATGAATGGTTTCTTAGATGAAATGTAGCCAGTCAACCTAAATGAGGTCATTTCATACTATTCAACTAATTCTATATTGAATTCTGGGACTTGGCCCACTTGTTAGCATTAAAAACATCTGATTTTCAGACACAGGGAGCTGGAGCCTAATTGCAAGGAATTAGTTGTTTATCAATGTCAGAGTAAAGGTGAATTGTTTATTTAAGGGACACATGTGGAATGATAAAATAGGTTTGTAAACCACCATTAAACATTGTGATGAGTAAAACAAAACTCAGAACAGAAGTAAAAGTACTGAGCTTTATTTAGTATAACACTTCAGGAAGCACCAATTCTCAGCACTTTTCAGGTATGTTATACAACCTGACAGCTAGACAAATTGCTTTGCATATAATGCTGTTAAATTGTTCAATCTGTGCATTGCTGGTTGGGTGGTATGGAATGGTTTTACTTGTTTCGACTCCTTTCTGGGAGAGATAGTTTCTCAGTTCCTTAGACACAAAGGATTCCTCTCTGAGTGTATATAGCTGGGCATCCCAGCTAAGGTGAACAATAGATCTAGGGATTTAATTACTGATGTCCTGTGTATGTTTAGACATGGGAAGACAAATGAAAACTGCAAGTATTTGTCAATTATTACAAGTAAATATGTATTGCATGTGACAGCATGGGTCCCTTGAAGTTGACACTTAGTTGTTCCATGAGTCTGGTTGCCTTCATAAGAGTGCCTTTGGATGGGTGATAGAAACAAGGTTTAATTTCTGCACAGACTCTGGAAGAAACGCACTTTTTTTCTTTTCTTTTTTTACCTCCTCCGTAGAAAAAGTGAGATTATTTTTTTTCCTCGAACAAATAACAGGAATCGAGTAATTCCCAAGTGGCATAGTCCATTGTGAATGTCAGTAAGGGCTGAAGTGGTAATGTCTGAACAAGTGTAAGCTTCACTAAATATGACAAGGACCACATTTCCCTTACCAGGATATATCTTATTGTGTAGTCAAATGCTACAAGTTCTAATTGCCTTTCTTGAATCTGGCATTTTTAATTTTGGTACATCTTTCATTGTTAAATATGAAGTCCACCAATAGTAACTAGGGGTGAAATATTGTCACCTCAATAATTGCCATTACCACCTTCTCTACTATGTGATATTTTAATTCGCTTCCCTGTAGTGTTTTTGACATGAACACTACTGACCATCTGCTTTGATTGAGGATGGCAGAAATGGCAATGTCTGATATGTTGCACTCAACCTCGAAAGGTAAGCTTTTGTCTTCTGGTTGTAGTGCAGCTTCCCCTTGTTTTTTTTTTTTTTCTTATTTGATTGAAAGCTTCGAGTGCCCTCAAATGGGAATTTTTTAGTCTCTATTAAAGGCCAGATTTTATTAGAAAATTAATTTATCCATTTTGCATAATATGCGAACATGCCCAGTGAATTTTTTCAATGATTTCAAGTTTTCTGTTAGAGGTAACTCTCTTCAAGGACAAAGTCTTTCTGAGTTGGGCTTAATAATTCCACCACCAATACAGTATCCCAACACATTGATGGAGCATATCAAAGCCACAGATTTCAACTTGTTGAGGATAAGTTTAGCCTTTGTAATAGCTTCCAGGAACTTTTTTATGTTTTGGTCGTGTTTCGTCTGCGTGCACTCTGCAATTATGATATTGTCAATGTAAGGGAATGTACTGCATAGGTTTTCTTTCTTTTATTATTCTGTCAATAGCTCTCTGTAATGAAGTGGCTCCGTTTTTGACCCCAAATGGATTTCTTCAGAACTGAAACAAATGACCAGTGCATTTTTTATCTGATTTTTTTTTTAAGCGGCACCAGGTAGTAGGCACTTTTTAGGTCAAATGTAGAAAAAATGCTGTATCTAACACGATCATTAAATACTTTATCCATTCTTGGCAGGGGGATAAGTGTCTAGTTTTGTGTATAGATTTATTTTCTGTGAGTAATCTATACATATTTGTTTTTTATGATGGTGGTTAGGGTCCTTCACCACTACTAGTTGGCCTCATCATGGTGAAATGTTTTCTTCAATTATGCCGTCAGAAAGCAAGTTCCCAATTTCTTTTTTGATGAAAGCCTGATCCTCTTTGTTAAAGTGCCTTAACTTGGCAGCAATGAACTTACACTTTGATAAATTAGGAAATAGTCAAAGTTCTATCTCTACCATGTTTAATGCACAGAATTGATGAGCACTGTTCACAGTTAATTCGAGCAAGAACCTACTGTATTTGAATGTTGGCCGCCTGATGCTGACACAGAAAATCCTGGCCAAGTATCACGTCAGAACACAAATCCCTCAAAACACCCAAATAGGTGACAACATACGACTGTCGTTAAGGCATAGGGTTATATTTATAACTATATAGTCCCTTGAATTAGTGTTTAAAGTTTTCTTATGATGATACCTTTACTAGGCAGATGAACTTTCAAGCTTAGTTCCCACATGACTCCTTCACTGAGATAACTGTCAGTGCTACAAGAATCAAGTAGAGCACTTAGTTTCTTTCCTTGTAATCATCAAAATAGTTCAACAGGATGGTTCACCAGTGGCAATAAACTCTGGCAGCCATTGGTGAACAGGGGTCAGTATTCAAATGCTTTGGCTTCCGCACCATTTCCATGTTTGTTTTTGTATTCGTTTAGCTAAATAAATTGTGATAAGTAGCACAAAACCCAAACAGCAATAAAAGTACTAAGCTTTATTTTGCTAAATGAAACTCGGCTACAAAATAAAGCGGGAGGGGTAAATCACAGATTATATAGCCTGCATGGGTTAGTGTATTGCTCGTACAACACAAGCATAGGATACCACAAATGGTTCTAGATCACATAGTCTATAAAATTAATGAATACATAATTACTACACTATAGTTTTGTATCCGTGTAATAAGTATGCTACAGGTCTCAGCATATTTGTCTTGGCAACAACCACTATCCTTCTAATAAAAAGTTGAATGCTAAACAGGTGTTTGGGGGTCATTATTGATTGTACACAGAAATCTAAGATATTCCATTTCAGCCAACAAAGATTTCTTTATGCCACAGCACAAATTTATGAACATACAACAAATTAGACAATCTGACAATTTGTGAACTGTTGAAACTGGGCACAACACTGGTATCGATTACAGGTGTGATAATTGATAGTCACAGTTTCACACAGTCATGTCTTTACAATTCTTTTAGAGTTTTACAAACTTAAAAGTATAATAAAATTCTTAAGTCTAAAAATTTCTTTGTATATCTTTATTTTTAAGGATGTTGGTCAAAATGGAAAATATCTTGTTTTTTGCTTTTAGTTTTTTTTTGTTGGTTTTTAATTTTTTATTTTGTCATTTCTTGAGAAAGGTTCCAATATTGTTTGAAGGTTTCAACTGGAGTTGATAGTGAAGATGGTTTTATTATCAGTGGCAGAAACTGCAATAAAAATGTGTTTTTGAAGAGGATAGATTTTTGTGTGAGTGTCGAAAAGTGTGTTTTGCAGATGTTGGTATAGTTGAGGCCATTGTCTTTTTTTTTTTTTTTTTTTTCCTCTCTCTCACTATTCTCTATTCCTTTTCTAGTCATTTTTAATATGATCAATGACTAATTGCTCCTTCCCTGTACTTCTATAATGAGTTTCTTGGTTGTGTCTTAATACGTGTAGTGGCTTGGAGACTGTCAGTAACTTCTAAAGTTAGTGCTTAGTAATGCCTGAGGTGTCTTACTTTGGAACTTTATCTTGCCTTTATCTATCATCTGCTATTTTCATCCTCCTGAAGTAATTAATGATTTGTTGAACACCTATTTTTTTTTTCTTTCAGTAGTGAGAAGCTTCCTTTTCTTTAACCTACACTAGTGGGTATTCTGTTTTTGAAGGACAAAGTTTGTGAAAATGTACATTGTATGTACAGCCAGTATCTCAGAGGCCCACTTCCCTTGACAAGCTGCAGAGAGTTGACCAGTGTCCTTACACAGTATTATCAATATTGTTTTCTACCAGTAACAATTATGGGAAGCTTCTGGCTATCCATGTTCAAAAAGTTGGGAATGGACACCACAGACTTTTCTATCAACTCTAGAGTCACCCACTCTTTTTTTAGCAAATGGTCAGAAGAAACTGCTGTTATTTTACTGAACTGCATGAAATAGGCAGCAAGATGTTCTAACATATAAGGCACCTCATATATAAAAACTGATACATGTATTCATTTTTTTTTTTTGTCCTAAAAGGAATATTAACTTGGTCTACACATAAACTAAAAGTAAATTTTCTTGTTTGTTTTTTTACCTCTTGTGTTATTTATTTGTTGAAATCAGTGCTTTATTACTCATCATTTTTAATATATTTCTCTATTATGTAAAGATTGAAAGCCAAAAGTTTTAGTTGTAAGTTTTCTTGTCAGCACAATTGCTTATGCAAGAAAAGCTTGTATTTTGCACCAGAACTTGGATATTTATATGCTAGGAAATAACTTTTCTTGTTCTCTCAGTAAATTTAAAATATCGAAATTGCTTTATTTGTTGTGTTGCTCAGTGAAGATAATTTTATATAAAAAAAAAAATGTAGCTCTCAGTGTAACTAGAATATTTTTATGTGGGAGCTTTAATTAGATGCTTAGAAGTTATTTTGACTTTCTACATGGGTGGTGTTCTAATATAATTTTACAAAATCTGTATAACTTCTCTTGATTACTATAAAAATGCATTTCACTGATCAAAGACTGAAAATGCTTTTCTATAATGTGATATCTTTAAGTTTTATAGTATCTCATGAAAATATCACCCAAAAACAAATTAAAAAAAAATTATTTTATTTCTTATTTATTAAGTATTGTTCTGTGCTAAATCAGTTGTAAAATAGGTAACCTTTCATAAATTGGGCACAATTAGGTCAAATGCTTTTCTTTGCTTTTTTTTTTCTTCTTTTACTTAAAACAATGTAGGTCTATAAAAATTGCTTTGTTAAAAAATAAACCAGATATCTTCATAATTACTTTTATGTGTGTTGTGCTTGCAATATTTTTGTGATAATTTTGTTCACTTTCAAAAATTTCCATATTTAAATGAGCATAAAATTTGATATAATTTAAATTTTGAGTTCTCTTCTGTTAATAGAGAAACTTAAATTGAAATGTGTGAAGTAATACTAGGTAAGTCAAGGTTATTGCTATATAGGAGATGTATTTGGGCTACTCTATTAAAACACTCAATCTTTAGAGACTTCCAGATTAAGCATCTTTGTCTGATGGCTTGCTTGATGTTTTCAGTCCCTAAACTAATGAAAAATGTATTTTATGCAACAAATATTTCATTCCTTGTCAATTCGCTTAACCAAATAATCTCATTCCTTGTCAATTCGCTTAACCAAATAATCTCATTCCTTGTCAATTCGCTTAACCAAATAATCTCATTCCTTGTCAATTCGCTTAACCAAATAATCTCATTCCTTGTCAATTCGCTTAACCAAATAATCTCATTCCTTGTCAATTAAGCAACCAAATAATCTCATTCCTTGTCAATTAAGCAACCAAATAATCTCATTCCTTGTCAATTCGCTTGACCAAATAATCTCATTCCTTGTCAATTCGCTTAACCAAATAATCTCATTCCTTGTCAATTCACATCAGTCTTGTTTTGGTTCAATTATATATATCATACTCATTAAATGTAAATATGTCAGCAAAATAGCTTTGTTTCTAGTAATTTGATTGATAATTGCAAGGAAAAATTAATTCAAAACATGTCTTGGTATTGTATGTTGAGAACTAGATAAAAATTCCTATTCTAAATGTTTATTCCAAAGTAAACAGTCTTGTTTGCAAGGAAATCATTATGAGCTATTTGTCTTGAAAAATCTTGGTAAAAGTAAAATGAACTGAAGCATGGCTTCCATGTTAATCCTATGAGCTTTTATTTTTGTATATACATTTGAAACTTAAATTCCTTTTGAATTGACTAGGGACAAAGGAAATTTTTTATAAAGTATAATTGAAATGTTATCAAGTAGATACCATATCAGTGATGTATTTTGTACTGGGTTACCAAATTTGGATCACTAGACACTTGCATCATCATATAAGTTGCTTCAACTGTTCTAATAAAACTTTATAGCACTTTAGAAGTCTATAGCTTTGTTGACATGCTTTTTATTTCTTTATACTCATGAAAACAGAAAAATTGTTGATGGCTTGGGCTGTAATTATAAGTAAAAACTGGATGTCAAATTTCTGTTCAATAAAATTTTGTCTAAATATTTAAACATTTTTCTTTGAAATTCTATAAGAATAAGGTTCTCTCATTGAAGTGGGTAACTTATATTTTAAGGTAATACATCTGATTTAAATTTGCTCTGCATATTTTTCATAGAACTAAAAAAAAAATACAAGATTTTGGTTTGAAGAAAAAATTTTTCCTTTTTGTGAAAATTTCATATAATCTTTGTTCTTGTATAATTTCTAGAAATTTCTTCAAAAATGTTACTGTCAGTTGTAGCTTTCCATTTGTGTCTTTCAAGTAGTCGTTAGGGTTTATATTTTCTTGTATCCATTATACATTTTAACTGTTAACTGACCAAATAGTACATATTAGTTTTATTTATTTCTTGTTTGATCCAGACAAAATATATGTATCTGTCAATTTCTTATAACACTGATATTATGTAGCTTAAATATTTTTGTCTCCTAGTTAAGCCATAACTATCTAAATTATTAGAGTAAGCAATGGCAGTGAGTGAGAATGATGCTGTGATTAATTTCATGACTGGCCTAGGGACAGCAAAAAGCTTGGTTAATTTACTATTTTTTCATTGTTTTCAAAAGGTTTGACTTGAATATTAAAAAAAAAAATCAACAAGAAATATAATTGAAGCCAATCTTTGCTGATTCATGTAGGTCAGTTGTTAATGTAAAAAATATGATCTAAGCCTAGGATTAGAGGCTGGAAAATCTTGTGTAAGAATAATAAGTATCTGTCTATATTTCTGAAATGAGGTATTATGTACATTATTTAGATTGTTCGGACTATTGTCCTCATCTTTATTACAATGTTTCGGCTGTCAGAAGCTCCGGCTTTCTTCAGGTGGTTGGAATGTTGAACTGAACCCTTTATTTCACTCACTGGGGTAGACTGTTCTAGTTCCACATGCCATGTCTAATGGATGTCAGTTATCAGTTATCTCCTGTTAATTCCCCTCTCCAAGTTCTTCACCGCCTTAATCAGGTATTGAACTCACACTCTTTGGGTCCTGTCACTGGATCTAACTAATGCCTTTATCCACTGTGCCATGTGTCCTCTAGCGGGGGAGCGGGGGTCTTACTTGGGAGAGATATCTGCAAAGTGTTGTCCAGCTTTTGAAGGTTGTCCTGATATATGGACTGTACGTTGAGTGAGGGTACTACTTATACTGGCCATGTTGGTCAGTATAAGTAGTATCCTACAACATAACAACTACCCTGGGTACATGGCAGAAGCCTCAAAAAACTTGGATAGGTGGTTACAAGAGGAGGACAACAAAACTCAGAAAACAGTCTGTCTGCTTTATGTGAAGGGGTTGTCAGAAAATACAAAGGATTTGCGGTTCATATAACATCAGGACAACCTTCAAAAGCTGGACGACACTTTGCAGATATCTCTCCCGAATAAGCCCCCCACCCCATAGAGGAGAACATGACTGAACACTGTGTGTATGCTATCCCGCAGAAAGAAATATAAAGGGGAGACAGGCTGCCCCCTTAAGGTAAGGTTTCAAGAACACCAGAAAGTTGTAACACGAGGGAACGTGGAAAAATCAGGTGTAGCTGACCACATATGGAGAGAAAAGGGAGATCACCGCCCTCTGTGGTATCAGGTTCAGATCATAGACAAAGAACACCATTGGAAAATTCATAAACTTAAGGAATCAGCACATATGCTAAGCCACAAAAATCTCCTGGGCCGACCAAGCATAGAAATGAATACAATATGGGAACCAGTAATAAGGAGTGCCAGAGAAAAGCAATAATAACAACAAAAATTGCAATATGAGCACTGGTAAAAATGATTGCTGAAGATATTAGGTTTATAATACCCAGAAATTCATGCACAGTGGATAAAGGTGTTAGTTAGATCCAGTGACAGGACCCAAAGAGTGTGAGTTCAATACCTGGTTAAGGCAGTTGAGAACTTGGAGAGAGGAATTAACAGGAGATAACTGATAACTGACATCCATTAGACATGGCATGTGGAACTATCCCAGTGAGCGAAATGAAGGGTACAGTTCGACATTCCAACCACCTGAAGAAGGCTGGAGTGTACAACGGCTGAAATGTTGTAATAAATATGGCGACAACGATGAGGACAATAGTCTGAATAATGTAAATAGTAAACTAAATATTTTTTTCTTAACACTTATAAATTTACCTTACATTTTGAATTGGTTCTTTCTACTTCCCACTTCTATAGTTGTCATCTATGGAAGCATTAAAAAGAAACCTTTGGCTTAAATGAGATTAAACCAATAATACCCAAGCTGTTCCTTGTAATAAATAATAGCTAATGTTCTAATTTATTTCCTAATTATAACTTGCTTGTATTTTATTAACTAGATGGCCTGCTATTGTAAACAGAAAATATCTTTCATGAATAAATGTTTCATAAAATTAACATTTTTACAGTTTCACTGTTTTAAAATAGTTTAGCATTTGTCTGAAAAGAATCGAAAAAGTAAATTTGTCTGCATGATTATCAAAAAATAAATTTTCTCACAAATCTAAAGGTAAATATTACTTACAGCTTACATTAAATCATCAAGTAAGGGTCAGATACTAAGATATTTAAGGAATTTGTTGTGGTTTGGACCCAACCGCTGTCTTGCATTTTGGAACGAGGGATGATTGCTTATTAAAATTATAAAGATTTTGTATTTCTTTATGATCATTGAAATATTGGATTTTGATATCTATTCAATGTGTATCTAACATTTGGAGCATAGGATATAGAATCTATAATTTTAATGTATATTTGCTGTGTGAGTAAATTAGGATTTTATGCAGATAGTTAATGCTTAAAATGATAACTTGATTTATGTTATGAATAATTAACTCCTTTTTCACTGATAAAATTGCTACTATTTCACTTTTCCTTTTCTAATATACCTTTTCCTTTTCTTACAGTTTTCACCAACCTTAAAAGATGTTCCAGAACTCAGCCGACGTGCTCGTAGTTTTACCAGTGGCTACCAACCTCTATCAGGGCAAACTGTATGTGTTGAAATTTCCCTCAAAACAACTGAGGGGGACTCTATGGTCTTAGAGACTTGGCACATGGGTCTCAAGGCACTTAATGATAACAAAGAAAATGTTGATCGTGAAATCAAGGTCCCCCATGTTCTTTATTCCAAAATGTGTTTGGCTTTGCGCTCTCTTGTCTATACATCAAGGATTACTCCTGGATACACTCTTTCACGCAAGCAAGGGCCTGACAACTACATAATCTGCTATAAGATTTATTATGGCCCACCACAGTTACATGAACTTGGGCCTGACCATCAAAGATTAAAAGCTGGACGTTTTCCAACAGCTAAGGGAAGCATGTCCATCTTTGTTGATTATCGTACAAACATGCAGATTTCTCAGCATAAGACAACTCGGCAGATAGCTATAGAAATGAAGGATGACCACTACAAGGCAGAGAGTGGAAGTCCACGGAAATGCACTGCACCTCGTCCCTGCCATCCAGGCCACAGAAGGTAGGTTTGCTTTTAATACTATATTAAAAACTTTTTATTTTATTTCCAACTAGTTATAGGACATTTTGAATGAAGCTTTCCTCTTCAAATATATATAGGTCATTCCATCTCAAATCTATCAACAGTCACAAGTGACTCTTTCAAAAAAATCTGGTAAATTCACAGGTCTTTGATCAAATTTATTGATAGATCCTGAATCTTAGACCTGTATCTTCAATAGTTTTAAAATTGGAGCATCTTAAAATTTTGCTGGATTTTTTTGGCATTTTGCTAAATAACTATAAAAATAAGACACACCTTAGCTGTTTATATTTTTGTGATCTATAGTAAACATTAACTATTGTTAATTTAAAATCTGTACTTGGATGTATGAATGTCAGAATTTTGCTGAATGCAAAACACGAAAAATACTGTGAAATTTTATGATACTTTGTAAAACTATTGACAATACAGATCTAATATTTGTGATTTCTCGATAAATTTGATCAAGGAACACTTGTGGATGGTCCCAGATTTTTTCTGAGTAGCTGTTGGTTGATTTGAGGTGGAATGCCTTCTCCCACTCCACTTGTTTTCTCCTCAATTTCATGGTCTTAGGTCTTTCTTTTTTTATCCCTTATTTTCTCTTGGGCATTGGTTTGTTCAATTACAAGCCAAAATACCTAAGGTTTTTCCAAACCAGTATAACTATTTATATATATATATATATATATATATATATATATATATATATATAGTTACAGAGATACTCCCACATAATGGTAAGACATTAGCTAGATGAAGACACAACTGCCACTGATGTTGTACCATTATGTAGGATGTATTTCTGCTGCGCACTGTATATTAATGTGTGTATATGTATGTGTGCACACAATCCTCTAATTTTACCAGTTTCAGCATTTAATAATGAAAAATAAAAAGGGTAAATTTTCCATGAAAGCATTGTGCAAAATTGCAAAACCTTAACATCAAATTTCACAATGACATATATAAAATGAAAAACAAACTGTTATGCTAATCTTCAGGGCCTATTGACCTGTATTTCATTTAGGTATTTCAATTGTCATGAGAAGCTTTGTTTTATGAATTGGGATCACGATTTTAACCTTTAATGTAGTAAATGCTACATTTAGAAGTATTTAAAAATTACCTTGAAGTGGTACTCTCAGATTTAATGACAATTTGGTCTAAAATGGTTTGAAGCCTTCAACTCCCAACCAAAATAATTTCTTGCAATTTTTAATTGTATATTTATTTTTAAAGTAGATATATCCCAGGTATAATTTTTTTTTATTTGAAAATGAGCAAAAGTCCTAAATTTTCTTATGGATATTGAAGAAATGAATTTAGACACTGATTTTAGGATAAATATTCTTTAGAAATTTTTATAAAAAAGGACACATTTTCCAGCACTAAAGACTTTCTATCAACCAATATTGGAGAAGAAAATTAAATTACAAATATGATTTGCTAATGTTATTCAACTTAAGAGGCAGATGATTGCTACTTTTTTCTTTTTCTGTGCTAAAATGATCTTTACCCATTTGATAATTCCCCTTGAACAAAAACCTTATGTATATAAGAATATAACATGTGACTCGTGTTAATGTATGAGTTTTCAATTTGAGTTTTTGTGTGAGAAGGGAAGCATGTCCATTATTAACAAATATACAAACACCCAAATACAGCATATAAATATATACAGTAGGAGGATGCTGAAAAATTCTCTGCAGAGGCAAAAAGGATTCCAAAATCTGATATTTATTCATTTGGTCATATTTTGGGAGGTGAGCTGGGCTGAAAATTTTTAGCATCTATTTGTAATTCATTTATAACAATCATTGCATGACATGTGGTTTAGAGGTGCAGATATCTCTGAGAGGTGGGTGGGCAGTGACTATGTATTCATCTCCTCTAACCATAACTCTTAATTTTGTTGATCATATTTAACTAACACATATTTATAGTATTAAAAAAAATTGGAAAAACTATGTAAACTTTTGGATCATGTAGAAATGGTTGTTTACATTTAAATTGTTTTTTTTTTTATTCATTATTACATCATGACATATGTGAACAGTTAAATTTCACTCTGCAAATAGATCTTCCAA
This sequence comes from Acanthosepion pharaonis, assembly GCA_903632075.3. Taxonomy (NCBI): domain Eukaryota; kingdom Metazoa; phylum Mollusca; class Cephalopoda; order Sepiida; family Sepiidae; genus Acanthosepion; species Acanthosepion pharaonis. The sequence goes on along the minus strand of CAHIKZ030004896.1, from coordinate 5,543,631 downwards.
AAATAAAATTGCAGAAATAAATATAAATGAATGAAAATGCTTTACTGGGTTTAGAAAAAATGTAATTAACAAATTCATTTGTTTACAGCAGTTGTCTGTTTCTAGGAAAACACTAAAAAAATAATCTTTAAATATAATTGCTCAAATAAATTATATTTATTTATGACTTACTAAAAAAGTTAGTTTTCTTCACATTATCTACACTGTGGTGTCTGTAATTATTTTCCTCCTCTGTAGAATGCAAAATAGTTCTTGATGGCAAACTCATGAATAATTGAATGTGAAATTTGAACTTACAAAAACGTTATCATTCCACTGTAATATTTTCAATTAAAATTCTCCATCATTAAATTTCAATGTTTTTTTTAAGAATCTACATTTTTTTTATTAACTGTTTGGCAAAATGACTTGCAACAACTTTCCTGTATAGTGATTTCTATGAATTTTCTTGGATTTGGTATAATTTTCATGAGAGATTGAGTGGTATTATAAATTATAATAAATATAAACAAATGTTTTTATTTAAATTTCTTGAAAAAGAAATTCAAATATTAAATTAACTTTAATTGCATATATAACTTTGGAAAGATTGTGTACCTTACAAATGTAGTTAACAGGCCTTATTAGAAAATACATGCAAATATCTTGATAGTAAACTTGTTAAACCTGTGTTAAAAAAAGAAAGAAAAAGTGCAATAGATTTACAAATATTCATACAAATTTACCAATTTCATATTTTTTTAAACTTACTCTTATTTCTCTGCTATGTATGAAAAACATAGCACTATTTAAATTAGTTTTCAAATGCATGAATAATTAGAAATTGATTGGCAATTATGTGTACTACTAACTTTATGCTAAGATTTAATGAAAAGCACGCACGCATGCATGCATAAACTTATTTGTCACATATTTCAGACATAAAAAAACGGCACTGCCAAATACTATTCAAATTTTTTAAAAAATGCATTTTATCAGAATTAACTGTTGATTTGAATTTAAATTTGAAATATAATGAACAATTCAAACTTTCTCTACTTTTTGATGCATTTTAATTTTCAAATTTTGCTTGAAAATTTTCCACATTGTAGTTTTTTTAGAAACAAAGAATATTTCACTTATCAAAAATTTAGCTAAAAGAATTTTAAGGTTTATGAAGGAGGAGTGCTGAAAAGTTCTCAATCTGGCTGATTTTTTTTTTTTTTTTTTTAAGTTTTCTTGGCCAGACCAAGAAATTTTCAGTATTTTGTAAAGAATTACAACAGTTTCTACTTGAATTGCATGCACAGGTTTACATAAGTTTATTCATAAAAATAAAAACTTGCTTTTATCCAAATATTTGTGTGCACATTTAACCATTGAACCTTACAGAAACCATATATTTGATTAATCTTTTTCAAAATTTCATTTAATCAAAACTCTGGTTTCTGCACTCTAAAAATATTGGTGTCTTTAGCTTCATGGAATTATGTTGTGTGTCATTTTTCATGCAATTACTAAGAACTGCAGTTTACTGCTTCATTAAACTTTGTTGCTTCTTTCATTTTGTGGGTTTATTGGGTTGTGAAAGCTTGAAATGTGTGAGGACAATTTTTCTTTCTATTTTTTTTTTCTTTCTTTCTCCATTTAACTTACCTTTGCACTTACATGATCCATGTTTTGTGCACCCAAATCCTGTTTGTATTTTCTTTTGATAAGTTGGTTTGCAAATGTTGCTTCCTGCTTTCAAACAAAACAATCTTTTGAGAGAGAATAAAAAGGGGAATTTAGAAAAATTCTCAAATTTTGTGAAAAATTCTTGGCAAATTGCACTGGGTTAAATTGTAAGAATAAAATTTACTATTTTGTCATTTTTCTATGAAACAATATTCCTGTATATTTTGAATCCTCCTTTGAATATCTAATTTTGGCAGCATGGCCAATAGGCAAATTCATCTTCATTTTGGAATATGGGGGAGGGGAACAAATCAAACACCCAATTATGTTAAAACACCTTAACTGAAGACCCAATCTGTAAGAAAGAAAAAATAATGAACCAACTTATCAATAATAAAAAAAAGCTTTAAAAAATGTCATGAAAAGATTGAGTTAGATATCAATGTTAAGTTGTTATCTAACTTATTTATCTTTCAGAAATAAAAATGTTTCTGACACAGAAACAGAGGGACTGAATGGACCATACTCTGAAGGTTCTTTAGATGGACAACCTTCTCCTCACCTTAGCAATGGCAACATCCCCAAATCACAACCAATTGACATTTGCCAACAGATAAATGGTCACCGAAATGATTGTGATCTTTCAGAGTAAGAAAATCTCTTAATTCTCTCATCTTTTAGTTTAAGGTTTTGTTTTGTCTTAGACAAAATATTTACCAACTACTTGATTTTTTTTTTCTCTATGTGATTTGTAACTTGTAAAGTGTCAACTGAGGAAAAACAAAAAATTGCATTAGATAAACTCTTGAAATTCTTAATTTTCATGAAAAGTTTAAAATACATATTTTTTCAGATATTTTGAAATAAACAGCAAATCACTACAAAATCCAAAATTCAGAAAGTAAATTCTATGTAAATGTCTTGCAGAACAGGAATTCAATAGTTCTCCACTTCATTAAAGTGCAAGGTGTTATGCTATATTAGATTTTTGCTGTTTAATTTTTGATATATATATATATATATATATATATAATTTTTTTTTTTTTTAAGGCTTTTTATATAGCACATAGTGTTCACCCTGTGTATTAACAGAAAGCTATTGATGGTCTCATAACCAAAGGAGAAAACTGATCATGAACAGTTATTTCCTTTGAACCCTGATTTTGATTGAGAGGCATGCAAGCATTGCTCAGTGTTATTGTAGATAGTATTGCCTATGTCTTTTTGTCTTCAATGAATTTTTGATCATGCGCATAAGTAATTTTTTACTTACTAAAAATGTATTTCTAAAAAGCTTGTAACTTTGTCCTTCAAAATTTTTAAGGGATGAAAGTTACCCTGAAAAACTCCCCCCCACCACTTTTTTTAAAGTTTTTACATCTTGCTAAATGTTTAATTATATGCAAAAAATTGCATTGTTAATGAGTCCTTTATTAAACTGTTTTAAAAAATAGCAATTTATGTACATAATACATTTTATGTAATATTACATTTTTAATATGTTGCTTGTCTGTGTTGTTTTACTGTAAAAGGTAGTGAGTGATTGGTATGAAACAGAATAGTTTAAGTGTTTAATGGAAGTATTCATAACTTGCTTGCTTCTTTAGATTTCAAATTCAGTTTTTGTTTTTTCGTCCTGCTGTCTCATTCTCTGTTCCAATAACAAATCAGTAATATTAACAACTGTGATGTTATCTGGCTAATGAATTTAGATTGGCCAAAGTTTTGTGATTAGATGTTATTAGAAGCAGTTAGGTTTAACTAACTTAAAATCTCCCTTTTGTTTGTACCATCCTAGGTATGATGGTAAACTACATCCAACAGCAAGGCCTCTGAGAGGAGGTTTTGAGAAGCGTGGAACCACCACTTAATTGCTGATGTTCCCAGGTCTGCCCTGACTCTGGGTGGTGGCACCTGTTAGGGTCTCAGCTATGGGCAAATAGTTGACACCCAAACTGGGGTCAAAACACTATGAAAGTGTAAAAATAGGTTTCAATACACGCCAGAAATACTTTGTAAAAAAAATTACCAGCAATACATTTTTAGAAAAAAAAAAAGATATTACCAACTATAGTTTATTTTGAAAGAAAATATTACCAGCAATAAAAAATTTGTCAGTATTAAATAACCCATTGAGGTTGATATGCTGTAAACCAAACCCACCAACCCTTTTGTTTGTATTCTGAATGTTGTCTTATTAGTGTATTTTTATTTTATATTCTTTGTCAAAATTGACATTTCTGTTTGAGTCTATCATTGAAGAAAAAAGGAAATGGGCAGCATATTTGGCATATACTAATTATTCTAATGTAAAAATCCAACTTGAATTCAAAAATGTGTACAGTTTATGAAGATATTATGAATGATTGAAAGTTTCAAAAAATGTTTGAAGTTAAATGCTAGAGGCTTTTTGCCAAACCAAGATCAGAATAATCAATAAGATGAGAATAATCAATTTTATATACTGCATGTGAACATTGAAGATAACTAGCTTAGCTCATTCATTGAGAAATCATTCCAAAACTGGTAATGAAGTCTTCTAAGTATAAAATTTTACATATTTTCACTTATTTGTACAGTAAGGATCTTTTGGATATTGCAAAGTATTAAAAAACAATTTGAAATAATTACTCTATTAAATCTGCCAGTTTCTTTGTTTTATGGAGCTATCAATTATAAAAAAATATTCTACTGTAAAGCTTTGGAAGTTGTGTACTTCACAAACTTTTATTGTAAAGACACTAAACCTGTTGGGTTATGTCTTTTCATCTAGTTATGAATTTTACATGACTGTATGTACCTAAGAAAATTAAATCAATGTGGCCACTTAGAAAATATAAAGAGAGAAATGAAATGCTAAATATGACTATTCTAGGAATATTGTGGTGGACAAATAAAGTATATTTTATCAGTGACAGACATATTCATATATACAGGTGGAGAGAAAAATGAAAGAGGAATAGGACTATTATTAGATAAAGACATGAAGGAATCTATTCTGGGATACTGTCAAATATCTGATAGAATTCTAGTTAAACTGAAAAGGAAGCCATTTAATATATCCATTATTTTTGTATCTGCACTGATAGCACAGAGGAAGAAATTGATAGGTTTTACTGCACACTGGGCAATGCAAGAAATTACCATTATCATAGGAAACCTGAATGTCAAAGTAGGTAAGGAGCACAGCAGGGAAATAGTTGACAAATTTTAGGTAGGAACCCATAATGAATGCAGATAAAAATGGGTCCAATAGTGCACATCAATTGCTAAATAGTTGCCAGCACTTGATTTCAAGTTGCTATAAGACATGGAGATACTATGGGGGAAGAGCAACAACTTAATGATCAATAAGAGATTCAGGAATACAGTTTTACACTGTAAAACATATGGGAGAATAAGGTTACAGGAATTAAAGAAAACCAAAGCAGCACCTGAATATGGCAGACTCCTGAAAATTCAAAGTGGAACACATTAAGAGAAGCTTTAGTAACATAGCAAACAATATCATCTCAAAGAAAACTAGGGGAAAAAAAGTAAATAGATGAAATTTTTAGCTTGCTTCTTTTTTTTTTTTTTTTTTTTCATCCCAAGCAAGGCAATAAAGCCACTAAGATGCAAGGGGTTACTGAGTGCAAAAGAATGAGAAAACAAAAAAATTATTAAGGAAAGAGAACTATAAAAAACAAGATTCTTAATCAATTTTGGAGTTGATTAGTACTTGCTAAAAAGAAATAGAAGATTAATAGGCCAATACCAGGATCTGATGCTTCGTCTGAGTTCTTAAAGACTGAAACTATAGAAGTGGATTTCCAATAAGCAGGAAAATTGAGAAGCAACAAGGCATTTATTGTGAAATTTAGCAAGAACAAGAGCCAGTTCAAATACACATTTCTTAAAGACTATTGCATGGATACTATCAAGTCCACATGCATTGTGGGGATGGAGTTTAGAGATGACAGCAGAAACTACAGAGTTATATACATATTACACAGAGATTCAGATCTAGGTGGGAAGTCGGGCAAAATACTGTAGATGAGTCAAGTAGAATTGAACATGAAAAAGCGACAAAACGATACCAAGGTTTGATACAGGAAATAGTACTTTACACAAAGAAATTAGCAACAAATGCAGTTAGGTGAAAAAAGGAATGACTCAATAAAAAGTGTGCGGAGATAGAATGAGTATTATGGATAAGACATTAAAGAATAAAAGAAATAACAAGACAAGATGTTCTCATCAACTGGATGCATAAAGTTAAGGAGGAATATTGATGATAGAGAAAGAAAAAATATAGAATAAATACATTGGAGAACTCTTCCACAACCAAAGAGAAAACCTGCAATAGACAAAAATCTGGAAGAACCCAAAATATTAAAGTCTGAACCACTGGCCAAGACAAACAGAAACCAAGCAGCAGGACCAGATGTGTTTGTTATAGATATGCCTTCAGCCAGTTTGCAGAAATAATAAATGAAATGTACAACACTGATGACATACACAAAAATAGCAAATAGCACAAAGACATGTCTTCTCACCAAATTTATTCAACCTATACAATGAAGTGATCTTGAGAAAACTATACTATTTGAAAGCTCTTGCAAAACTTTTGTGTGATTAAAATTGACAACATTTAGGCTTGATGTTCAAGCTGAATTTCTTTAGCAATGGCAGCTTTTCTATCATTTGTTACCATTTGTTTGTATGGATCAGCATTTTCTAAGTCAAGCAATAATATCAATCAAGTTTGAAGAACATTGAATTAGACAGTATAAAGCTACAATTTAAACTATTGTTAAAATAAAACTCATATTAATCCCACTAACTTAAAGGTAAGCTATTTCATATCATTGTCTTTCTTTTTTCTCCTTTCGCTTTTGTTTTCTTTCTCTTTTGTTCTACGTTTAGTTATTATTAGATTATGACTAATTGTATGCAATCATATTCACTATTGCTTTTATGCCATTGAATGGTAAGAGGTCATACAAAAGAAATTCTGATCCAAAGAGATCACAAAATTTGAAAATCTCTGGTATATCTAAGCAGGTTAGATACTGAGTGTAGTTTGAATTTTCGTTCAAAACATGAACCAGCATTAATTTTTTTTTTACTACTAATGTATAAATATAAAAAAAAATTGTAGTTTCCCAAAATATCTCAACTAGTTTAGATTAAAAAAGAAGATAAAAAATGAAGGGAATTAATAATTAGGAAGTACTTTACAGTTACCTCCCTTTAAAGGTATAATATATTCATAATGTCTGCTGCTGCATAAAAGATTTTGTTGTCACCTAAACGGCCTCCATCATTCTTTAAAATCACGAAACTCGGTACTTTCAACTGGATTAAATAATGATAATACTAAAAAATATTGTCTCGGCATTAACTTTTATCAAGTGTTAAGACTCCGTTATCCCCGACTGTCGATGTGAGCAACAATAAACCCCAGCTGTTTCTTGCCTGTTTGGCGTAGCAGCAGAGCTAATATTTGTTGTATAGTGCCTTCACCTTACTGTGACAAATGAAGTGTGGAATCTTTCATATATATTTTTTAACTGTATTATAAAAATGATTGAACATTGTTTGGGACGCAGAGGTTTATGATGTGCGATCTTTTCTTATTATCCACAAGGTAATGAAATCTTTTTCTTATAAGCCATTAGGAATACTCATAGTCAGTTGTCTGTCTTAAATAAAATGCAGAAAAATACCTGAAGGCATTTTCCTTTTTAAATCAGTGGATATCATTTAAAGGTTTGACTTTTATGTGTAAATTTTTGCTTCAATATTAAACAAACCAGTCTTGACTCTATTTATGTCGTATGTTTGTCCCTGTGACAAAAATCGTTCACACGTTGGAAATTTTAAAATTATACATAAACGACTTCGTTCTATGTGAAACGCTTGTGAAAGAGTTTTCTCAAACTTAAAAATCAGTGTTTAATTACATTTCACATTGACATTCGCAATTACATTGAATTGCCAGATGAGCCTTTAAGTTTCACTTACAGAAAGAAAACAAATGTGTATTGATGCATGTATATTTCTTTTACGCATATCTTCCCAGGCTAAAGCGATTTTCTAAACGTAATAGATCAGCCTACGCTTATCTGTGCTTCATGCAATGCCAACTACAGCTGCTACCACCACTTTTTCTTTGGATAATAATAATAGCGCATCCAGAAGTTACTCACTATTGATTATTCTTCATCAATGGTACAAGGAAAATTAACTCTTCCTAACTTGATATGCAGTAGATGGAATGAATTTAGGCATGAAGTCAGTTTTAGCAGATAAGTGTGTGTGTGTGTGTGTGTTTTCCATATATATATATATATATATATATATATATATGCTTGACTCTTTCATTGTTTACTGACATCTGAGGGTCAAGCAACTCAATTCCTAGGAACTGACAACCAGACACCAGACATATGATGTGATTATAGTGATGAAGGTTTTGTGCAGAACCAACCACATTTTTGAAGGGCTGAATACAGAGACTTGGAGCACTACTTGCCACAAGGTCCCCAAACGACCCTTCACAGGTTTTAAATTCAGAGTTGTCCTTCTCTTAGACCAGTTGCCATCCAAGGCTATAGAACCCAGTCTGTCCTGCTGTTTGCTGTATTTCAAAGTTAATTTGAATTCACTGGAAGGAATTTTTTTTTTTTTTTTAAATCACTAAAAATCACTGATTTTAGCCATCTGTCAGTACAATGTAATTCTCTTTATTAAAAAAAAAAAAAAACTTTCAAAAATAAAATATACTTTCCTGAAACTTTCAGGAATATTAGCTGGTTTAAAGTTTAATTAATCAGATTTGAAACAAATATTACTTTTAGTTTAAAATATTGCGGAAATGCATTTTTAACAGGTGTTTTGATTAGGTGTTGATAGGTTTATTGATAACTTGACAGCCGGAAGTTTAATTATTTTTTTACGAGGCTCATATGTGTAAAAATTACTAGAGGAATATAACAAGAGCATTTTTTTAATGTGATTTTTAACTACCCAGTAAGCTTTAATATTCTCCATAATCTAATGTTTTATTGAATTTTAGGTACTTTAGCTTTAAATTTACAATAGTCCATTAAGAGCTAATAGGGATACACACCTCTTGATTCATGACTGACTAGGTAGATTTTCTCATAGTAGGTTGCCATTTCTTTCTGTAGTAGACTGGTTGCCAACCAAGGCTATAGGACCCAGTCTGTCCTGCTATTTAATCTATAGATGGGGGAGAAGAGATGGATTCATACTGTTCCCAAGTGTATTTGTACGTAAGTGAATGTAACAAATCTGACTGGAATTTGAACTTGGCTCTCTGATTTCTCATTCTGAGGTGATATCCATTACACCACAACGTACACAGTTACCACTCTTATTTTTTGATAATGTCCTATATGGACGTTTATATTTATATACAAAAAAAAAAATTATTTAAATTCTCTAAGGAGTTCTACATATAACTAATGTAAACATGAGTGTAGTACAAAAATTAATTTCATAAAATTGAATGAGTGTAAGGTAACATATGTAAAAAAAATTTTTTTTTAAAATACCAAAATTTTCTAATAAAAAGAAATATTTCTAAAATAATTTCATTCATTTGTGAATAAGTCTTGAAATTTTCATTTAAACCCAACTACTTGAGTTTCACAAGAATTTCTAAATGAATGTGTTTTTCACCACAAAAAGGCACTAAAACTTAATATATTAATTTATGCTTCCCTGCTGATACAAGAAAAACATAATAATCAAAAAATCTTTTGGTCTGACATGAACTGGAGTGACTATATTGAATAAATAGCTGTATCTACTGCAAGGAAAGTTGGGTCACTGTGTCGTGCTAGAAAATTTTTCTTATCAAAATCTGTCTTGCACATCTACAAATCTACCATTCGTCCATGCATTGAATACTGTTGCCATATCTGGTCTGGTGCTCCTGCTATACGTCTAGAAATTCTTGACAAAATCCAAAGAAGCATGTGTAATTTAATTGATCCTGACCAAGCATCTAGGCTTCAATCACTTTCCCAATGATACAACATAGTTTCCCTCTGTCTTTTCTACAAATATTTTCATGGCAACTGCTCTGACAAACTTTTTTCCTGATGCCCTGAATACATGAATTTAAACACACTACTAGATTGGCATCTAGGTACCACCCTTTTACTGTTAAAATAGCTAAATGCAATTGTCACTTCTACCCCAACAGTTTTCTCTGCACTTCCCATCTGTAGAACTTTCTTCCATTTCCTTGCTTACTTGATAACTACAGTCTTCAAAAATTTAAATGCAATCACCATCTTCTGTCTTCTTGAATCCGTTCTTTTGTTCTTTCCTCAATCCGCTCTATTCTCAAGTCTTTTTCTTTTTAATTTCCTGTAACATCCTGCTTACTAGTGGCTTGAGGTGAAATGTTTTAAAAATAAAAATTTAAAACAAAAATCAAATAATAAAAGTAACAAGGTTTGCCAATAAAACTTTGTATTATGTTTGGGGCATTTTCTTCATGTATGCTTATTTTTTAGTAAGATATATATATATATATATATATATATATATATATATATATATATATATATATATATATATATATATAAAAACATTTTTCGTGGATATTTGTGTTCAGACTACACACCCCACTTTTTTTTTTTTTTTCAAACAGTGTATTATGTTAATTGGCCTATGCACTTGAGAAAACTTGAAACTGTGCTCTCTGACAGAGTTCAAGCCTGTCTCCCACTTTGTATGAGAAACTACTGTTTGATCCAGCTTGCTTTAGTCTGCTCAGCTACGCAAAGTGAGAGAGAGAGAGAGAGAGTCACAGCCCGTTATGGTTATATTTTCCCTTTTAAGGAAAACACTTCCTTGTTCAGTTATTCTAGAAAGCCTATATCTCCTAGTTTTGTATGTGAAACAAACAAAGCAAAATCTGTTCATTTCTAAGGCTAATTTTCACCTGATAAAGCTGTTATAAGTTCACTATTTTTTTTTATTCATCTTGCATCCTGTTATATATTATAAGCTGATCTGATTTTTATTGCAAGAGAAAAAAGCTCTCAACATTTTTCATTGCTTCTAAATCAGTGGTTTTCTCTCTGACACATTTTCATAATTAAAATTTGCTCATGCCTCACCAAATTTTATGTGATAAAATCTACATTTAAAAATAAATTAAAAAAAACTGAGGGTTAAAGGGAGATAACTGCAGATTCAAAGTCAAAATATTATCATTGATAACTCTCTTTTCCAATTTCTGGACCCTAGTTACTATATTCTTAATACTTAATATAATGAAAAAATATTACAAGTAATCCATAATAATATTTAAAATTTTGAAATCATATTTATTTTTGGCATACAAATTTTTTGAAACTGTTTCTAAATCTTTCATTGTCTTTCAATCATTTTGCCTCACCTACTATCCTCTTCTGCCACACCTATGAGGTGCATCATACCATTTGGAAACCACTGTTTTAATCCATAACAATTTGGTACAAGGCTGAATTTGTCCAAAGACAACAACTGAAATAAAAAGTTAATGGAATATATTTAACTCGGTTAAAGAAAAAGAAAATGCATTAATAACCTTTTTATTTCATATCAAGGAATATCTTTACATCTCAAAATGACTGTCATGATTTTGGGAAAAGATTATGCAATTCACAAACTCTTATGTATTTTAATTGCTTTCCAATATTTTCCTTCAGTTCTGATAAAGAAAATGATGATGACTACTTGGATGATCAAGTTGTTGGTGCTTTCGCAAGTGACTTATCCTACAATTTGAACAAGGCTTCTTCAAGTGGAATGGACGACATCCCTTTCATCAGCCTCCTACAGAATGCTAATAAACCAAACATGCAAAGTTGTAGTCCCTCAGGTGTGTCACATTCGTCTGCAACAGATGATCCAGTTACCAGCCCTGATAATGAACCACCATTGACAGAACACTTGCTTCATCAGTATGCAAGTGATGCTGCCAGTGATGATGATGATGAAAACTGTAACCAGGAGGGATTTGTTCTCATTGATTCAGTAAGAAGCTTTTATTTTACTTTTCAAATACACATGCATATATACACACACACACACATATATATATATATATATATATATATATATATATATATATATATATATATATTTCCAATATAGTTTTTGTAACTTGTGACAATTTCATCTTTCTTAGGTTTTGTTTTGTAGAAAAACAAAGGTAATTCTCTACAATATTACTATTGTATGTGTTTCTGCAATAAAAATAAAAATTTACTAAGCTGCACTAGTTTTCTGTATTTATGGAACAAATTAATAGCCTTTTTAATGTTTTTAAAATATTTCAGTTGAAGCTAACTTGCATCTATAAAGATAATCCAAATAAATGGAAATCCATCTCGCCATTTTTTGTCATATTCAGTAGCTAAAATGTTTTTATAAGTTTATCACTTACATGGCTGGTTGTATATATGCAAACAACTTTATTTCTACAGAGTTTAAGATCTTAAACCAGAAAAATATACATATTCTATGATAAAGAAAATTCTATTGCTATTTACTTTTGATTTCAGTTCAAACTAAAGACGGATAAACAAATTCTTCTGATATTAAATATAGTTTATTATTATTTGTAGACCTCAAACTGAGTAATGCTTGGTTTCTGAATTACAATAAAATCTTTTATGATTGTTTTGAAGCTCAGTAATGAGAAAATTCAGTTATATTTTTAAATTTTTGTTGGAATATTTTTTAAAAAGTAATATTTATGTTAAAAGCTCATTTTATGTCAGCCCTGCTATTTTGGGTAATACTTTTTTTTTAATTTTATTTTAGATTCCTCCTTTTGCTGGTGAAGATACATCCAGCGAGTTGTGGCGCTGTTACCAAGAGACACAGGGAGTCCCCACACTCACAATATGCAAAGAAGAATTTACCCTTGCAGAAACACTACAAGATGTCACCAACCAACTCCAGGCCTTTGAGTCAAATTCTAAAGACTTTGATGATTTTGTTAATGAATTAGCAGAGAAAGAGTAAAAGAAATTTCAAATGGTAAAAAATGTTGCCATGAACTTGTGAAAATTATGGGATGACTGGTTTCCATACAGTTTTGGAAACTACTTGGACTGCACATTCATCATGATAAAGTTTACAGCATTTTCATGTATGATATTCAAAGTCTTTATTTTTTCCCTCTTTAGTGAATCTAAAGAAAAAAGATTGCTTGTATATCATGTGGAATGCGTTTGAAATGATCATGTGAGTATATTATGATTGGTTCAACTCTATCTCCTCTGGGTTTGATCCAGTGGAGGAAAGCAGACTTGGTAGGCATTTGTTGATGGTGTGGAGCTTATCTAAAAGCACAAATAGAATTGGGTTTTGTCTTCTGAAAAAATGATGTTGAATTTTTCAAGAGAATTGGGATTCAAAGAAAATTAATTACAGAGAAGCTGGGAAGTATGTGTATATATATATATATATATATATGTGTGTGTATATATATATATATATATATATATATATATATATATATATATATATATATATATATATAGTGATCAATTTTAGTTTTGGTATTCACAAAAACTGATACTTGGTCACTTGAACTGAAATCACTTATTTGTGCTTTCATAGCATTGGTTCCAAACTATCATTTAATGAAGATGAGATTTAGTTTGGTGAAGTTTCACATGAAAAAGTGTGCAGTCTGAAAAAAAAAAAGCTTCCAAACAATGCAAGGAACTTGCATCTTTGATAATTTATTGCCAAAAACAATAGAAAGGCAGGCCTGTGACTTTCTGTACAGATTTGTGTGTGTGGTTTCCTCTCTGGTTTATTTAACTGCCAATGCCAGAACTTGTTGGATCTCCTTTCTGGAAATGAAGAGTTCTCCAAAATAGACACTGATGTCATGTCAAGAAATATGGCAAATTCCAATTAAAAAAATCTTTAAGAAAAACCCACTTGAAAGTCGGCAGAATCATGCTTTAAACTTTTTTCCATTTCCTTTGCTTTTTACTCCCCCACTTTTCATCATTCTCCAGCTTATAGATATTCAGAAAAACTTCTCAAAGTGAACTCTACAGTTCATGTTTATTGAAATAGTATTAAAAAATATATTGATCATATTGCTCTATTATGGATGTGTTACAGGTAAAAACAAAATAGTGGTTATTTGGCCCTATACTAGTGATATCTGCCTGGGAATGAGCATTGCAACTTTGGGCAGATCATTTATAGAATTTTACTTTCTGCAATGGCAAGTTATAAAATTAAAATTTCCCAAGTAGTGTAAGTTAATTCATAAGCTATATGATAAAACAATACTTCAGTGATAACTATGTTACAATTGTTACTTGAAGTTTACATCTGGGTTGTGGACAACTTTAATGTTTTCATGCACTCTGCACTTCATGTTACACTTGTAAATCTATAATAAATAAGTGCTTTATCTAGTTAGCCCTTACTTCAAGGTCATATATTTTGGATTGTTTGGTAAAGAGGTTCATCTAATGAGCCCAGAATAGTGACATGAATTCAAGTTCAAGTCTTGCAATTTCCATCAAGGTATAAGCAGATCCTTCATACTTTTATCTTACTGCGATTGTGGCAGACAACTGGTTCAGATGTTTATAACATGGGTGACTTATATTAAAACATTGAATAAAACACCAGAAAAGTTTTTTCTTCACTTCATTCAATTTTGGTATACCTGTAAAATAGAATGTATTCAAGTAGTCTATCTAATACATGTATACTAATCACTTCCTTTTAAACCAGTAACCACTTTCTTAGCTAAAATCTTGTCTTTGCATTATGTTTTTTTTCTTGCTTCCAAGAACTAGAAAAGAAATTCAAATTTCTCAAGTGAAGTTAATCCACTAGATTATTGGCTTTGGTGGGTTTTAAAAGTATTGGGCTAAAATGACTTCAATTTGTTGGGCTTATTTTAAACAGTCAAACAAAAAGCTCAAGATTGTTGTTAAAATCACATGGCTATTTTAGAAGCTGCTTTCTTCTGTTTGACTCCACAACTGACCTATCCAGATGATGATGGTTTTTCTAAGCAATAGCAAAGCACATAATTGCCAAGTACTGGCTGAAGAATTCCTCAAATACCTTAAGGCTGTTTCATATTCTGCTGAAACACAATGGGTATCAATAGGATCTTTTATGGTGCTTTAAACCATATAATGTTGGAAATGTTAGTTATCGAGAAAATATTTTATATGCAAGACAACATTGTTTAAAGCAGTAGATAGGCCTAACAGCATGATTACTGTGCAAAAGCAAGTGACCTGATGGTTACAGTGTGCTTATTTATAAACATCAAAGAAATGACATTGTTATTTTTTTTAATTCATTGATAACAATGTTGGCAAAGTTTTGCATGGAATTCTTAGAATCAAATGAATTAACTTGATGTTATGAAAACTAGTTTGCTTAATATATTTTACTATTAAATTTATATTTAATGATATTAAAAAGTCAATCAGTTTCAATTTTCTTCTCTCAGTTTGTAAGATATGTAATGATCTAGAAAATAAAATTGAAATCTGAATTTTAATGTTAAATGGCTTTTATCCCCTCCAGGATTTAGCTTTTAGTTTCAGAGAAAGTTTCTATTAATACAATTTCTCTGTATTTTCTTTGTCTATTATTAATCCCAATAATAAACTGTGATAATTTCTCTACCACATTGGGTTTGATCAAGCATTTTCTGTAATCCCTCTGTAGGAAATAAAAAAAATATATTTTACTTCTCCTTGCTGATATCAGTAAGTGACTAGGGAGGGGACTTTCCTTGGCAAAGAAAGCAGCAGTAAGGAATGAATTAACAATAGGCTTTTATACTAACTGCTGACTTCAATTATTTTCCCAGAATAATTGATATTTAAAAATCATTGTTTTTAAAAAAAAAATTATTAAAAAAAAAAAAATACTGCTGCTTACAGGGAAGCATTTCAAATTTTATTTCTATTTTTTTATTAAATTTATAATTGTTTTAAAAATGATCAGTTATTTATTTTTACCTTACAATTAGACACAGTTCATATTTAGCTTACTACTCTGATTTCTAAGATTTTGTAAATAAATCTGGGGGTTCTCTGATATATGCTCTTGGACAAAAAACAATATTGAGTCTGTTTGACTAATCAAGTTGGGTGTCCCAATAAAATGTGTTAATTTTCAAAAAGTATTTTATTTCATATTAAAACTTCTACATCAAACAAAAGTCTACATTTTTAACATTTTGTTTGATTTTTTTTTTTTTTTAACTTTAAGTTGAAGAAAATTTATCAGTATTTGTCAACCACTTGATCTTGTGAGTTATTTCTCTATTTGTTGAATACAGAGCCCTGGCCCAAAACATTTTTTTGATTTTTAAAAAATAAATACATTATTACATACCTCTAACATAAAACTGCACTCTTACACACATAAAATTTGAATTGGTTCATCTGATAGGTGCAAAAATTTGAGGGAATTTTTTTTTTAATACACTTATGTGAAATCCAGTACTCACAGATGAAAACACATCAAAGGGACAAGTGAAATTTACTAATTGAGGTTTAGGTTAAAATTATTAGAACATTTCTGCCAGTCATATTCAAAAGAAATGCCATTTAACTAAATCTGCAACATTCTACCAGGGCTGTATACAACTACAATTCTCTTTAGCTCTACTCTTTAGTAATAAAAGCTCCACACTGTACAGGTTGGGTGCTTTTCCTATTGAAAATATCTTAAACCCCCAAGTCTCAGTTTATTTTTCTCTTACCCAGAGATATCCTATAAAACTGGCATCAACCAATAAATATTGTCTTTTACTGACCAGTTCTACCACTTCTGTCAGCATTTGAGGTATTGTACATTCACCCCACTCCCAATCTCTTTTCACCTTTCTTTCTATTATTGTATTTGTACTGTACCCATTTCCATAAAACCTCTGGCTGGAGACTGACTTTGTAACAAGTGACTGTTTAGATGCAGTATTAAATAATTACCTCTTTAGTGATGATGATGATGAAGTTTGAACACTGGGAAATAACAGCTTTTTTCCTGCTAGAAACTATGAAAACAATGGTGATAGTTGGTTAAATGCTTCAAAGTGCTTTAAAAACTGAAGGATTGTAAGAGCCAAGTGGAGGAAGAAATCCTTTTAAAGGCATCTGGATAAAATGATTTGGTCACTTATTGAAATAAATATTGTAAATCAACAAATTTGTATTTATTATTTTGAGATCACAATATATATTTTTTATAGGACAATATTGGGGAACAATGTATGACAAAGTGGAAAATCTAAGTTTAATCTGATCAAGTCCTGAAGGACAAAATACGTCACAAGAAAACTTTTTTCACTTTGTCATACATTTTTCCCCAACATTTATTATTTTGCAAACAATTCCTCAGTGGAGATGTATTTTTTGTATGTCTGTGATGCAAATATCATGAAGGTTTTTCTAAAAAGTTTTAGCAAGTTGAGACCTAACTGTTTTCTCTTATACTGTCTGAACATTTTGGGTAAATGGCATTATTTTAGAACTGCCACTTAACTGGGGCTATAGGTTAAATATCTTTCCTACTGTAGTTTTCTGTAATTGTACATAGAATGTGTCTCTCTATATGGAGAACCAAAACAACACTTCAAGGATCAATTGAAAACATCCCTGACACAGGCCAACATCAACCCTGA
The DNA here is from genome assembly GCA_903632075.3 of Acanthosepion pharaonis. NCBI lineage: Eukaryota > Metazoa > Mollusca > Cephalopoda > Sepiida > Sepiidae > Acanthosepion > Acanthosepion pharaonis. The sequence continues at coordinate 5,526,266 of CAHIKZ030004896.1, read as the reverse complement.
GACCTGGGAAACCATTGCTGCAAATCAGCCTTCCTGGTGTAGTACCATCTGAGTAGAGACTGAGACTTTAGAGTTCAACTGTCAATGACCTGTGATATACTGTCAGGAGGGCCCGGCTAGCCCAGCCATGTCCACCACCTACACTCTTTTGTGACTCCTGCTCACAACTCTTCAGGTGTAGACTAGGACTTCACAGCCATCTCTGTCACTGCCACCAGAGGGAAGACTGGGAATAAGGAGAGGATGACAATTCCAATGTGAGCCGGTGCCAACTGCCACCATATGGTATGGTAACATTTAATGACTTTTCTCACACTTTTTTTTTTTCCTCCTCTATGGTTTAAAAATGAAAGACACATACAAAGGGATGCTATAATTTTTTAAAAAATTTTGATAGGGGAAAAGAACTGAACTGTGAGCCCTTCAGCATTATCACACACACAAGTTAATTAAAAAAGAAATTCTGTAATTTTCCATGTGACCTTGAATGTTATCCACATTTAACAAAATTGCAAGATAGGAAGGTCAGCTAGAAAATTCATAGGTTGACCAAAATATGTATAATGTAAGTGTGACGATAAATATTCGCACTTACCGGATTCGAAGCATCCAAGATGTTTTGCTTGTTGGGCTGCCGTTTTATGATGGATATGTGCATAAAACCAAGCTAGTCATTTCGTCAGCTACATCCTTTCCTCTCACAAGTTTGGTCCAAGAAAAGTACATTCTCCGACATTTGTTTATTTTATGCTGCTTGGCATGATTTATCTAGTGGCAGTCTGCATGCTGATTGGTCGAGCTGGGGACTCCGATTGAGAATGAGGCCAACGGTTGGTCAATAAAAACGGTCTGGGACATTGGCTGGTAGTGCAGCTGGAACGTGGTGATGTGCATTATTATAGAATTTCGTATTAAGTTATGACTGTTTATTTTTGTCTGGAAGCTGGACGCTAGCTTCAAACCTACTGCTAGAGTGAGCAGTGTAATTACCAGTGTCTACCGAAACATGGGAGGAACACACTGAACGTCAACAGTAAGTAAACACGCCAGTTGGTAGACTAAAAGACATGTAAGTGTACCAAAATACAACAGCTTGTATTCTTGGTCAGCCTAAGAACTTTTCAGCTGACACTTGTATTTGCTGGGGGTTGGAAGAAAAAATTTGTTTGACTGTTACTTTGCTTGAAAAATTAAACTAAACAGCAAAACCATTAATATTTTGGGAGAAAGGGCCAAAATTTTGAGTGCAGGATTCAGATTGGCACAAAAAGAAAGATACTTTTGTTTCTCCTTGCCATAAGACAAAAATAAGTCGAGAAATTCATTTCATGCCTGCCATAGAATGATCAGCCTTGCAAGTGAATTCCATCTTTCCTTTCTATTATACAAATATATACAATGTCTTTGATTTTCTCTATTTGCCTCATGTTTCCAATATCACTTCAACATATCTTTGTCTTCCAAACATTACCCAATGTTTAAAGAAATTTTTATTTACTTGTAGAAGATAAGCCAGTTGGGTTGATAAGGGAAAGCAACTTTACCTGGCTTGTGTGTATGCGCACAACTATATGGCTTGCTATATTTATAAGAGTGTTCGATATCAGAAATAGAATGTTTATAGTGTGGACATAGAAATTAACACTGCATGGTGACTTTCAGTTTCACATTTTGATGCAACTTTCAGACCACTATCCACATGGTGTGTTTGTGTAATTGACTGAAATTAACCTCTTATCTAACAATACAAATGTACTCACAATTAACTTTTAACATTTGTTTAATGGCAGGATTTTTTTCCAATGTTTATTGTCAGACATTTGATAACATTACTATTTTTTTTATCATTTCTATGGCTCCTTTCAAGCTCCTGCTGTTAATTTCTAAAATTGATAAATTTCATATATAAAACAGTTGTAGGTATTTAACCTTAGGGTTGTGCAAGGCCACAGGATGCCGGATTCAGCCACAGGTAGAAAATTGGATTGCATTTTAAAGGCTAGGGTCAATTATTCTTTAATTGACTACTCATTAGATAGAACAAAGCTTTAAACAGGAAATAAAAGCATCGTTAATACTTTCAAAGTAAGGTTTTCATTGTTTCATACAATACAAAGGCTAAAAAGAGAATCAAAAAATATATACTTGTACATTATTTTTAACACACCTCATATAAGAAATGAGTAAGATCGTATTACTGAGAAACTGCTGCTGTCAACTGCTGGGAAAAGTTGTGAACAACGTGTGGCGTTACTAGAGTAGCAACTCAAGGAACTAATGGTGGCTGATTTAAAAAAAAATAAAAGTCGGACGGTAATATATTTTTATTGGTTCGACTGAGTACCAACTGGAGTTATTTCCCTTGGATTATAATCGTCGTGAGGCCAATAAAAAAAACAAAAGTGGCAATTAAGAAAACGAAGCCACTGAACGAGATGTATCGTGGTGATAGTCTGGTAAATGAGATGACAAATTTGTTTAACAATTGTTGACAGGAACAGTGTGTCACAGAATTGGCAAGGTGGTATTAATATAAAAGAAACGGTACTTCTCTAACAATTTGTATGGCATAAAACTTCTTTCAATCCAGAAAAAGTTTTCTGCACAGTGTTACTGAACAGACTGGAAGTAGATTCTGTATTGAGAGAAGAGCAAGTTGGTTTTCACAGTGACTTCTCCTTCACAAAAGATATTCACCCTCAGAAATATGACTGAGCAATGTATTGAACATTAAAAACCACTGCAGCTTAACTTTATCAACTTCCAAAAAAAGCATTTGACTGTGTGCAGAATCCTTCTAGAACATTGTGCAATTATAATGCTGTTTCACTGTGATATGTAAACCTTTTCAAGAGCTTATGTGAACTCACACTGCACTGTTACTATTGAGATGTATCACAGATTTCCTGAAAAACATTATGGGTGTGTGACAGAGTAACATTCTATCACCCTTGTTCTTTCTGATTATAATTAACTTTGTACTGAGGAAGACAACAAATGAGCCTGATAGATATCATGGAAAGAACAGACAAAACAAAAACATCTAAACCAGTGGTTCTTAATCTTATTTTAGCCCAATGAACCTTTTTCACTATAAGTAATGTGTCCCACCATTTCCAAGATTGTCGAACTGAAAAGGTGTATTCCAAATAATATGCATATATTATTGAAAATCATTCTTTTCGCTATTCATACATTTACAATGGATTATTTTTTATAGAGGAGTTTTGCAAATTTAAAAGCAATAGAAAAAGTTGATGGATTTTTAAACTTGTGTACTTGTACAGTAATTTGTTTATTTAATAATTCGTTATGAATTAAAACTGAAGCATACTTCAATAGAGTACCAGGGTATTGTAATTCAATAAACAAAATTCTATAAATAAAAAAAAAATAAGAAAAAGTAAAATATTTTCCTCCCCCTCGTGTCTGCACATTCTAGTTGAGAGCGCCTGATCTAGACTTTGCTGATGGCATTGTTTTGACTTGGCAGAAAGTGATTTAAGAACTGCATAGGCTCACCTCAGATTTAGAATATAATGCTGGGAAAATTGGTCTGAAAATCAGCACTGAGAAAATTCAAATAATATTGATGGACAACAATAACAACCAGACTGTTATGGCTGTCCAGGTGAATGAGTCAAATATTGAGGTTGTAAACGAGTTCATTTATCTGGGGAGCATAATGATGTTAACAGCAGAATAGACAAGGTAAAAAAACAGTCTTCCAAAGAATTCACTCCATTCACTCAACAGCCCCCATTAGCACCAATATCAAACTCAGACTCTTCAACAGTATTGTGTTAACAACTGCCATCTATGCTAGCAAAACCTGGAAACATTCAGCCATCATCACAAAAAAACTCAATGCTTTCTATCAAAGATGCCTGAGAAAAATTTTGAAAATTATTTGGCAAGATCAATGAAGGAGTTTGGAGAAGGGAAAAAATCACGTCCTTTTTTAAATTGTTGCAGATAGATGAATGTGGTTAGTTGGAACATGTTCTGCATCTTTTCACTTAGCAGCAGATGATCTAAAGGCAATAAATCCTGAATGGTATGACATTGAAAGAACAGTAGCTGATCAAAGACACTGGAGAGATCTTGCTGCCCAATATGCTCAACAGTAGAGGACAGCCTAAATCTAAATGCAATCTGCATAGCATTTTGTATAATGATATTTATTTGTTGATATCATAAATGCCATCTTAAGTCCTCAAAATCATCAAAGTTAATCTCCTTTGATCATGAAATATATCATAAAGTCAGTAATTGTCGTGCTGAAATAATTGAGCTACGTCAAATGATTTACATTTATTCAAATTAATTAGAACATTATTACACGTCTGAAAATAGAGCATAGAAAAATAAAATACTGCAAGCAATAATTTGCTTTCGATTAATGGAAAATCTTAGGAGTTATCTCCCTTATATTTATTTTTAAAAATTCTTTTAAAGTTTATAGATATTTAAAATATCCATGTATGCCAGCTTTTGAATGATTAAAGATATAGTTTTCCAACAAAGTACAATAAACTATTCTTACGGATATAAAATATATAAGATAAATGCTTTCCAAGAAGTCTTCATGCAACACAGATGTAACACAGAACTGATAATATTCAGTCTTTTTTTTAAATAATGAAATTATTCACTATTTTAGATACTTGATTATATTTTGTCACCACCTTCAATACCCTTGTGGATTTTTATTATACAAAACTGTATTAAGTATAGATGTTGGAATGCCGAAATGTTTAATTTTTAAAATGTCCTTAGACGTGTCTGGGCATGTAATCTAACCAATTTTATTCAGTTTTCTTATGTTGCTATTTTTATCACTTTTATTATTAAGTATGCCAGACTGTGGCAATAGTAGATATACCAGGAAATATATGTTGTACTGTAAGAAGCTGGATACAACAATGGATCATCTAGCAATCAAAGTACTTTCTATCCACTTTCACCTTAGTAAGTTGCTTTCTGTTTTAATTAATTTTTCATTAAATGTCTATGACTACTTCGTTTTTTGGAAATTTTGAATTTTTTTATAATCAAAGTTAATTTTGAATGATAAAAACTGACATTAAAAGTATGAAAAAATAATTCTTCATTTATTTATTTTTTAATTTAATATGAAAATATTTCTTTTTAAAGGTAACTTTGTTCTAATTTTTCTACCCTTATTAGGAAAAAAAAAATTAAAGCTTCAAAAATATTTAAGGAATGCAATATGTTATTTTTTTTTTTTTTTCTTATAAAAATTTAAAAGTCCCTGACTTTGTTGTCATTTGTAATGTTTTTGGTATCTACCTTGAGATAACCATATATAAATTATTTTTTGGGTCACCTTAACATGGTGTAATTGTTAGCAAGCTTGTCTCACTAGATCAATTATGATTGAGTTCAATCCTCACTGTGTGCACTATACTTTTGGCCTTGTGCCATATCTAAACTACGCATAGAAAATCATCATAAATTATTTTATGAAGGCATATTTTGAGGTTGTATGTGAAAAATATGAAGAATTGTGTAAAATATTTTACTTGTTATAAAATAACACAAATCTTTTTCCTGTAACAATTATCATTCTAGTCTCTCAAACCATTACTAGTGACTTTGTACCACACTAAATGCCTCATGAATTTGTCATACAAAGACTGACTGACCCAACAAATCTCTAGGTGCCTTTTACTATTTACTAAACGTAGCCTAACCCATTAACACCCATTGCAAAATTCAGTATTGATAAGCACCTGAAAGACAGGAATATCAACTGAAATGTTCTGATAGTAACAATGAAGATGCGGATATTAGTTTGAATATAAATAACACTTCGTCTCAAAAATTCAGACAAAAATTATTGCTTAATTTACTGGTGTTGTTAAAAATGATGGTATATCTGAATTTTTTCCAGTTATTGTTGTACTCTGCTTTTTGAAAAAGTTTTTTTTTTTTTTCATCTATTGGCTTTGTAAACATTGTTATGTCCCTTGCACTGGTACAAGGGAGATAATTCTAATAAAGCAAAATGTTATAGACAGAAAAAAATAAAAACTACTTGGTATATCATTAGGTTAAGTCATGAGTAATTTCCATTTTGGGGAACCAATTGTAATGACAGATGTATAATCCTAACAATGACTCATACATAGTAGCTAAGAATAAATTTAGAGTACACTAACATATACTTTACTTTGCACTAACACTTTTGGGAAAGGAATGAATCCTCTTTTCATTCATCTATGGATAAATAGTACAATCAAAGGCAATTAGCTATATAAAGGCAGTTTAATGAAGAAAGGGCTAGAAAAAACAGGAATTTTAAATCCAGATAAAAGCAGTTAACTTGACGATGATAATGATTAATGTTTCATTTCATAATTATTTAATTTCTTTCTTCTAATAAAAGCCTATAAATCCTTTACTCACCCATTTCTTATCATATTTATTACTACTTACCTCAATGAATAACAGCCAAGATATTTTAAGTTTTAAGCTTTTAAAAATTCTCTAAATTGAACAATCCATTTCATTAAAGTCAGATTTCAAAGACTTTTTATAAATGAGTTTCATAGATCAAAATAGCCTCATGAATATGAAAGACACTTAATTTTAGCTTACAAAGTAGCTGACTTGTAAATATGGCGGAAAGGACAGATTTTATGCTATTTTTACTATAAGCATATTTTAATTCAAAAAATAGACTAGTAAATTTAAATTTGAATGTTTGTTTATTTTTCTGACCAGTCATAAAATAGAATGCAACTAGCCAATAAGTGAACAAATGATTATTCCCTATAAACAGCTAATAGTTTTCAAACTAAAATCTTTAATATTGATGGCTTTGAAAAATCCAATGATTCATCAACCATTTTGAATTGCACATTCTTTTTTCTCCTTTAAAGTTTAGAAGACATTCAGATCGTATTTCATACAAAAAACCTTTATGTATTCTATATCACTTTCCTGATTGCTAGTGTCCTCAATTCAATTTGCCATTATGAATCCAAATTTATGTGCTAAATTTCAATCAACAATTCAATTTATTTAAGTTTGTTTTTTTGTTTTTTTTACATATATTGAATATGCACACATACACACCTACATATATACACACATTCATGTATGTACTAATCACTAATGTAAGTTAAAGTTCTAATGTAGATCAAATATGGATTGGAATCTGACAGGATAAGATAAAAGACAAATAGAAAACATTTTTTAATCTAACATGTTTCACTTTTATTAAAGCTTTGTCAGAAATTAAGAAAAAGTGACAAAAGGACAGAAATTATGGCATTTTTAATTTTGTGTGGTTTGATTTTCATTGATCACTCATGTATCACGGACTGTAGATAATGTAACAAAGTAAATTACCTCTCCTGATAATTTATGTGCCTTTTCCATTCAGGACACAGATGATCTCCACAATTTCCTGTCCTTTGTAGCTCTGAGTAAATTTTGTCTTTTTGTTATCTCTCCTAATCTCTGTTTTGCCAGCCTTGCATGAGCTTGTTAGGTAGGTTTTGCGCAGTCTTCCTCTTACTTTCAATATGTCCTGTGATTGTCAAATTTTCCAAGCTCTCTTTCCTCATTATGTGAACAAGAAATTTCAAAGATCTCTTTTTGATATTAAGCATAAGTGTCCTTTTTGTTTCCATTTTCTCTAAAACTTTGTAGTTACTCACATATTCAGTCTATGGTATTCTTAGCATGCTTCTGTAAAACCATATTTCTGCAGCGTCTTTTCTTCATCTGTGATGAGATTGTCCAGTATTTATTATCATATAAGAAGACTGATATTACAACAGTTCAGTACTCTTTTCTTCATTTAATTAAATTTTCCTGTTTCTTAATACTTTGCTTAACTTTTGAAAGGCACCTTTCACTACCTCAATGTGCCTTTGGATTTCAGTGTCAAATTTTCTATTCTCTATTAAAACACTTTACAGAGGTTCTATGCATACAACTATCAGGACATAGTATTAGGATCCTTAGTATTATTAGTATTAGGATCCTTAGTATATGTTTTGTGTTTAGCTGCTACTATTGGATCCTCATTAGCAACTTCCAGCTTCTTCTTCAGATGTCTAATGATAGAGGTAACCTTCAGAAAATTTCACACAGATTGCTTTATTTAATGTAAAGTTTAGATTGTTCTTGTTTCCCTCTCAATGTCTAGGGATATTTTTCTTGATCTTATTTAGTAATGCTCAGATATTGCTTGCGGCTGTTTCCACTGATTTTAAATCTGTGCTACCCACCCAAGGACTGAATTCATATTTATTATGCCACCAAATTATCAAACTATCAATTTAATCCATTAGGCTATTGAGCCAAGAATTTGTAATTTCTGTCCGAATTTTTGGGGTGAGGAGTTATTATTCACATTTGCACTAATGTCTTCATTTTTATTGTTACAATAATAACATTTCAGCTATTGTATCCTCCATCTTTCTTTGGATATCTGTTGGTTTGGGTAATCTTCAGGGAATTTTGGACCAGATTGTTCTTGTTCTGCTGTCCATATCTTAAGGATATCTCATCTCAAACAAGATGAGATTTTTCCTAAACATGGAACAAGACAAATCTACCTCCAAAGATTAAATAAAGGGTTGTTTGAAATTCTCTGAAGTTTCTTCTTCTTTTATATATCGTGTCCTTTCAGGAGGTACGCGATCATGGCCCTCCACATCTTCATTTCCCTTGTAGCTCTTAATAAGTTTTGTCTTTTTATTATTTCTCCCAAACCCTGTTCTACAATCCATTTACTCAAGCCCATCAAGTATGTTACATGCTGCTTTCCTCTTTCTCTCAGTCTGTCCTGTGAGTATCAAATTTTCCAAGTCTTCCTTCCTCATTATGCTCCCCAGAACTTTCAAATGCCTCTTCCTGATGTTAAGTATAAATTTCCTTTTTGTTTCCAGTTTCTCTAAAACCTTGTTGTTGCTCATATACCTAGTAAAATAGACACTTGAAAAAAGTCAGAGGGTACAACGGTTGAAAGGTTGTGATAATAACAAAGATGAGGACATTAGTTTGAATGTAAATAAAGAATTTATAAAACCTATTTGTTAATATTTGTGTGAAGAGGTGAAAGTCATTCACTCATCAATGATTGAATAAAAATTACCCAAGTAACATTAATAGATAAACAGGGAATTTAGTGTTATAAACATCAAATATTGCAATTTTTGACTTAAGATTTAATTTTTGCCTCTCACTCTATTAAGAATCAATAAGAAAATTTTGTCAGTGGTTAATAATGCACTCATTACTGACAGAATAGGGCTATTTTATGTGCAATATATGTAATGATTTTACTATGAAAATGTATTCAAAATCAGTAAGAAAAGGGTTTACAGTGGCCAAGAATTAATGCAAATATTACTGACAGATATATATATAAAATACATAAAAGGTTAATGGTCAGAGGTGAATCAAACCAGGAAACAGTATGAGCGAGAGATTGGTTGAATGTCAAAAATTGTTTAAAAATTCACATGAAGAAAGAGGGGATCATTTTTTTTTCCGCTCCCTCCGTAGATTGTCAATCAGAAGAAGGACATAGAATGGAGCAGTAAAAAAATTATGCTAAAAACAAAAGGTAAAAAAAACCAAAAAAAACAAAAGAATAAGATCCATAAACCAAACAACACCTGACTTCCGGTTACTCCTGAGATTAAAAGAGGTGTTGAAAAATCAGCATTTTTCCTTTGATTGCAAAATATAGTGACTATGAATGAAGACAAAAGGAAAACTTAGCTGACACGTTTCATCTTCTGATGGACTCTATCAAGGCTAATGTATAGATTTTATTTTGCAACAAGTATTTATAAATGAGAGTAAAAATGTTAGTTTTTCAAAATTTTTAAATTTAAGAAATACTCAAATATTCATCAGGTTAACTGAAAAGTTTACATAAATTATGTAGGATGTTCAGTGATGCAGTTTAATGTCTGTTTATAACAACATCAATAATCTTGATTATTAGAATTGTAAGCACTTCAGGTCCCACTAGAGAATGCTGGGAGCAAAATGGACCCAGCAGCATTTTTGGATAAAGTTAATGAGTTTATCACATTTAGTGTCATCTTTGTGTTGCTTCAACTTTTCAGCAGGTCAGTCTCATCTAATTTATCTTTCCACCCTTAGCCCAGTGGAACAATTGTTTAATAAAATAAAAGTGAGTCATTGATCTTGTTAAATTTTTTTTTTTTAGTTTTTTTGTTATAACATATATTACTTTAATTTGGGATTAATTTATGTATTATCTCTATCTATAAAAGGCAGGATGTGTGTGTGTGTGTGTGTGTGTGTGTGTGTATAACGAATGCACGGCCGTAATTTTCAACAGATTTGCACCAAAATTTACATGCACATGCTCCAAGTTAGTGGGAAGGCCAAGACCGACTTTGCATTTCCCAACTTTTTTCATGCTTCTACGGCAGTTTTCATGTAGTTTGTGGTCATTTTCTACTGGCCAGAGTGAGAGCCTATAGCTGGCTGCCATGAATAGGCAGGAAGATTCTATTGGCCAGTGTGAGAGCCAACAGCTGACTGACATGAATGTTAGCTAGCATGCAAAAAAAAAATCGATAGATGCATTCGTCACAAGTGGGAAAAATTTAAATCTGCATGGCACTTTACTTTAATTGGCTCATTCGCTTGCTTAAACTCAACGTTGATTTTGATTCTGCAGAACTGGATTGGGTGTGAAAAAGTATTTGTTGTTAACATTCTTTTTTCATTTGGTTTTTCCAGTTACGAGTCCTTTTTTAAAGCTGATCATTTTGTGTTCATTTTGTTTAGTTCTCTTTTTGTAACAGATTTAGTATAGAGCTTAGAAAAAATTCACAGTGTGAGATAGGCAAGAAGTAAGGCAGGTAGCAATACTAGCACGGCAAAGGGCACTCCTTTAAAGACAAGGAAGGGCAAAAATATTTTAAGTCAAGTGATAGTGATTGCTGTATGAGTCGTACAATTTTTGAATCAAGCACGGGCAATGCCGGGTCATGCTGCTAGTATATTTTAAATAAAAAGAAGTTATGAATTTAACCATTTTCTTTTAATATTTTAACATTTTTATAGTCATGTATGTTGGCTTGGATAAGTGACTGTTGAAAAATAAATTTGTTTCATTATTCTATCTGGTCTAAAACTTGTTTTATAGCGTCAGTTCAATCTGTACATTTTTTACTTTACAAATGTGCTAGTAAAAATAAGCAAACAAGAGAAAACAACGCAAACTGAGAGAAGACAAAGGTGACATTTTGGTCAACAGTTTTCAATATATTGTAAAAAGAATTACAATGGCGTAGATTTTTGGTTGAAATCTTGTAGTTTGTTGTTTAATTAACTTTAAACTCAAATGTGTGTGAGTTTACCCAAGAACCTAAGTTTTGTTGTATATTTTTATCTGGATTCCAGGGAAAGATTTCAGTTAGTGAAATAATGGTCAGTTTCAATGAAAAGAATGTTCTTAGATAAGAAAGTGTTGTAGACTTGTTGAGTGCTGAAGAAAATCTCTCTGTTAGAAGTTGATAAGTGTCCTTATAGTTGAAAGAATGAATAGATGTCGTTGATGTGCATACATACGTGTAAGCATGTGTATGTATATGTGGGTTTCATAGTGCTTGCCCCTAAGGGACAGATGTGGGCTTTCCGCAGTGCTACATCTTGAGAGATTATGAGTCGAAAGAGAAAGACTGATGATGTCGCTAAATATTTATAATGTTCTAGATCACGTAACTGGCTCAAAAGACAAAGAAAATATTGGCGGCTAAACAAAATTGTGTAGGCGTTATACACATTTAATATTTATTAGCCAATCATCAATCAGATTTGAATAAAGTTTGTGTGATCCACTTTTGAACTGGTCAACTCGAGGTCAAACGTGCGGATGTAGGCAAAGACATGATATTGGTCACATGCTGGAAAAAAGCTTATGTGTGGGTGGATAGTCGCACCCACTTGTGTGTTTATTGACCAATCAGAACTCGAGTTTTTTGAAAATATGTGTGAAGTCGGATATGATGATAAACTCTGTGCGATCCTCTTTTTTGCACAAAATTGGACAAGTTATTTTCAGCTATTTGAAATGATGTAGAATTAAAATTCTACAAACTTAAATCAATCAACCCTTGTTAAAGTGAAATAAATTCATTTCATTTTAATATAAGTTTCTATACTCTATCTATTCTAAAACTTGTTAGAAAATTTGTATCAATCAACCATTGTAAATGCTTTTAAAGCTACAAACCTTAAATCCAAAAACCAAATTTTAAGCCAAAACAATCGTGTTACATTTAAATGTCAGCATTTCTAGAACTCTACATTAATACCAGATTTGTTTTAACCTGTCAAAAATATGACACTTGATTTTTTTTTTATTTTGTCTGTGGGGAAACTCTCACAAGAGAATATTTTCCCATTAAAATTTGTTCACTTTCTTTTTTTTTCTTATGTGTATTTGTATATATATATATATATATATATATATATATATATATATATATATATATATATATATATGCAGATTTGATCTGATTTTAAAGCAAATAGTTATAAAAAATGCTAACACGGGTCAGTTTGAACAATCGGTGGTGAGCTTAATCTGTTGACAGATGCCATTTTTCACCTTCAGCAGCTGGCCTGGGAACATTTTCAGCACATAAACAAGTGCATTTTTCATACTTTCACATGAAGATATATACACACACACACACATACATATATATATATATATATATATATATATATATATATATATATATAATATAAAAAAGTTTTAGACTGACTTTCCAAAATCAGTATTTGAATGTAAAAAAAACCTTCAGAAATTTTGGAAAGTGGGTCAGGCCAAAAACTTTATAATGACCCTCATATCTATCTGTCTCAGTCTGTTTATATATCTATCTTTTAAGAAATTAATTTAAGAAAAATACATTGAAAACAGATCGATATTTTATTTTTAAGAATTTATGTAAATTAATGTTTCTTTTTTAAAATGTGAATAAATTTTTTTTGTAAAAGAAATTTTTTTTTAGTAACAGTTATTTGCTATTACTATCTGGTCATGTCATCCTCAGATTGGTTAGATTTGAATGTTATTAGCTTTTTTTCACTGCGCAGGCACCCTTTGGATGTCTGGGAAAATACAAGGGCTTTTAGATAGAAAGGATTGGGGCTTTGTGGGAGCTGGGTGCCCAAGAAAATTCTCCATCATTTTGAACATTTTTTTTTTTTTTTTTTGAAATGGAAGAAACTTTTTGAAAATTAAGAACTTGAGACGAGTTCTGAGTTAAAAACCATTTCATTATTTATACCACTGAGATAAGAAGGATTTGTTATATTCTGAATATATTTAGTTTGAGACTAAATAAAAATGTTGCTACTTATTTTGTAGCTTCTCCATAGGAGAAAGAGACATATTTTATGAGAATTTGATTTAAAGAAGTTTTCCACTCCTTGAAGTTAGTATATGTTACTGACATCAAGGTTTTAAACCTAGGTATAGATCCTTGAATTTTCACAATGAACAAGTTTACTGATATGTTTTTCCTTTTGAAACAATATTGAAAATATTGTGTGTCCAAATGAGAAGTATAGACAAAATGGCTACCTCTGAGCTGATCCAGTTGAAAGTGAAGGAGACATCAGAGAGAAGACATCACCAGGCCAATCTCCAGTAATACAGACAACATGGCTACCACTGAGCAGGAAAAGAAAACACCAGAGAGAAGACTACATCACCAGTAAATTAAGCCAATCTCCACAGATTCACTGAATATTGTGAAGGGAATTACCTTCAGTAAATAGGTTTGAACACCTTTTATTCTTCAGCCATACAGAGAAAAAATTGAAAACTGAATTTTTCTTCTCAGAAAGAACTCAAATACAAACTTTATTCATTCTCTTGTGGGCATTTGAACTGTGAACTCTAAAGAAAAAAATGTATTATACACAAGTAAGTATTACTGATGTGGCTTGTGGAAAAATAAAGTTGCATATTGATATTTTAGTTGAGATTTTTTTTTTTTTAAAGAAAGTGTCCACTTTTTTTTTTTTTTTTTTTTTTTTTTTATAATTTTTTGTCCTGGAAACGTTTTTTTTTATCTTCTTTTTCTTTTTCTTTTTTTGTTACCTTTAAATTGCTTCTGAACTTGTATACATTCCACCATACTTTATTTTTAATAAGTTTTTTAGAATTGTGAATATTTGTTCGTTTTGTCTCAAACATCATTCTTTTGTTTTTTCCTATAGTAACAAAATTTTTATTTATCATTTTTTTCATTGGAACATGAATGAGATGGCAACTCATCAATTAAAACATTTAATCTAAGTAGGTATTTAACTGCACATGCACTCAAGCAATAGGTGACACAAGATTGAGTTTAAAGTAGATTGATAGTCTATGCAAACATGGACTAGGAACAAAGGTTGCTCAGGCATAATGACCCTGACCGCCTCCCAAAAGAGAGTTATTGCCTGGATTATGTCCCCTGTAGAACGTCAGGAAAATTGGTTGAACGGATTCTTTCTTTTTTTTTCTTTTTTGCCATTGTAACTGTTACTAGAACCATGTTTGGGCTAATCCTTTCTCTTGACTTCTTAAAAGATGGTTACAGAAAAAATGGTAGCCAAATAGAGGTAAATCATAACAAATACTGTATATTTCCCCATATAAGACAACCTTTATATAAGATAAAGTCAAAAATATAGAAACTTTTCATGAATTTATCCTATACCTGTTGTATAAGACAACTTCTTTTTATCTACCGGGTGTAACAGCAAAATTGTCCAAATCATGTAACCGCATGTGATAATTGCCCATCCAACAAAATGTTTAATATCTAAAAAAAAAAAACACTACACTAGTTGAATTTCTTTTTCTAGGTTTTCAGATAAGAAAATTTTTCCATCTTAACACCATTTTCCGTAAGAATCCCTGAAAAACCGTTTGAGTTATTCAGCTAAAAAGAGAGCAGGTTAAAATTGTTTTGTTTCAGACCTACTGTCTTCCAAACTGAGCAATGGTGAGAGGAAAAAGATCATTTTGGCCTTCAGTAATGTTACCAGCATTCATGCTCTGGCTTCCATCTTCAAAGTTCATCCAAGAACCATCAAGAGAACAGTGAATAATTTTAAAAAAGAGGGGACAGCAGAGAGGAAAATTGGATCAGGAGGTAACTTAGAGCTAAAGAGATCAATTAGAAAATATCAAACTCTATTCATAAGATGTTTGACATGTGAGAGAGGAGTTTCAGCTATGACAGTCCAAAGAGCAGTGAAAAAAAAACTTAAATGAAATTGTATGTGAAACCTGTGAGGCAACTTGTTACTCCAGGATAGAATGTTAGAGAGGACAAAGATCATTTTGAATAAGTTGGAAAATGATTCTGGAATAACATATATATATATATATATATATATATATATATATATATATATATATATATATATACTTTATTTCAGTACTTCATGAGCTTCTGGTCGTTAGTTATGATTAATGATGAACATGTCATTTTCGTTTATGATTGATTTCATCACAATACTTCTGTTAAACTTAGACAGTAATTATACATCCTTATTGCTAGAGTCCAATAGTGTTATAAAAACCTTGGAGAATTCCAGTAAGCTAGCTTTAATCATTTCTAAGATACAACAGTTTAGAGCTTAATCTAACAATTGGACAATTTTGCTGTTACACCTGGTATATAAAGATGATGTTATTGGAAATATTGTTACTTTTTTTAAGCATTTCACCCCTAGCAAGTTGGGAAGCCACTATTACGCAAGGGGTTATAGAGGATTTGGAGCGAGAACAGGTAGGAATGATAGAGGAAAGGATGAGGAGAAGGATAGTGGATAGATCAAAGCAACTGGAGATGTCGATTGACATTACATTTGAATAGTTAGAGATTATAGCTCTCAAGGAAACAGGAATAGGGAAGGGAGTTCCACAGGCGAGAGGTGCGAGATATGAAGCTACTGGAGTAGAAGAGACGGCCACATTTAATACTTTCGACAGTGAAAGGGTGAGAGCGGGATGCCAGCCTCGTAGGGCACTTGAATTCATGAGGTCTGGGAACCAGCGAATGCAGCTCCTCGGAGCAATTACCATGAAAGTATTTGTAAAAAAGACAGAGAGAGGTGACGGCACGTCTGTGAGAGAATGACTGCAGGCGAAATTCCAGATCAGGGCCAATTATATTGTATATCCGTCTCTGGATCTTATCAAGAACCTCAAGGCAAACAGAAGGGGCTCCAGACCATATATGGCAGAAATACTCCATGCAAGGGCGAATGGTTGATTTGTAGATTTGAAGGATCGATTCTGGGGAGAAAAATTTCCTGGCGCAGCACAGGGAGCCAACTTTCCTTGTGGTGGATGAAGCAATTGACTCAATGTATTTGTTCCATCTCAGGTCAGTAGACAACGTGAGACCGAGCAGCCGCAGAGAGGCACTTTCGAGAAGTTGAGTGTCAGACATTCTAATGGGGGGCAGGGAAGGTTCTCTGTGGTGATTAATAGAGAGCAGTTTTGTTTTGGTGGTGTTAAAGTTAACCAGCCAATTACAGCCCCAGTTCACAACCAATTGGAGGTCCTTTTTGAGACGAATGGCCAGGTTAGTTTTGTCAATGACACTAGATTTGTTTTTGAGACAGGAGTAAATTGTAGTGTCATCCGCGTAGATGCCCACCTGGGAGTCAATGGTGTCAGGAAGATTATTGATGAAGATAAGGAACAGAGTAGGGCCTAGGATGGAGCCTTGGGGAATACCTGCGTTTGTAGGATAGGAGCTGGAGGAGAATCCATTGAGAACAACCTTCAATTCACGGTTTGACAGAAATGACCGCATTAAGTCAAACAATCAACCCTGGAGCTTCCGAAGAAAGCCGGCATGCCAAATCCTATCAAATGCTTTGGAGATGTCTAGGGCCACAGCATGAGCTTCTCCGTTATTCTGAAGAGCTTGGTAGACAATTTCAGTGATGGCCGTAAGCACATCAGCTGTAAATCGGGCAAAGCGGAAACCCTATTGCTTCTGAGAGCAGATCATAAGATGTAAGGTGGTGAACCACTTCAGCGTTGATTAAAGCTTCGAAGACTTTGCCGAAAAGGGGTAGGAGACTGATCGGACGGTAATTAGAAGGGTCAGAGGGGTGACCAAAGTTCTTAAATATGGGAACAATCGATGAGGACTTCCAACAGTCCGGAAAACAAGATTCCTTGAGGCAGTAGCTGTACAATTTGGAGAACACAGGTGCCAGTTCAGGCACACATTTCTTCAAGACAATGGCTGGTATCCCATCTCCACCACTAGCCTTGTGGGGGTCTAAATTAGAGATAACCCCATCATTGGTATTGAGCATTATGTGCAACTCACTCAGGAGGGCCTCAGTTCTAAGAGGGAAATCGGGTACGGGTACACCAGAAGAGTCAAGTGTTGAATTGAATGAAAATTACCGAGCAAAGCATTCAGCCTTGTTGGCAGAGGAGGTCAGGACTTCAAACTGGTTGAACAAAGGAGGTATAGAGGGTTTGCTACTGTTTAGTACGCTCTGGCAGAGACGCCAATAATCCTTGGAGCCGAATTTGCGAGATGTAATGCGTTCTTTCATTCGAGCAGCAAATAGCAACTTAGCTTCATTGAGGACACGCTTACACTCATTATGGGCAGAGGCAAAGAGATGTCTATTGCAGTCGGACATGTCGCTATGATAGAGGTGGAAGAAGTGGTTCCTGTGAGCAATGGCGGCTGAGCAAGCAGCAGAGAACCAAGGGGAGGAGCACGATTTGACCTTAAATTTCCTTGAGGGGATGAAAGTGTCGATTCCAGCTTTGACCCAGGAGGAGACCTCAGAAGCACATTCTTGAATGGGAAGCGTAAAGGCAACATCCCAAGGGACATCGTGGAGGAAATCACAGAATGAGTCCCAGTCAGTGTGCTGATAGCAGAACGAGGTTCTAGTGGTAGGAGGTTCTTTGCAGGGGGTGGAGTTGAAGGAGATGTTGACAGACACTACAGTGTGATTGGAGTTACTGAGAGGGCAGTGCTGCGAGGCGCTACAAGACTCAGGGATGGAGGTAAAACACAGATCCAGAAGAGAGGCCTTACCACCCCGGTTGTAGGCAAAATGCGTGGAGCGTGGAGAAGTCAACTATCTGCGTGAGGGATTGAGAAACTAAAAAATTAAGTGTTGAATGCCTTCAAGGTTGGTAGTAGCATTCTTAAGGCACTTGGTGTGATGGGCGTTAAAATTGCCAAACACTAATATGTGAGCAAACGGATGGAGAGAGAGGGCCTTGTCTATACTGTCAGAAATGCTATTGATTATTCCGCAGTCTTGAGAGGATGGAAAACGATAAAGGAAGAAGAGATAGCTTACAGCATTCTGTATGCTTAGAAATTCAAAATAAAATTAAATATCAAAACCAATTCTATATCATGTTTTTCCTACAAATGTTGCCTAAAAGGGAGACCACTGATTTTTTTTTTTTTTTTAAATTTCATCACATGATCTCATACAAATACTGATTTTTCTCCTTCCTTTACTTTTCCTATATCTAAGCAGTTACAAACAGCCTGGTGTACTTATGGCCATTTACTTATCACAAGATACTACTAATAACATTACAATAATGTATAATAATAGTATATTCCACTTTCAACATTTTTTTATTCACAGTCATAACTTTGTTTACTTATATTAGATATTCAGGAAATTTCGTCCCACCTCTTCATGTTAGCTGTGAGTGTTCTAAGACAAAGTTGCTGCTTAGTAATTGAGTTTGGTGGTTTTATTTTGCCCACTCATGTGGTGTTGTCAGATTAAATTTCATAATTAAGGATAGATAATTATTTTTGTATATCTACAATGTTCTCTGCACACTGTGGTGATTAATACCTGCATTCCAGTAATGCGGTTTAGTCTCTGGGGAATGCCCACTATTCTGTTCTTGAGTTATGCATATCAGCAAAAATAAATTGTGCTAAAGATGTTAAGTCAACCAATTGTTTGTTTTATAACAAAAGCAAACACACGGAAGTCCTTATTGTTTAATTGTTACAACTCTGATTTCAACAAAAATAGTAATAAAAATGATCATTGGTATTCAAGGAAAGAAAATATTAATAAAATAAAAAAATAAATAATAAATAAGAAAATATATAATAAAATATTAAAATAAATATTAATTTAATGCAAAAGTTCCTAACTCTAGCTTTTGATATGACTTACGTCTGCATTGTTCGTGCAATCAGTCAACTGTAGCATGTCATTTATGAATGTCATTATTGTTTGGGCAATCAGCCAAGTGTAATATATTGTTTAAAAGCTGTAGGAAAAAAATTTGAAGGTAGGAAAATGGATTCCCCCTCATCAGCAGTTTGAGTGGAACTCACTCCTTACAATGCAGATGAAATTAGGATGATTCAACTCCTTGGTAACATGATGCATCCTAGCTGTAAAAGTTTGAACTGGAATAACTAGAGGATGCAGTTCATGGGTAAAAACATTTTATAGGCTGTACTAAATTAACTACCAAGCATCACACAGGACTGCAGAATTTAAGAGCACCCCAACACAAATGCATACTGGATAGGCCATGATCAAAGGTAAATCTTTCTTTTTTTTTTTTTTAACCTATGGTGGTGTCATCTGATATAAAAACATCACTATAATAGTAATAGTAATATTAGCCGTTTCACACTTTTGCCATTCATTACTATTACTACTGCCCGTTGAAATTTATAAAATTTTTCTCTTAAAACAATTTTTCAGGAAAATAATTTTCTCAAGTCCAGTAGCTGTTACTTCTCTTTCCTGTATGGATGGGTAGGTTGATAAGTCATAAAAAACAAATCACTCAATGAAAATCCAGTATTGATGGGGTTTTCTTGAAAACAAACAATAAATAAGAAAAGCCCAAAACTGCAAGTTCCATGGAATTGCATATGCAATTAATGCTCATTCTTACCCAACCTACTGAATCAGTCTACCAATAGACTTTGTGATATATGCTCATGTTGAATTATTATTATTATTATTATTATTATTATTATTATAGAGGTTTTGTAATATTGTGCTTGAACAGCTCTGCTTTCTCTGACAAAACTGAGAAGTATACCTGTATCAATTTTTACATGAAGATCAGCAAATATACTACCCAGAAATACTTTGTCAGGCTTTTAGTAAACATTATTTGTACATGTTTTTGAGTGATACACTCATTTCAAGGCTGGTCAAACGTTGATTCAAAATGATGAGATTTCCAGATGATCAATCACTAGTAAAATGCCAGAAAACGTGGGAAAAATTAATGAACTCCTCTGTGAACACCATTGGTGAATAATCCATCAACTATTTCATGTGAGGGAAATCACTTATAGAGTCTGCTGGGAAATCTTAATCTAGGAAATTTTCAGTGCCATCTCATAGATAATTGGAAGCCTTAACCTTTCAACCTTTCTCTTAAGATAAATGATGATACATGAATAATAGAAGTTATGATGAAAAAGGTGATGAGGATAAATATTCTTTTCAAACATGAAAGATGAAATCAACTCTAAAATAGTGTTGATTTGTGAATTTGTTGGAATAGTAATTGTGAGTTCAATCCATGGGAAGAGTAGTATAGATAGAGTCAAGGCTAGAAATAACTGAGCAGTACTAAAATGTACAAGATGAGCTATCCCTAGACATGCACAGTTGAACGAGAACAATCTATGCCCACAGATTTAATAAATGGTTCAGTTTTCAGTTATCTACTTTGCATTGCATTTCCTTCTGTTCAGTGATAGTTTCTATAGGACAACATGCCCAGAGATTTTATATAGACAGAAACTAAAGTAAAAGTATCCAAATGATATACAACCAGATTTAAAACTGTACTGATACAAAAGGCAATTATCTGCCTTTGGTAGAGATGAAGTCATGTTGGTCATGTGATAGCAACTTAGTGACATCACTTCATAGTGTGACAAAAGCAGTTGGTCCTTCAATCAGTTTCTAGGAGTCAAACCAAGTAGTTGCCTTATGATGCAGCTTACAAGCCCATGGCACCGTTTTTCTATGGAAATATATCTTCACCAGATATAGAAATTATCTCTAGCTTATAATAGCAAAAATATCCTTGTTAGTAAATAAGCAAATGAATCTGGTCTGCTCAAATCTGGAATCCTAAATATGGCTTCTCCAGAAACACAGAAGAATCTCCAGCAGATCAAATTCCCATTGGGAATTATCACAAAGTAAGACCCTATCTTTTTGTACCTTTTCACACTGCTTGTTGTGTTATAATTTCTCTGCATGGGATAACTGTAAATGTATATATATATATAATTTTGTGTATAAAACTCTCCCTGAGAAAGCATATTTGTCATTCCTTTTCTTTCAGCTATTATGTTCCATCCAAAAAATAAGGTGATGTTATATTGTGGATATAATGATACCCATAATGGGGGAAATACAAATGGGTGAATATTCCTTTCTCCCATAATATTCCTATTAAAACTATACCAAATATTTAATTTTGTAATAGATTGGCTGTTAGCATTTTTGCTGCTGTATTGTCTATTGTGCTGGTTTATTGATTTATAATGAATACAGACACTACACAGAACAAGGAAAAGGAGGAGTAATACTGGTTTTTACTATATTATCTTACTCTTTAACAAGTTTCATTCATGACCCACATTACATTTTTTCATTCACATAAAGAACTTATTCTTTTTCTATACTTTCATTTCCTACAAAATCTCATTTACTATTTGGGTATAAATGAATTATGTACAATTTTTTAAATATTTATAATGAAAGTGAAAGTGTGGGTATGGGAAATCCACCTTCTTCTTCTATGTGCTGTGCCCTTTCAGGGCATTAGCAATCATGGCTCTCCACCATTTTCTCTCCTTTGTAGTTCTTAATAAATTTTGTCTTTTGGCTATCTCTCCTAAGTCCTGCCCCACTATCCATACTCTTAAGCTTGCTAGGTAGGTTATGTGTTGTTTTCTTCTGTCCCTCTTAACTTCAATCTGTCTTGTGAATATTAAATTTTCTAAGCCACTTTCCTCATTATGTGCACTAGAAATTTCAACTGTCTCTTCCTGATGTTAAATACAAGTATTTTTTTTTGTTTCTGTTTTCTCTAAAACTTTGTTATTGCTCATATATTTGGGTCATGGTATTCTCATTATCTTTCTGTAGAACTACATTTCTGTTGCTTCATCTCTTTTTCATCTGTGAGGAGATTGTCTATTATTCACGGCCATATACAAGGACCAATATCGCATAACAGTTCAGTACTGCTTATTGCTAATGAAATTTTCCTGTTTCTTAATACTTTGCTTAGCTCTTTTTCTTTTTTTTTTTTTTACTAATGTTCACCCAATACAAAACCCAAGAGTCACTCAAAGTAGAGGGTTAATGTGTGATGTTGTATGTGTGTAAGAAAGGGCAAGAAGGGAAATTCTTGGGGTTATGCATAAATGATAACAGCTAACTTTAGACTTGAAAAGGTCAAGATTTAATTAGTTAATAAAATTTCAGAGCTCAGTTGGAGACATTATAATTATAGTGTGGAAGTAGACTTTAGAAAGAACTGGAAATCCAGTTCTAAACTGGAAACAAGAGATAAAACTCCATTCCTGTTCAAAGGAGGAACAGAAAATCAATCCTAAGCAGGAAAAAATAAATAATGCTATAATTCTCAAAATGTGTGTGTGTGTGTGTGTGTGTGATTGGATGTTGTTTATGTGTTTCCACTGTTTTCATCTGATTTCAATGAAATTTTTTTGTTTGATAGATAATTCTTCAGTGTCAGTTTTGCATCCAAACTGTTGGTGACAATGGCTCTCCACTACTTCCTGTCCATTATAACTCTCAGCAACGTTTTACTATTTACTATCTGTTCTTGGATATATATCTTTCATAAAAACTTAAAAAAAAATAAATACTTTAAATTATTACAATAATATTATCGATATCTATAATTCTCAAAATGTGTGTGTGTATGTATATGTGTGTGTGTGATCAGATGTTGTTTATGCATTTCCACAGTTTTCATCTGAATGCTTCTGCATATGAGGCTGAAAATGATGACCAAAGGATTCAATGGCTGAGGAGAAATGACTTTTCAACTGCTTCTGCTCGTGAGGCTGAAACAAGATTGAGAACGCAAAAACGGCCCTTTTCAGGGCCACTCCCACAATCAAATTGTTACCCCCCCCCCAACCACCAATTGGGGATGTGCCTCAGTTGCACTCAATTGTTATTCCTAATATTGATTTTCGAGTGGGCTGACTTTAAACTTAAGCTGCTCAGCAAAAATTCCCAGTAATGAAAGACCAGGTTGTAAACAGGTTATACTGCTAGTAGTAAATAAAACTCTGGGGTTAAGGCAGAGATCTTCCATATAAGGAAATTGGGTTCAAAATAGAAAGAAAACTAGAATAAGATGAACTTAGAATGATAAAGGGGTGGTGAGGTTCCAGATGTATGGATTGGGTTAGGATAATTGGGGTTAAGTGTAGGAGTAGCTCTGAATATAAACATTAGGACAGAGTAGGGAATTGACAGTGTCTATTAAGCTTTAACGTAGTATAAATTCAAATATCCTCTATCAAAAGGGACTTAACTTATTTGAACTTTTAGTTTTTGTGTGTGAAGGAAGACACTGTACAAGAAATATGGCAAGATATGCATGCAAATAAATCCAAATTTAGGTCAAACTGTTTAAACTAGTAAGAAATGATTACAAGTCAAAGTGTACATTTACCCATTCAAAAATGATTAAAATCAATTACGTAAGAAACAAAATAAAATAAGACAAAGGAAAATTAAATAAAAAAAAAACAATATAAGAAAACTCTCTCCTCCACTGAACTTTGTCCACATTATCCAAAAATTAGGCACAAAAGAATTTTGTGCAAATACCTTTGAGAACGACAATAAATCTTTTCAAAATAAAAAATATGGATCTTTCCTTTCTTTCAATTAAAAAACAAACCTGATTTTATATGTTATGAAAAAAATTATCAAAATAGATGCAAGCAAAGATTTTGTAAAAAAAATATCAAAACAGGGAATGCTGATAATAGAGAAAAATACTTTAAAAACTGTAAAAAAAGAAAATGTGTAAGAAATTGATGTTGTACAGACTAAGAAATTTAATAGAATTCAAATGTATCATTGGAATGATTAAACTAATTTACTTCATGTCTGTCATCAAATAATCAATGGGTGACCATAAACTTTGATAATCTAGAATTAAAGCCACTTTCAATTTCTCTGCTGAATAATATCAAAGACCATAACTTCTTGTCTGTTTGGCGCCATCCAAACTGTTTACTGCATTGTTACTGCCCCAATCCCACAACCAATCTTCTTTGAAAATGTCCAGGCTTGTTATTAAACAGACATAATGATCAAGTGACATAAGATGTAGATATTTGCTGGTGATTCTGTACAGTGTATCTGTAATTGAGCAATGATGTTGATGACACCGCTAGCAATAGCAGGCATTATTTGTCTGTTAATATTAAGTTGGGAAGGATATTAGAATAATCCAGAACCTATACTGGCAGCAAACTGCCTGCATATGGATAGAAAATGAATTCAGTAAATATACAAAAATAGAAAGCGGTGTAAGACAAGGATGCATCTTCTCACCAGACTTATTCAAACTATCAGGTCATCCCATAAGTTCTGTCTGAATTTTAACTTTTTGTTAAAATGAACAAAATTTAAAGAGTATTTTATAATGTCTAATGGAACTGAACATTATTTTTATGTTTAGATGCATTTAAACTGATCAAATTTTATTTCAGAGAACAATAAAATTAAATTTTGTTTGATTAAAACCCTGCTAACATGAAGTACCCAAGAATCATTTGAGGCACATAATGCTTTATGAGTTCAAGAAAGGAAACTCAGCAGCCGAAGTGGCTAGAAACATTCACTCACTTTATGGAGAGGAATGTGTGAATGAAAGAACTTGCAGAAGATGGTTTGCAAAATTCAGAGGTGAAGATTTCACCCTTGAAGATGAAAGATCGAATCGGACGTCCAGTTGAGTTTGATGAAAAGCTTCTTGAAGCAGCCCTTGAAGAAAATCCTGCTTTATCAGTTGAGGAATTGGCAGTGGTTCTCAGTTCAAACCATACAACTGTTCATCGTCATCTTCAACAACTTGGAAAAGTTCCTAAACTAGGAAAATGTGTGCCTCATGAATTGTCTGAAAACAACCTCAAATCCCAAGTTGACATCTGCTCTTCTCTCCATTCTTGCCAACTTGTTTCAACTTTTTTTGGATAGACGTGTGACTGGCGACGAAAAATGGATCTTTATCGAAATGGTAAAGGGGAAGGGCCCCAGCCACAGCCAAGAATGGAACTTCATGGGCAAAAGGTTCTTCTTTCAATCTGGTGGGATCGCCAAGGAATAATCGACTTTGAATTCTTACCACCTAATGCAACAATTAATGCTCAAATATACTGTCAGCAATTAGAGCGTTTGAACCAAGCTTTGAGGAAAAAAAGACCTGCTCTAGTGAATGGAAAAGAGGTGATGTTTCATTAGTACAATGCGTGAATCCCACACAGCAAGAATCACGTTACAAATGATCGAAGAACTTGGTTGGGAGAAAATTCCTCATCCACCTTATTCTCCCGATCTTGCTCCTTCAGACTACCATATGTTTCGTAGCTTACAGAATCATTTGGAAGTAACAGCTTTTGTAACACAGGAAGAGGTTAAAACTGTCATTTGTGAGTTCTTCGAAACAAAGCCAAAAGAATTTTACAGTAATGGAATTAGTAAGCTTGTTAATAGATGGAAAGAAGTCATAGATAATCAGGGAAAATACATTGTTGATTGAATCTGTAATTAAATGTAACATTTGGTCACTTGTTTTCTTTATTCAAAATTCGGACAGAACTTATGGGATGACCTGATATACAGTGAGGTGGTGATTCTGAAAGAATTAGAAGACCTACAAGAATTCATTTTTGGCAGTCACAATCTTAACAATATAAGATATTTCAATGAAACAGTGTTGTTAGCAGACATTTATAGGAAACTACAAAAATTTCTACAGAATATAGTGTAGGAAAGTGAGAAGAAATGACTAAATATCAATTGTAAGAAAAAAGAACATGAAAATTACAAATTGCAGATACCAAAATCAAATAAATATAACAATTTAAATATCTGGGAAGTGTTTTAACAGAAAGTGTGACACTGAAATCTGAAGGTGAATTGGGATAGCAAAACATGCCTTCCAAAAGCTAAGCAAAGTATTAAGAAACAGAAGCATTTCATTAGAAACAAAAAAGTGAACTGAAATGTTACGTAATATCAGTCCTCGTAAAACAAGGTTTTAGAGAAAATAGAAACAAAAAAGGACACTTTTACTTAACATCAACAGAGATAGTTAAAATTTTTAGGGCACATAATGAGGAAAGAGGGCTTAGAAGATTTTATACTTACAGGAGAGATAGAAAACAAGAGGGACAGAGGAAAACAATGCACAACCTACTTAGCAAACTTGAGTAAATAGATGGCAGGACAATAACATTTTCTTTTCAAAAAGAAAATTTAAGAGCTACAAAGAAGAAAGGGGAGGAAATTGTGCAGAGCCATGATCGCCAACATCCTGAATATAGAAGAAGAAGAATATTAAGGAGGAGAGAAAGAGGAAGATGCAAAGAAAAGGAGAGAAATAGGAAGAGGGGAAAATTAGGCTGTAGATGAGTTTTTATATTGCTGCAGTAATGGTATTATATCAGGTTATGCTACAAGTATTATGGTACCATGTAAACCAGTACTATCTGCTGCATGATCAGGTCTTCAATGACTAAACTGATTTCTCAACTAGGCTTTTTGGGACACTCAGCAGGATTTAAAACAAAACCTGTCAAAGCTCAGATGAACCATCTTATAGGATCAACTACTGTGGTTTGGCCTGGAGAGGGATGGGCCTCGCCAGGTCTACTTGCCCAAGACACACCACACATGAATGAATATCTCTCCAATTTTCAACTCAGATATGTTGAGGGACCTGGTCAGGTGCTCAGTTACACAGTAACCTTACAACCACACTCTGTCATGAGAAAGATGATGATGATGATGATGATGAATAAGATATAAATTTAAAAATAGAATACTCACACACACACATATATTGACAGACATTTGCTAATATCTTCTGATGAATGGCATTGTTGGGCAGTGGGCTTCCAGGACTAAAGTCAACATCCAGGGTGGAGGGATCCACTGATGAAATCAACAGCCATGTGACCAAAGCAAGACTTCAAATTGGAGGACATTGGCTGTGGTTTGACCTGGAGAGGGATGGGTCTTGCCAGGTCTACTTGTACACGACATGCTAGGTATGAATGAATATCTCTTTCAGCCCAGATATGTGAAGGGAACTGGTCAGAGGCTCAGCTGTGCAATGACTTTATGACCACACCCAATCATGGAACTGATGATGTTGATGATGATGATGTAATGATAAAAGTTGTAAATGTTGTAGTAGCTGTGAGTAGTGATCTCAGGCTTCATTGGAAATTAATAAATATAACTTTGAATTAACGACAGTGTAATAAAATCTCAGCGTTACAATTTAAGAGGCTAATTGTTGATTTCAATCCTTGGGGATGACTGCAAAACACTTCCACCTTCCCTCTTATAGGCAGAAGAACACAATGCATGCTGGGATTTTTTCTTAACCAATAAAATAGGCCGGATTGTGGTGTCACCTGACTCAGTCTTGATCTGTCTTGTCTTGAAGTCAGAAGGCTACATTTCCTTCTCTTTTGTGTGCCAATGCCAATTCTTAGTTTGTGAACTTTTTGCCATATTACTGTTGGTTTGCCATATTACTGTTAATTTGTCTTGCATATATTGTTTGCTTCCTTTATATTCTTTTTTTTTTCCTGTTCCTTTCTTTTCTTTTTCTTGTTATTGCAGACTTTGTCAATTCTCTTTGTTGGGCAGTTCTGTTATTTATTTTGCATTTGACCATGGCTTCTCACCACAAACTAATAACTAACACCATAAAGATATTCTATTTTGAGCATCTATCCACTGTGGCTATCCACAAAAGTCATTGTTTTGTGTCTAGTGGAAAATGAAAATGTTCTCTCTTCTGAGCTACTGGTGCATGGAAGGACCAACAATGCAAACATTTATTGCCAGCAACTTGTTCTGCTTTTGTGAACAGAAAAAATGTTATTCTCCAGCATGACAATGCAAAGACACACTTTACAAAACAAATTCAAGAAAAAATAAGATTGTTGGATGGGATGTTCCTCCGCATCTGCCATATTTAGTAATTACAGATTTTCATTTGTTTCATTTACTAGAATATTTCATAAGTGTTTAGAAACAAAAAAGAAGTTGAAAACAGTCTTCCAAATTTTTGGATTAGGAAAAACCCCAAATTCTTTAAATCTGAAATCAAATATTGCATTCACTGAAAATGAAATGATTACATTTTTGATAAATAATATTTAAATAAATTTAACTTAGACATGTGTTTATATGCTTTATAGCAAAATGTAATTATTTTCCAAACATCTCCATAGAATTTCAACTTTATAATTATATCTAAAAGCCTATTAACTAACATCATAAAGATTTTCTATTTAGAGCAGCTATCAATCTGGATAATTACTTTGTTTATAATAAGTCTTGGCTAGACTAATTTCAATTACAACTCTTTTTTTATCCCCTTGAATCTTGAACAAATTATGGTCTAATGAGTATAACTTACTTTGATTTTTTTATTCTTTGACTTTTTGGATACAACTGATGCATGGAAAAAATTTACAGGTTTTATTATCTCTTTGTGGTTTGAAAGCTTAAAAATAAAAAAAGAGGCTGAGAGTGGGACTTGGTAGTTCAAATCTCCTCTGCTTCTCCCAGGATCTCTCTTGTTCTTCCTTATTCTTAAATCTCCTTCTTTCTCTGCATCTCTTACAACCTTACTTGTATGTCCTTTTTTTTCCTCTCTGACTAGTGCATTGCTTTGTCAAATTCACTGAAATAAATAAAATCTCCACCTACTATTCTCAGTCAAGTTTTATACTTTCTTTCTTCCTTTACATAATTCATCTTTTTCACCCTGCCCACTTTGCCATAATGTCTCTCTATAAAAGAAATCACCTATCGTCACTTCTTCTTTTCCCATATGTTCCACACAAGTGACATTCCATTTTTTCTTCTTCCTTTCATTCAAACTACACTCTTCTATACATCATGTCCTTTCAGAAGGTGAGCAATTATGACTCTCTACAACTTCCTTTTCTTTGAAGCTCTGGACAAGGTTTGTTTTTTCACAATCTCTGTACTGCCATCCATTTACACAAGCTTGTTAGTTTGGTTACGCATTGTTTCATTCTGTTTCCTTTGCCTTCAACATTTACTAGAAATTTCAACTATTTTTGATTCTAAATATCAGTCATTTATATGCCATATTTGATACATGCTAAGGTGATCATGTATCTTTTGATATATGACTGACGAGGCAGATGTTTTCCTGCAGTAGGTTGCCATTTCTTTCTGCAGTAGACCAGTTGCCATCCAAGGCTATAGAACCCGGTCTGTCCAAAATTTACCCATAGCTGATGGGAGAAGATGAGGATTCATACCTTTTTCAGGGGTATTAGCACGTAAGCGAATGTAATGGATTTGAATGGAATTCAAACTTGGTTCTCCAATTCCTCAATCCAAGCCGCTATCCATTACTCCACCGTGCCTCCTTCTAAATAGAAGGATCCTTTTTGGTTCCATTTTCCTTAATATTTCTTCATTACTCACATGTTTAGTCCATGGTATTTTCAGTATTTTTCTGCAGAACCATATTTCTGTTACCTCAAGTCTCTTCTTCATTCACTGGATTGGTAGTTCATTATTTTATAGTAGTTGCAATTTACTAATATTAAAGATAATTGTAGTAGTAATATTGATTGATAAAGATATTGGTTCAATAAATATTTGACAAAATGCTATATAGGATCCTGTTATTCTTGTCACATCTTATCTCAATGCTTGTGATGTGCATTTGACAATTGGGCTAGACGCCAATTTCTGATTGCAGAAAACGTTCTTATTTTTTATATCTCTATTGATCAAATAATTGGGAGAAAAAAACATTTAGATGAAGGCCATATTTATGAATTACCCAAAAATGATTGAACTCACACTCAATGGCTTGTGAGATAGTATCACTGATCACTGAGTGAGTGCTTAATTAATTAAACAGAGATAATTTTATTCTGAGTTTACTAAAAGTTGACAATAGCAGAAGAAAATTTGAATTCTAACCAATCAAAAGAGAGAGATTTCTATCCAATCAACAGGCAACATTTGAAAGTCTGTCTCTGGAGTTACCTCCAACTTCAAATTGACATATTATATTCTATTTCATGATGAAGAATTTAATATTCAGTTTGTCTTCAGACAAAAGGCATTATATCCAAACTACTCACAATGTGCAGCAATTTTTGTGAGTGCGTTGTCTATAATCAAGTACTTGTCTACATAGAGAAAGCACAAACTGCACATTAACTCACTCATCATCATTTCAGCTCCTAGCTTCTCTGGCTGCAGAAATGAAGACTTATCAATACACTGTAAACCAATCTTCAGTACTTGTATGACTCTCAGACTGCACATAACAAGCCAATATAAACCAATTACTCATAGACTTTCCTACTTACATGCTTCACAAATGATAAGAAATGTTGAACAGATTTCATAGAAGAACCTCTTAGTATAATCCACCTTTTTCAATAAAACAAATGTTCTAAAGACAATTTCCCTTTATGCCTGTATGCTGAATTTATAAACTTGATGATGACAACACACTTTAACCAATCCATTCTCCAGCCTCTGTCAGGTGTATAATCCATAAGAGGGAAAAAATTGTTATACAAATAGTGAAAGAAAAACAAAGGTGATTCTTAATATTTAATATATTTACTATTTTTTTTTGTTTATTTTGATTCCCTTAGGATTAAAAAACTGTTTACCATTCAATTAGAAAACATCAAACTCAGTACCAAATTTTCAAGCATTTTGGAATATCCATGTCCAAATCAATATTTTAAAAGGATAATATCTGTATAATATACATTAATATTAGTAATAATAAAAATAAAAATTTTGTATGAACTGTAGATCTTCTGGTCTTTTCTAATGTACTTTTTATATATGATGGACAGACCATGACAAATTTTTATAATGATAATAATTAAAATGATTGACACAACTTTTCCAATATTTTGCAACACTTTCATGTTTCACTTGTGTTGTCATATTCAATACCAATAAAACTGTTTATTTCAAGACAAGTGACATTTGTACATAGATTTCTTTTTATACTTGTGGGTATACAGTGACAAAATGTATGCACAAAATGTATTTTACAAGCATTAATAATGACATTTTTTACATTATTTACATTGTTTGGATTGTTGCCATACTCACAATGTTTTGGCCGTTGTTCGCTCTGACCTTCAATGTAAATAATTAAAATAGATTAATAATGATGAATAATTGTCAATTGTAATGTACATATATAAAATACAATGTGTGTGTGTGTATATATATATAAAAGTGAACATTGAAGTCAACACTCAGAGATGATAGGCTGTTTAATGCTAGACACAATCATCAGGCCACAAGTGTTAGGTTTCTTCTCGACTATTTATATATATGGGTCAGTGGTGCATTGTGGGTAGTCCATTGTGACAGTTATTTTGATGAGAGTGGCTTGTTTATTTATTTGGGTTAATTTATTTTACTTGTTTTTATTTATTTTCATTTTTTATTTTATATATTTATTCTTTTCGTTTTTTGATGTTTATTAACGTAGTAAAAAAATTGGGGGAATCTGCTTATTAACTGATTAGAGGATTAACATGTACATATCAATGCCAATATGTTTCATGTTACCATAACAATATCTCATTATTAAGTAGAGAAGATCAGGCTGCTAATACATTGCTTTTTATTTCGTTTTATCTTTGGGTATTTTTAAAATTTTTAATAATTTGAATTCTTTTGTATTTAAGAACAATAGAGTTAATTTGGAAGCTTCATTGTGATGTAATGATCAACAAGCTGGACTTATAGCATCACTGGCTGCCTTGAGCTAAAATATTACTATGCTTAGCAATTTTTATTTTACTAATGTTTAACCCATACAAGCCCCAAGATCCACTCAAGGTAGAGAATCATTTCATTATATGTATTATTTTCATGTCATTATATGTATTATTATTATTAAGACTCTCTACAGATGAAAGAAAGAGAGATTTATTGTAAAAGAGAATACACTACTGTAAGACAGGGAATCGGATAGCAAGCTAGTAATTCCCAAAGCAAGTCCGCCAGGTATATCCTGTGTACACTATATATATCTACTGATATAGTAAGTCCACAATAGGCAATAGGGAAAGTGAGACATTCCATTACAACAAAAAGTCTTTTAAAATAGGAAAGATTTTGAATGAAATGAATGTTCTTTTGAAGTGTTGGAGTTCAAATTGTATGCATGAAAAAGAGTGGGTTTACAATATATCAAGGTGATCCTTATACTTATTTAAGGTTTATGGTTTACATACAATTACATTATGCATAGAAAGAAGTCAGTTAAACCCTCAGCTGGTGTCTTTGGTGCTAGTGTGTCAGCAAAAGTGAGTAGACGATTGGCAGAGGTTGTTTTGAAGTTACCAATAGAAAGTGCATCTTTCTGAAAAGAAAAATTTGTCTCCTGATTTTATAGGATATAAACTCCTATATTTTACAGCCAATAAGTGAATCACAAAACAAATAAAAAATGCCTACAAATAAATCCTACTAAAATCAGTAGATACAAAAAACATTACATTTTTGTACAAAACACAGCTCCAAAATTAAATAATTGGTTTCTGGAAACTGATTGGATATGACAAGCCACATAATGTGCTCTATACGATGTCTGCGATGTTGAACTCCAAATGATCTGGAAATAGGTCAGGGCTTGGGTCACGGAGTGCGTTCCCACCAAAAATAAAATAGATTTTGTGAGCTGATCACCAACTTGCAATAAGTCATAAAAACACTGATCGGATCTAAAACAGGACAACCAGCAGACAGATCTAAAATGGAACAGTCAGCAGAGAGATCTGCAACAACACAGTCGGTGAAAGACAGAAAACCTGACCAGCCCCTACACACGTTATGATGACAACGCATCAGTCAGCAATGATCTTTCTACATGTAAATCTGCGACGAAAGTAAGTTCTAGATCTCCTTCTATTTGTTCATTGAGTTTTGAAATCACTAGTATTGCACACAATCAGACAACAGTCTCACACATGTTTCATTAGAGTGTGCTTCACACACACATTGGCGTACATATTACCCCGAACTTTGCAGACTCACTTGCAACAAAATAACTTCAAAACTTTGCAACAAATCACATTGAACTATTGGCCTCTTCATGGCCACATCAAAGAACATTCATTTTCAACATGTAAATATATGTATGTACTGTATAAATATTATTCTCATATTTAGCCTGGCCTTCTTTTTCTGTAAAGGTCATTTCTTTGTGTTGTTTATGGTTTTGTATTGTAATTTGTGGACATGACAAATTCAAAATTTTGGTTAAAACTTTTGTTTTTCTTGTGTCAGCAGGTGACCATTATGGAAAATTTTAATATCTTTTTGCAGTGCAAAACATACTGATTTGGAAATTCTTGCAAAAAAATTCTTGCTGATAATTGTTCAATTTCAATAAATCTTTCAAGACTTATTCATAAATGAATGACATTTTTTTTTAAATGTTTGTTTTTTTTTAGAAAATCTTTGTAAAAATATTTTTTCTTTTACATCTGTTCATCCCCACTTATTTAATTTTATGAAATTTTGGGAAATTCTTTTTTTGTAGTGGGTAATGTTTATATTAGTTATAAGAACAAGTCATTGGAGAATTTAAATCATCCAATATGTTTTTGGTCAAACAGGACTCCCAGTTACAGAAAATTTTCTCTGAATTGAAAAATGCAATAAAACAAAGACATTATTTAATTAGAAAAGCCTTGAATTGTATGAAATTTATTATGGAGACTATTGTTCTAAACATGATTTAAAAAATAATTTTTACGTTAAAATAGCTTTTGAATTTTCCTCTTGATAATAGCACAAATATCTTGACGGTATAACTTTGCTTTTATTAAGTTTGGGGCATTTTTTCATCATATATCCTCATTTTTTTACGAATCTTTGGAGCTATCTATATATAAATAAAATGGAATATATGAGAGATTCACTCACATCATAGCAGCAGAAATTAGCCTTGTGGTCACAGAGATAAAAGCATACTTGAGAGGAAATAAAACGTACAGAAATAACAGAAAAAGTATGGTAAATTGTATGTTAATTTCATACAATTTATTTACATTTTTTGTGTGTATTGGTGTGTGTATTTTTAGGTTACAATTGTTTTATGTTATATGTGGTAAAAGGGAGAATTTATTTTGTGTTATTACACGCCATACCACAGAAAGAAGTCGAACACGCGTTGCTCGTACCAAGGTTCGTGGTGAAGAGATTGAATCTAACGTCTTTTGGTGGGATGTCTGTATTTCCTGCATGAACAGTTTTTGTTGCATGTTTGGAGTATTTTTATTATTTTTAATTTTTATTTAATTTATTTTATTTATACAACGTTTTTATGTTATTGCTTTATTTTATTTATAATTTTCATTATTATTATTATTTTATATTTTATTTTTATTTATTTATTTATTTATAATAATAATAATAATAATAATAATAATAATAATATCCCTACAAATATATGGGAAAAAGTTGGAATGCGTAAATTTGCTTTTAACATCTGACGCCCATGGTCGAGACGAGAATCCTTTTGCAACTACATCTTGTAGCGAGAAGAAAGAAGAAGAGAACGAGTCAAGAAGTTGCCCAGTATTTATTGTATAGGGAGAGAGACCCCTAGTGACAATTAGGGAATTAAGAAGGAGCTAACTCCGACAAATGTATACAACACGGCGGTCGACTCAGAAATTATTCCGTTCGGGTTAACTTGGTTAAGTAATGTTGTTCCAGAAACGAAATTTTGTTCGATAACCGAGGTTGCGCTGTATAGCAATTTGATAGAGAACAATAGAAAGTTACGGTAAGACAAAGAAAATAATGAATACATAATTAAAATTTAAATTTAAATAATATTATTATTTAGGTGATTGGGAAAATATATCATTTCTTTTATACAAAAATAAGTTTTGGTCTAAAATCTTTAGGAGACAGTTTTTGTGATAAAGTCAAAATATTTAGCGCGCATTCCGACTTGTCAGAAATGTTGACTGTTATTTTATCAACAAATTAACGAAGACGAATCTTCGCGATTTAAAAAGACATTTGGAGGCGAACAGCCAAATAGTTATTTTGACAAGGTGTCAACAGAAAATCACGATTATTGCATGGCACGAACATGGATATAAAAGTTGGAGTCAGGGATCCAAGGCAGATTCGAAGAAAGAAAACAAAGATATATGTTCTCTTAGCTCTTTTGGGAAAAGGACATCGTTTGAAAGCAATACGCGCCTTGGAATCCAGACCTTCCAGTTCTCGTGGGCTTTCTACTTATCAAAAAAAATCTTATTGAAGAAGAAAAAGATCACTTTTTTTCCGTGAACACACGAAGCGGAA
Source organism: Acanthosepion pharaonis (assembly GCA_903632075.3). NCBI lineage: Eukaryota > Metazoa > Mollusca > Cephalopoda > Sepiida > Sepiidae > Acanthosepion > Acanthosepion pharaonis. The sequence continues at coordinate 5,490,527 of CAHIKZ030004896.1, read as the reverse complement.
GGATAGAAGGCGAAAAATGTACTGGGAGAAAAGATAAAATAAACTATTGTCATTGTCTTGACTCTGTCTAGATATCCTGGAAAGGGAAATAGTCTCGAAACATTAAAACAAGTCCATCTTAAAACATTGAAAAAATATACAGAACTAAAAAAAAATAGTTCTGTATAATTTCGCCTGTAATTGACCTGTCTCTATTATCATTTCTATAAAAAAAAAAATTTATTTCCCAAATTCTTGTACCAAACTCAGACATTTAGTCTAGTAGGAATAGCAAGATAGGCAAATTACAAAATAAGACAACCACCGCGTGAAATTTTAAAAGGAATAAACATATTTATTTACTCAATTACGAAAAAGAAAGGTACAAAAATATGTAGTAGACCTGTATAATTTTGCCTGTGCGCCCAAATAAAGATAGTCACAGGAGGTCCACTAACGTTTATAATTAAAGACGTGAAATCTGACAGGTCAACAAGAGGACAACAAACGACAAATTTAATACAAAATTTATTTAGAATACGGACCAGAGTCCATGTAAGTTGAATTAACATGTAAGTCCACAGTTCGAAAGTTAAGTTCACATGTCCGGTGAAAGTGTTGAAAAGTTCCTGGTTAAGTCCAATGATGAACCTTCCGTAGTATTTTAACCGAAGTGTATGGAATAGGTTATTTGAAGTCTAGAGTAGACGATATGCATGCAGCAATTTCCTAAACCAGATGAGTTAGCAAATCTATTAACGCCGATCAACCAAGTGAGGTTGAGATAGAGATGCCGGAAGTAGGGACAATGAGTAGCCGGAAGTTCAGGGCTGCATTGAGCAGGCCCATTAACGCAGATCAACCAAGTGAGTTAGGTCGCGATAAGGGCCGGCAGTAATGCAGAGCAGGAACGCCGGAAGTAAGATGCCGGAAAATAAGGGTCCATGGTAGCCGGATGTAGTAAAGGTTTAGAATGTCGGAAGTTGCCGGAAGATAAGAGTTCGTGGGAGCCGGAAATAATGAAGGGCAAGAGTACTGGATGTAGTAAAGGCATAGAATGAAGGAAGTTAAGGGTCTGTGGTAGTTGGAAGTAAGGGTCCGTGGTAGCCGGAAGTAAGAAAGGATAGGAAAGACTAACTAGCGTCCAGTTGGCAGGCAAAAATAAATGGGAATGTAACTTAATACATAACCCGTCCAAGCGCCATGGCCATTCTGGCCAGGGGCCTGCATTTCTCCTCCTCCTCATCTCCCTCTTTGGGTTCGGCGAGAAGTCGCCAGGTTATATGGAAAGGGAGTGTAAACATTAATTGGTCCTGCAAAGTACTAAAGATCAAGAAAAATAAACTACGAAATATAAAAAAAAAAATTTTCACAAAATTGTATTCTGAAATAACTAAATTTATTAGGCTTATCATGAAATTAAATGAACTTAAATTGAAGGGTGTGTGGCAACGCAATGAAGAAAAGGTCAAGGTCATAATGCCTGCCCTTGGCCACGTGGACGGAGTAGCGAAGAGCTACGATAAATACAAAGTGGCACAAAAAAATCCTTTCGTGCACCTATTACGACGAGATAAATTTCTAACGTTACAAAAAAGTGATTAGCATCAGATACAAGGAAAAAGTGTTACAATTTAAAAAAAAAAAAGGCACGGATTCAAAGACAAAAAAGATTACAACCTTTAAAAATGGAAGAAAAAAACTTTAAGGAAGCCAAAAAATAAAAAAATTGCACAAGGCAGAAAAATACAAGCGCACCCACCTCAGTTATTTAACTGAATACTCAAAAGGGACGTTTGAGTACGAAGGGCTTTCGTGTTTTCACAGGTTGTTGTCTCGAGGGCTTTTTGTAGTACTTTACTGGAAATTTAACTAGAATGTTCGTTCGGTTTAAATTCTTCTCAGGAAGGCACAGATAGAAATGTTCTGTCCTGGGAATAGAATCTGCCTTGAATCTGTTGGTTCTTTCTTTCCCCGTGTTGATTTATGACCCACTCGGCTGGACTTGTCTTTGAAGTGTGTGCGCTAATGCTTCCTTCTCTACCGTTAAATGGTTTCTTTGTCAACGGTTCATTGCTTTTCTTGATCCGCTAAATAGAAGTCCTTTTTATTGAATAATGCAGGGTTATACCGGCTACGTCCAGAATTTCACAAGGGCTTGAAGAGCCCGTCTGTCACTGGTCAGCAAACAGAAACCTTTCTCCATGAATTTAAAAAATGAATCTGCAACAATTGAACAAATAATTTTGGTGGTATCAACCACTAGGATGCTAAGGCCATAAAAATGCAACAATTTTTATACAAACCGCCTGGCCTTCATAAAAAATACACTTCTCTTAAGAAACGTGTATTAAAAAAACAATCTAGACGATTATACATTTACACAATTCTAACATTTTTAAAATAATAAAAATCATTTTTTTTTTTACATTTCAAACACCAGAATAAAGAACACAATATTAAACTTGTGGGTTTCAAGTGACAGTATTTTTTTTATATTAAAGGTGAAGTAAAGTTTATAGAGAGGAACCTCGGTTCTCGAACCTCGGTTCCTCGAACAAAATTCGTCTCACAACAACAGAGCAACTATCGAACACGAACGGAATTTCTCTACATGGGTTCCTATTAGAAAAACAGTTTCGTCTTACGAACATTTCTGGTTACGAACGGTCTTCAGGAACGAATTATATTCGTGAACCGAGGTTTCACTGTATTTTGAATAACTAACATTCAAGCAGGGCCGGATTATGACCTTTTCGGGTGTCTAGGCTAATGAAATTATGGGTCCCACCTCAGACGGAGCCACTCTCTAACTCACCCGAACTCGTCATGAATCTCATATATTTTAACGGCATTTACATAGCTTGAAGTAAACTTATTACAAATTCTTTAAATAAACTAGAATAGCTAACTTTTGCTTTTCAATAAAAATATTCTATAAGAAATACCACAATTTTACTATTTATTGCAAACTAACTTAACACATAGCACTACAACCGTAGTAAAAAAAAACGAAGAAAAAAATTATAATCAGCATTATAACAATAAAACAATCAAAATAAATATGATCATATTGATATCGTTTCATTTTATAAAACTATTAAAAGTTATAACATGTAGAAAATTAAAATCATTGCTTTATAAAAATTTGAGGGGCCCTAGTCTAACACTTTCACCCCAGCCCCTCAACTTCCGACGTCTTACTCTCTGGGTTGAGGTGTCTACTCGGTCCTAACCGAACTTAAGGGAGTGGCCGTAGATCCCCTGAACATCCGTAGATTATTCGACCGGCCCACTGGTTTAATCCTGCTTCCTGCCCACGTTGTGTTTGGTTTGATCTAGAAAGCAGAATTGATGTTCATCCATTCACGGTCGACTGAAGATGAAGAGACGGCTGGAGAGTCTGCGCTAAGAAATTTAGAATGCAGCAAAAAAAAAATTAATATCTGTAGAAAGCCGGACAAACAACTATTCAATGATTGAATTGTTAATGTCTTTTATATAGTAGAAAAGAATAGTATAGAAAAGAAACGGGTTACAGAAAAGAAAAGTAATTAACGTAAAAACGCATGCACTGGATTCTGGACGGAGACTGTGTTATGATTAACTTGTTAAATCGTCTCAGAACGATATACTACTCTTGCGATGGGGAATAAGATTTCTGTGCGCGGCATAAAGTTTATAGTGGCGTTCCTCCTTAGCAGTAGTAACAGTAGTAGTAATATTCGTGGTAGAAGAAGCAGCGGTACGTATATCAACAGCACATGTTAACGGGCACTTCGTTCCAATCTCTGACGTAACGTTCTCTCCTTCTTGAGTCTCCAACTCGACTCTCCACTGTCTCTAGCCCTAATTCTCTTCTGTCTCTTTCTTCTGTCTCTCTCTTCCGTCTCTCTCTCCCGTCTGCCTTTTCCGTCTCAACGCTCGTCCGTCTCAACGCTCGTCCGTCTCAACGCTCGTCCGTCTCAACGATCGCCCGTCTGAGTTTTTCAGCATAACTACGCGTTTATATAGATAAACCAGACTGGTTACAACTGACCCTTGGCCCTACTGCTTCGCACGCGAATATCACGGGGTTCTGGCTGCTTCAGCCATAATCATGTGAATTCCGAAGTTCCTTCTAGCTTACTCAGGTCTATTTCAATTTTTAATCGATAAAAATTATTTCGACCATTTCCATTGTCTTCTGATGACCCAGATTCAATTGGTACAACTTCTGCCCTAGATCAAATTTCCACATCAGTAAACAAAATGCTCTGATTTAATTTCACTATTCAAATCTATTCCAATTTCAAGTATATATATATATATATATATATATATATATATATATATATATATATACACAGTTTTTTATATGCACAAATCCCTTTCATAAAAAATTAAAATAAAAATAAATAAATCTCCATAGACATGCAAACTAGACGAGGGTTAATACATCTTCCGTTTAAAATTTAGACACCCCTACCTTTCCCTGACTTGACATCTATGAAAGTAACTCTATACTGATATTTTTATTATTAACACCCAACACTCGCCTACCCAATTTAAACAATTCGCCCTAGCTGTTGCCATGGAAATTTTGATTTCATTCCAAAAAAAATTTCGCTTGAAGATGGAACAGAGCTTATTTTAACTCAATTTAATTTAAATAATTATATTGAAGTTTTCGGCTCTTGTTTTGAAACATGAGACTTCTTATGTAGCGTTTTGGAATCATATTTTTAAATAAATAATTATATATATATATATATATATATATATATATACACGTGTGTGTTTCCCAAACTCTCTCTGTCACACTAGTTTTCAGCCTATACTAGCCTAAAGGATAATCTGACCTTGATTTCGGGAAGATTACATGACGTTAATAACATTAAAAACCATTACACAAGATCAAGACAGTTTCATATCTTTTCATGTGAATTTAAAATACACATGTTCAAATTTACTAACAAAAACATTAATATTTGTCTATATTTCTGAGATGAGGTATTGTAACTATTTACATTGTTTGGAATATTGTTCCCATCTTAATTGTCATATTTATGACGTTTCGGCCGTTGTACGCTCCGTCCTTCTTCAAGAGCGTACCACTGCCGAAACGTCGTGAATATGACAATGAAGATGAGGACAATAGTCCGAACAATGTAAATAGTGTTAAAAGCATTAATTTAAAACTGTATTACAGTAAATTGCCTACGATCTCTATCAGGAAGAAAGCAATTAATGGGGTGTTTGGAAAGAAAGATTTTGGCTTTTGCTACTCCCCATGGTCCACTATAGACATTAATATATCAGTGATAACTAACACCATAACAAAACGGAAGGAATGCAAATCTCCCCAAACCCGCGCGCACGCGAGCGCATGTGTGTGTGTAATTTTTTTTCTTTCTCTCTTCTTGCATATGCACACCGTTTTTTATTTGACATCTGAAAGGAACATTAAATTGCACCAACTTAATTTCCTCTTTTGTATCTCAAGTGTTTTGTTTGAACAATACGTCTAAACTATCGTTATTGTTATTTTGTTTATACCAGTATATGTTGAATTAATTTATTTTGAAATAATAAGAATTTTTACCGAATTTTTTAAGGGTTCACTGCTAATTTAAACTGGTCTCCAAATAAATATTAACTTTACCTACATACAATCAACATAAGAAAACAAATAGAATCAAATGTAACAAAACTCGCCATGAGGAGAGAATTGCAATATATGAATGAAGCAAAGAAATAATTTATTAAAGATTAAAAAAAGGCAGGAAAGAAATGACCAGTCAACCATCAAAACTTCAGAGTCAGGGAATCTAATTTTGGTATTTAATGTTTCTCTAAAAAAGCTTTTTGGAATTTCTGGATGTTTGTCTGCTTGTGCTGACTAAGCATTGACACGAGATTTCAGCTGATTGTTAGATTTTTAAAAAAATAGGTCATCATATCTGGAAAGGAAAAGGAAGAAGAACTATAAAAGAATAAAAAATAAAAAAAATTTTTGACATATTAATGTTAGTAAAGAATTAAGTTTATCAATTAATAATAATGTTAATAACGTGGATGCGTGGGTAGCGTAACCGAATATCAGAGTGGAAAGTTAAATCAGTCAGCTAGGTTCAAATTCCGACCTAATCTATCACATTCACGTTCATACAAATGCCATTGGGAAAAGCATGAATCCGTCTTTTCTCACTACCAACTATTAATTAAATAGTAAGACCGACTGGCGTCTATAGCTTTAGATAGTATCAGCCAAAGTGTTCCAACTCTTACAAATTCATGACGGTCATCTTCGAGTATAGAATCCAGAGGTTAGCAGTGAATATTTCGGAGACAGCAGGAAAGCGTAGTTCAGGTTAGCAGTGGATATCGCAGCAAAATAGCAGAGCGTAGTTCTTCCTTCTGTCACCTTCGCCTGACAAGTTGGCACTGGTCATTCCAGTAGGATAAACAGAGATGGCCGCCTTTATACACGACGGATACAATGTTCTGCGGCTTCTGATTGGTTAATCTTCTATTGGTGAACTATAAAGGGAGTTAAGTCATTTTCACTAACTCACTAGTTACATGATACATACACAAAAAACTGTAACACCAACCAGCCTCAAGAGGCATAGGCTCCGTTAGGCTATCTTACTCTTGACACATCCATTGCTGATACGACAGCACTACATGTGGTGCAACTATGACTCCTATATGTAAAGGGATTCATAATCGTCATACTAGCATTGACGATGGAGTAAGATAGTGATTATAATAAGCATGCATAATAATGAACGGTGTGACTTTTTCTGTCTGTTTTTCTGAACAGATCTGTCATTCTAAAGGAAAAAAGATAAAGTTATCAAGCGACTCCTATGTAGAATGCACAGATGCTACACCAATCCTAATTACACAGATCCTACACAGATGAAAGTGAGCGAAATCTTGTTCTTCGGCAAAGGGCACAAATACTACATTGATCTTCAACAGAGGGCGAAGAAGAAACTATCTGATCCTTGACAGGTGCACAAGTACTACGTTGATCTTCAGGAGAGAGAGAAAAACCGATTATCTGGTCCTTGGCAGAGCGCACAGATACTACATTGATCTTCGACAGAGAGAGAAGAAGCGACTATATGGTCCTTGACAGAGTGCACAGATACTGCGTTGATCTTCAGTAGAGGACGAAAAAGCGAATCTGATTCTTGGCAGAGCGCACAGATACCTTGATTCGAGGCAGATGTGCCGATCCATGACATCTTTCCATTGTTTAGGCGATAACCATTCGCCAACATCATGTATTGTTCAAAACTGGGCATATTATGAACGCCATGGTGAGAGCTTGTAGAAAAAAAAAAGACACCTAATTACCTCAAGCAATAACACATTTACTAGATCGTAATTGCATGCGTTGCAAAGACTCGAAAAGTCTTACGTCTCCGGTCAGGAAGATGTTTATAAATTGCATGATGTGCATTACAGCAACTCCAACGTGAAGTCCATTGACATTAAACCTGTGGTGTAGGGAAAGTTGCTCCAGATTGAGTTTGATATTTAGAAGCCGTCTCAATTGTAATAGAAAATATCTACATAACTATTTTGCCCCGTTTGAACCTCACCTCAAACTCGAAAGAAGTTAAGGCATACATGCGAGAAGTGGTGTCTATGATTTTAGTAGGAGAGTTCAAGTTGCAACTACGTTTAAAAGAAATGTTAACAGAATTACTAATTGTTGTTCAAGGCAATGGACCGCATTCATTTGACCTTTTTGCCATCCATCAACCTAGCTGATGCTAACTTCCAGAAGAGTGACTCATTGCGCTTTCTTTGGGCTAACGTTTCCACTGACATACAGTGGAAATATTATATTGAATCAACTGCTAGACTTACTGCTAGGAAAGTTGGTTTACTGACTCGTGCCAGTCAATTTTTTCTTACCAGAATCTATCTTACATATTTATATCTCTGCCATTTGTCCATGCTTTGAATATTTTTGCCACATCTGATCTAGTTCCTCTGCTATGTATTTAGAGATTCTTGATAAAATAAACTTTACCTGGCATCTCGACATTAGTCACTTTCCGACCACTAATCTTTCCGACCACTTCCCTGTGCCTTTTTTTAAAATAAATACTTTAATGGTAATTGGTCAGATAAACTTTCCTCTATGGTACTCAAACTGAGTTGCATTGGTGACCCCAGTACTGAAACCAGATGGCCTAGTTCACTTGTGTGGTGATTATAAATTAACGGAAAATCAAAATTGTCGAATTATTTGCGTCTCCCTTTTGACAGGATGGATCTACTGACGTCTTAAGGGGCTGTTTGGTGAGAATAGTCAATTGCGGCTGAACTCACGATGAAGGCGGACACAAAGTTCAGTAATGGTTTCGCTGAACACAAATGATGGTAGCGTTTTCCACGCGTCCTAAATAGGAACCTATCATCAACGGGGACGTTTTAAAACAGAGACGTGGATTTAGACATGAATTTATACTGTTTATGAAAACAGATACGTCTAACCCAACACGTATATTCACTAAATACAACGTTTAAAGAAATATTTTTTTTTAATCGCAAGGCGATAATGCCACTAGGATGCAGCGGTTTACAGGAAGTGAAAGAGAATGAGAAGACTTTAGCGTGGAGAAGTGGGAAAAGGAAATAAAGGAACAGGGCTCGGGAAGAGAGAAGATGGTTATTGACGTTGCATTTAAATTTTTGAAGATTGTAGTTGCCACGAAAGCAAGAAATCGGAATGTAGTTCCACAGGAGAGAAGTGTGAGAAAAGAAACTATTAGAATAGAAGTGACGGTTACATCTATCTAGTAAAACTTAGAGACCTAGTTGCCAATTTAATAACTGTTGTGGGGCTCTCCCCTTTTTACACACGATGGACTCGTCCAAAGTATACTTATACTGACAGAGAGAATATCTGCTGTTGAGATACGTTGACAGATACGGAGACAGACACAGGGTGTTCTCAGAGAGTTATACAAGAGTCCAGAGAGAGAGAGAGAGAGAGAGAGAGAGAGATATGATTACGGCTTTACTTACAGAGACTTGTACTTATACTTTCTACTAACCCGCATTCCTGGACTACTAATATTCACTTCAAGTCTGTATTCTTACGTTTAATACACTTATTTTTCTATCTCAATTACTGGCGTTGTTTATTTATTTGTGCAGGATTCCATTCACGGAATCTACAATAACACACTTAAATCTATGTAGTCGAGGCACTATGGAAAAAAGCTCCTCAAAACTGTTGAGTGTCATGAAAATATTAGTAAAAATGACAGAGGGAAGCAATGTCACATCGGTGAGAAAGTGACTGAAGTCGAATATTCAGTGCACAGATGCAAGGCCGTCTTAACAGTATTATGTGCCCTTAGGCAAACCAGTGTGCTGGAACCCCTACGACAACCACTTACAAGAATAAAAGTAAATGGTCGACAATATTAAATATTTATTTTATTGACACTTCAACAAAACTGGTGTCAAAACATTAAAAACGTGCTGTACAGCAGCAACTAATCAACATGATAAACATTTGAACAATACATAAGGCTTCAAAAACAATAATACTCAGTCAGCCACAGAGATTAAATGGCACAGTATGAAATTACTACGAACTTTTTACTATAACAAGCATTTGTGGCATTTCTTTTCAGAGAATTGCTTTATTATTGGTTTGAAGTGAATGGTCTTCAGGAATAGGGTGTCATTTTCCATGCACATGAGTGAAAGCCCGTTCAAACGCTGCTGCTCCATTGTGCTATGAAGTAGATTTTTTTATAAGTTTCAATCTTGAAAAAGAACGTTCTCCTGTAGAGCTGGTCATTATCATGCACATGAACACTTTGAGTGTAATTTCAACATTCGGGAATACAGATTTCAAACTGTCTGAAATTATTTTTCTGTACAATGCAGGCAGAGTCTTACAATTTTCATCAAGAGCCATGTAGTGCTTGAGATGTTCACCTTCATTTAAAAGGTGATCATAATTCAGATCATTGTGATACATATTAGGCAGTTGTTCATACTTTTTCTTTAGTGTCTCAGAAGCAATAGTTTTCAATTCACTTTACTCAAGAATAAGAACAAAATTGTTAAATGTCCTAGTGACGCTAGTCAGCCCTGCCAAAGCCCTTCTCTATTTTGTCTTTCAGTTAAGTATGTGCATCTTTTTTTTTAAAGAATGTGTATTTTAAACCTTTATTTTAAAGGAATTGTATTTTACCTTCTCTAAATTCACTCAATTTTCTTCCGTGTTCCACTCAAAACATTACGTTTCATTTATGCTGAAAGGGTTATTCACCTGGAAATATATACAGTGAAACCCGAATATAAGAGAGTTGTCGGGACCGGAGAAGGTCTCTTATATCCGGGTTTCTCTTATATCCGGGTTTGGTCTATTTTATATACATTAACACAGGCTCTAATTTGGGACCAGAGAAAATCTCTCTTATATCCGGGTTTCTCTTATATCCGGGTCTCTTATATCCGGGTTACACTGTATCTTAAATATTTAGTCCCACATCAGGATGTATGCAGTGTTGTGCTTGCAACAAGTCCTAAATATTTAAACATTCTGCTTCCATAATGAACATCTTTTAATTCTACGAAAAGTATTTATTATTGATAAAAAAAAAACAAACTGTGTGCTGATTCACAAAACTCTCGGACAAGACCTAGATCTAGCTTAGTGGCATAGCTAGGGTGTCTGGCGCTGATATATAGCCTCATCTATGTTTAAGTCTACAAGACTACGTTCAACATTTTTCTCAACTTGCACAATTAAAAATCTTATCCATTCATTTTCATATATTCACAAACTATCAATACCTGATAATTAGTACTGTATGTTATAGACAAGCGTATGGTTGCAAGAAAGAAATACGACAACAGCAGAAATAGATTTACGTGGTTTATTTCAACAGGAACGTGTGGGTTTGGGACAGCTATCTTGTGGTAAAGTTCATAAGCCGGCTTCGGATCTAGGTCGATCTCTCATAGTAGTTCACACATGTTGATGGTGGTTAATGCTCCCCTGTTGTCAGCTGCTGACCGTGACAAGTCTCTACCCTGGGCACCTGTTGACTGCCCGTTGAACTTCCGTGTGACCCCTTTTATAGCGTTTTTTTTATGGCTTAACAGGCTCGAAAAACGAAGCGAGTATAATTAGGAGGGAAGCATTTTTATTGGACGAAAAATAGAACACTTTAAATATTATTTTATTTTTCGATCGGAACACGTGTGTCGGGAACATTTGTAAACGAAGATAATGGTCATTTTGTGACGGGGTTTTGTCCCGCTCACATCCGGCTCTCGCTCTTGAGTATTTGCCTGTAAATCAGCCGAGATATGTCTTATTTTATTTTATAACAGTATCATAAATTCATAATCTTAAATAACCACTACATGCTTGCCGTGCAAGTGTTCAATTTTGTGATTGGGTTCATATACAATGTATATCTAATAATCGTGTAATTGTTAATAATACTACAGTAGATCTACTTCTGCTTTTTTCATATTTGCATTAATATTTAAATGAGAAAATTATTTGTTTTCGTTAAGACAGCTGAATTGCTGTTTTTGTTTTGAAATGAAAATCAAAGTTTCGGACGAGTCTCCATTTTGTCATTGTTGCGATAAAATGAAAAAAGGTGAAAGAAAAAAGAGAAAAAAAGAATTACTATCAATGCTAGAGTGTTATAACAATGAAAATTATTTACAAAAGTAAAAAAAAAAATATATTACAATTAAACATTCAAAACAATATTGATTCAGTCTAGGGAAAATTCAAGAATTAAAAATCAAACCAGAAAATAATGAAACATAATATTGTCTTCAACAGAAAGTTGACAGTACTCTTGGTCACAAATATTAAAAGATAGAAATGAGAGTTTTATCGGTGAGTTTGATCGTCGTGAGTCATTTGATCTTTTCCATTATAGCGAAATTATTTGCAAGTGAACTGAACTGGCGAGACAAAGCAGTCCTTCCATTTATATAGTCGGCAGACTCTTTGATGGCAGTCCTCGCCATTTTGCGGTGTCTTCTAGGTCAAAAGGGGACATTCTATCACATTCTTTTTTATTCGAGAACCAACCCAAATGAAATGGATTTTTCTATTAGACATATATTTTCACCAATCCCAATACGTGTGGCATGTCGTAGTAATTTCCAATTTTAGTATTTCCTAAAAAGGGGCTTTTGTAACACAAGTCACTTAACATACACAGATTAGCGTGGGACCCCTATGCCCGTGGGCCCCACGGACAAGTGCCCATCGGCCCCATGCGTTAAGACAGCTCTGCACGGACGAATGGTAGATTTATAAATGTGCAAGATGGAATCTGACAAGAAAGATTTTCTGGCACGACACAATGAACCATCTTTCATAGTTGTAGACCAAGCAATTGATTCAATATAATCACCCCACTTGATTATAAATAAAATTAATTAATTCCTTAGAATATCTATCTATCTATTTATCTATCTATCTATCTGTATGTATGTATGTATGTATGTATGTATAAACTGCATCATAGTATGACTTATATTTGTGCTCTTCAATGTTCTATATAAAACGTTTTGGAAATTGATATTTTGAGAGTGGGACGACTGTTAATGTGAACATTAAAAATGTTCAAATTAAATACACGCTGTCTCCACCAGTTCAGTCCTTTACAGTTAGGACTCGTGTTCACGGAGTCTAATCACTTACATTCACTAAATTTCTGCCATAAACAACTCGTGAACCTTAGTATAAAAATTCTTTTGTTTGGGTTACTCTATTTTACTGTTTAAGAAAATAAAAAAAAAAATGGGTAGTAACTCGTTTACCCACTAAAATGATGTGTATCGTAATAAAACATACACACACACACACACACACACACATATATATATATATATATATATATATATATATATATATATATATATATATATATGTTTATCTTAGTGCCTATGTGTGTGTGTGTGTGTTGATCTCAGTGCCTATATATATATATATATATATATATATATATATAAAGTAGGCACTCAGGCCAACACTAAGCGGTGACAGTCTGTTTTATTCTTGAACACAATCTTCAGGCCGCATACATACGCTTTTTATCTGATATTAAGCACTTTTATCCATAAATATAGCATAATTAAAATTATATTTTTATAATATATATATATATATATATATATATATATATATATATATATATATATATATCACCCGCATAAGACAGATATGCTTGCACTTATACACATACCCATACTAACATATACACTTGCACACACCATACACACTCTCAAAGAACTAAATGATAACATACACTTAGCACAAACACATCCCCTTCCCAGGAACCAATAAAACTGTCAAAATGACCTAGGGAATTCAGAGTCGCGTGAATCTATGCAGCCTCTATCTTAAAAACTTTAAAAGAGGCTGTTTGACCAGCACAAGGACTGACCAAAATTAATGATAAAAACAACTGAAAACTAGAGATAAAATTCATTTTTTCAGAAAGTCATTCATTCCTGTAGTTCGTTGCTACTAAGAAGCAGGAATTTTTTCTCCTGTTGATGGCCATGCTGGCCGAAACGAATCGAGGAACCTAATTGAAATAATAAAACAAAAAATATTAATATACAACCCGGTGTGTCTGAAAATTTTAATTTTTCAATATTTTTATTGTTCAATATATATATATATATATAGGTAACTACACTCGTCTCGGAAATATATACACACACACACACACACACACACACACATATATATATATATATATATATACATGAGCAATAAAGAAGATTCTTACTCAGTATGAAATTGAAACAGAATTTGCTTAATTTCAATAATTTAGATGAAAAGAAGATGCTTGCTCAAAGTATTCTTTTGAGTGCTTAATAAAAAGTAAACGAAGTACAGAAAAATTTTCATAAGAAAGTTGGGATTTGCATTAGTTGCTAAAGCAAAAATATATTTCACGGAGAGACAGCGAAATTCACGAAGTGTTGTTAATTTTCTGACCATTTCGAGGTTGATATGTCAACATCCATGGTTGGATGGAAGGAATGTCGAATGAATGTCGTTTGTGGCAAACTTGTAGCACCTGGTAGAGCCTTGAAGAATTATAGCAGCAGCGAGCGAGTTGTCTTATATATCTTCGGGGAAAAATTGATGTTTTTTTTTCACATGTTTAAAACTGTATAACGTTTTCGTTACTGATTGCAGTCTTTGGTTGGACACATGGTATCTCGGTGTCTAACGTCCTCTTACCCTCATTGCCGCGGTTAACTTGATCTAGTGACTTACATCTCTTCTGACTATTCATTCATGTCGTGAACGAATAGTAATTTAAGCCTGATGGCTGCTTCCTTATATTCACTCTGGCATGCTTGCTAAACGGTCTTTTCAAATTATCGCAGGTTTCATACTGCGTACATCTGATTGGTTAAAAATAATCCAGAGATGCTCTTTTCATAATCCTTTTTTCCCATAAAATTCCCCTTTTATTATCCTGAACAATACACAACGTCACAATAATCAGACTCAGAAACAGATCTTATAAAAAAATGTCCCACCGAACACCTCATCGGTTGAAAATATCTTCGTTCTAGGTAGTGGTGAGGAGCGGAAAGCTGTATTTTTTCGCATAAATATTTATATGCGTAGTTTTATGTGGTTTTGTTTAAGGAGATAAGAATGAGCAACTTCACTGTCCTTCTGGAATAAAAGTCGCACCCTATTGGGTTTATGTATAAACCAACAGAGTCCTTAGTTACTTGATGTGGCTCTTCGCTGCGGAGTCGATATCAGGAACCAAGCCCCGTATGCAGCCTGGTAGAAAGCTATGCGACACTGGCTGAGTATGCATGCTAAGTGGTGACCGTCTCCCGAATAATTAACCTTTTTATATTCTACCAAACAATTTTCTCTATTATGTGAAGTTACCACAGTTCCTCAAATCCACGAGCTTGCAGTCCTGCTTTCGTAATAAAATTGGCATATATTATCTTGTCGGAGTTACCTCCTCCTTCGATCCTTAAACCGGAAGAGAAACAGGTCATTTCGACCTTGACCTCTCAGTTTTGCTCCCTAAACGCTGTTAACCCATGGTAGAGACTAGATTAGTTTACTTATATTACAAACCTAGTTGTAATATACTTCTAGACATTTTTAGGCCTTAGTTCCCTTTAGCTAATCTCGACTTATTTTTTTATAGAGACTTTACTCTTAGCTTACCCAATTCTCTTGCTGGTCTCCCTTACCACAAGACAGTGACTTCTCACTAAAGTTACGCTCCCATTTTTTTTGTCTGCCAACTTGATGATAGTTGGAAACTTTCCTTCTCTCTCTCCTTCGCCTACTACTCCTGGCTCCTTGGCCCTGTTCGACTCTCAGCATTCCGTCCCTACTGGCTGCCTGCACGTCGTCCATAACCTTTCCCGTACATTACGTTAGTAATTATTATATTGGACTCAACCGGCAGACACGCAACGCCTGCACTGGACCTTTGACATGCCCGAACAACATCGCAACGCCAGCTCCTTTTTCCTTCCCAACACGTCAAGTTGGCATCCCGGCAACGACTAACATCAACCTCAAGCTACAATGACCAGCAGCGATTATCTGCAATGACCAGCAGCGATCACCTGTAACAACCAACCTCGACCATCAATGCCTGCACCGGAACGTCTGCATCTCTACCGTTCCGACCACCTTTATTTCTTTATTACTTTTCTAGAATAAATTAACTTATATCCTATATATCCTCGTTCTGTCGTCTATGTTGTTTCACCTTGTCAGATTTAACGTCTTCGAAAATGCTAGCGGGCCTCTCGTGACCTCATCACCCTTTTGTGATACGTGGGGCGTTCGAGGAGTCCGCTAGAATCATTAAATGTATAATAGATAAATGTCCGCTTGAAACATTGAATGTATAATAGGATAAATGCTCTTTGAATCTAAATTTCTGAATAAATAGAACTCAGATCACTGGATATGGAGAAGACTTTTTGACAACAAGGGGATAAGGCAAATCAACATCAAGAAGTCGAAGGTATTAACATAAAGAAAAGAGCATAAAGAAGGCACAAGGTTACAAACCAGCTGAAGAGACACTAAAGAATTTTGAAATTCAAGTAAAAATTCTCCTGTGGTTGGAGAACAAAGAACGAAAAGATTTCCAAGAAATCTTCCCAAGCACAAACTATGTGAATTTAAAAGGGACTTTTCTAACATTACTATATGTCTCAGAGACGCTCGTAGGGCAAGTAAAAGTAGATATTTTCAACCTTTCTGAAAGATTGTTGCACCTTTCTTTTATCACTTAAAAGTAAAAATATTTTTTGAACCAAATTTAAATAAATATATTCATAAGATGTATCATTTCTTTTCAAATAAATGTTACTGCCTGGTAGTAAAATTTTACTCACCAATAAAACAAGTTGTCATATTTGCTATATTGAAGATTTCCGGTTTCAAATATAACTTGGTGCTCTTTGATTGGATAATTAAACAAGGGCCTAAAATAGTGGACATTTCAAATAAGAGTGTTTGAATGCTAAAAATTCGTAAAATTATGTTACTAACACTTGACACGAAAATCCAAGGTGTTGCAGGAATTATCATTTTTTTAGCTGAAACTTTTAAAAAATAACGCCTTAAAATATATTTAAACAAAGACACATGATCATCATGCCTGAAAGTCACACGTGGTGTTATTGTTTGCCTCACCCTAAAATTCTAGTAGTCGCAGAAAGCGGATTTAGAGAGAAAGGGAGAAGCGGGGTAATCATGTGAGCTGGAATACAACCAGTAAATAAAACCCGAACCATTCTTTGTCTCTTAAACAGAAAACAATTTTATAATAAGAAACTAACAAGAAAGAAATGTACAAATGTGGTTGGCGTATAAAGAGCCCTATGAACAATGTCCGGCGAAAGAGAGAAGAAAAAAAAGATAGAAAGGAGACAGCTGCTTTTTTTTTTGTACGCTCATGTAAGCGATTCTCATTGGTTTCACAGTAGTCTTCTTGTGGGTATTATCCTTTTCTTAGTTAAAGCTTGGAAAGGTAATTCGCTAAACAACGTTCACACAAATATACTTGTTTAAGTAGCATGGAAATAACGAGTGATGTTATTCTTGGCTGCCCCCATTAATTCCAGTAGTCGTAAAAAGCAGATTTGGAGAGAAAACGAGAGAAAGACAACTCATACGAAATTGAATACAACTAGTAAATAAAACTAAACCATTTAGTGTGACATACATAGAAAAATATTTATAACAAGCAAACAAATAATAAGGAAGAAATGTAGACGTGTAGTTGGTATATAAAATGTCCGTATATGAAATGTACAATTGTCTGGGTCTTTTTGGGGGACCATGAAATATATCCTGGCTGTGAGAGCTTGATTTTGAGAGACGTTAATACATGCGTCTATCTACAATGACGAACCGACGAGAAAAGAGCCGAGCCTCGTGACCAATGTCCGGAGGGAGAGAAAAAAATGGAGGAAAGGGGTTGCTGCTTCGTTTTATACGATCCTGCGAGCGATTCTGATTGGCTCCGCGGTAGCCTACGTAAAATCTATTTTTAACCGCGGACATTAGCGTGACATGCTGATTTTAACTTGCGCTAGATTCCACATAGGTAATAACTCTTGAACTATGGTTCAAATAAAGTTTATATTTTCAGGTTTTCTGTTTCACTGGGGTGGGTATCACAAAGTAAAATCTAAGATGAAGACCATGGAAACTCAAAATTTGATATGGAATGACTCATAATATTTATGAGTAACGTTGGATAAGAATCCGGCAGAATGGTAAATATAAAAGACAAGGTGGAAAACATTTGCTTTGACATGTTTCGCTGAACACATGTCATCAGAAAAAGAATCTTATTTGACAAGAACAAATTTGGGCTTTAAAAGTGTTTCGTTTTGGAGTGAAACGTTGGTTATCTGAATTTCGGATTATCCAAACTAAATTTCAAGATCCAGTGGATATTTTACGATTTTGTCCTTCATACAAGTGATTGACTTTATTGGTTTATTGATGTTCCCATGTCTGTGTAGAGAAAGCGATCTGTCGGTTTGATGGTAGTCGGTCACTTTAATGACAAGACTGAAATAACTTTAGCAGAGAAATAAAACAAAATAAAATGAAGGATTTAAAAGCATGGAAAAAATCTGTAATGGTGTCTTCATTAACTCTATGGCTTTGTTCCAAGTAGGTATTTGTTACAAGTGATGGAGTTTGTTGATTGGTTTATTGCTGTGAAGAGAAAGAGTTTGGTTCAGTTTATGACAGTCGAACACTTTAAACAATAGTGACATAATTTTAACACAGAAATAAAAACAAAATAAAATGAAAGATTTAAAAGCATGGTAAAATTTGTAGTGTTTTCATTAACTCTATGATTTTGACCTGAATGCGTATATGTTTCAAGTAATGAAAACAACAAAACGAAAACTTGAGTGAAAAATATGTATTGCAAGTGTGTTTTTTTTGTTAAAGAAAATACATCGACAAAAATAAGGTTACGGTGCACTAGGCAAAGTATATCTCTGCATATTCTGTAGAGGGTGAGAGCGTTGAAGGGTATGTCCCGAGAAGGACAGTTTTATAGCCGTTGAAAAGTGTTGTGCTGAAAAGGACAATTTATCGCTGTCTGGCTGGAGCTGGAGGCCGATGGCAAGATGGAGACAATGATGATGTATGGCTGGAGTGGTGGACCGGCTGTCTGCTGCTAGAACAGATACTACACTTCTGAATTTGTTGTTTTTCGTCAATTTTTGGGGCCTTTTTAAATTAGCGAACTTGTGGGAAATTTAGTCGTGGCTTGATGAACAAAGTGAGACAGTTGAACATTGTAAAAACATACTTTATACAAAAAACAAAAAAAAACATAACGAGAACAAAATAGAGGATTGCTAAAAACGTATTCTTTTAGCGGTTAAAAATCAAAGCATTTGGGACGAAATCTAAATACATGTCTGTGTGAAATAGATGAAGCATTTACCTGAATCGTGTTCATATTCTGCTTGTATTAGCTACTTTGTCCTAGTATCATCCAAGTTTGCTCGTGTGGAAGATTGGCAGAAACACGTCTCTTCGCTCCGTGTTCTTTATGGCGTCTTCTCTTGGCGCTCGAATTGTATTTCGCACCTAATTTTGGGTCATACCCATTATCATCAGATCATATCTTACTATCAGCAGGTGCCATCTATCAAAGGGAGATAACCTATATTTTAATAAACTTTTCGTTTTAAATAAAGTTCTTTTATTATTTAAAAAATGATTTACATAAACCATTGTTCTAAAAAAAACAAAACAAGTAAAATTCTTTTGTTGTTGCAAAGAAAAAAGATGAAACTTTAATCGTATAATGAATGAAGCGTTATACAATGCAATTTGACCACTGTGTGGTCCCACCATTACTTTTTGTTTGAGGAGGAGACAACTATGGTTGGTAAGGAAGAAAATGTTTTTCATGAATTGTTGTTTTCTAAGAGAAACACATTTGTATTTCAAAGAACTATTAATTTGTCTTGATATTTGGAGGCATACAAGGGAAATTTTGTGTTTTGTATAAATTTGTATGCTCTAATTTTTTTCAAATAAATGTATGTTTCTTTTTCAAATTTCGCTTCCAGTAAGAAGAGTTTTGTCTTTTTCGTTAGCGCCTCTAAAAGTACTTGTAAAAATAATAATAATAGATTTTAAATAATCCTCTTCTCTTTTCTTTTTATCACAGTGTGAAAAGGACTGACGTCTCTGTCATGATGGTAAAAGAAAAAGCTACCACTTCCCATGAACAAACCTACGCCGATGTAATACAAGATAAAATCACATCATAACATCGGGCTGGTTAAAGCATTTCAAAGATTGTTAGCATTTGACAAATTTGTATTGTTATACGTTTGTTCAATTTTTTTACTTTAGTACAATTTTTGTTGCGTTCAACTTGAACTGAAATGGAACAATAAGTAAATAAAGGAACAAATAATCTAATGTAATTGCTGGTGTAGAAAAAAAAACACAATTTACATATAGAGATAACAAATCCAAATATATCTCTAGCTACCCACCAATTTTCGTCCAGCTAAGTCACACACACGCCTCACTCTACTCAAAACAAATTTGAAAACAAAGACAAATATACCAGAATGCTGGCCATTATCGACGCGACTCTCGTTTGCCACAGATGTCTACAACTATGTCCGTGCGTTTCCCTTATATAGGCTATAAGAGAAACCGGATAGCACAGAGAGAGGAGAGAGAGAGAGAGAGAGAGAGAGAGAGAGAGAGAGAGAGTGACTGACTACACACACACACTAACCATAGAGGCTACCCGAGAGCACGACTGACTGCCCATCCGATCATTAGGCGGTGAAAACGACCTCCTGTGAACACAGAAGGAGAACAGATTCCACTAGCAACGCGACAAGACCAAACCGATAGCCAACAAGCAATCAGTCGGGTTAAGCATTTCACACCTCGTACGTCGTACATTCGAACGCTACACTATACGACTCACCAGAGACATTTTCATATCTTGTAAATGAAAATAAATCTTTGGTCATTTCTCCAAACCAGTGACTAATTTGTTTCTTTACTCCAACTAACTTCCACCTCGGATCACTGGTGGGTCGGTTTTCTCGAAATGAGATACACGTTGACGTAAGCACGTGTAGCAGCAGTTGACTTTAATGAGACTGTCAATTAGAAAAAAATCTCGTTTTCTGGTTCCAAATTGGATATAAGCAAGCTGATTTTGTAGGTTACTAAAAAGAAGCGGGAAAACTTCCAATTGCTGATAAATATTGTGTTTATTTTAAATGTTATTTATTCTTGCAGGAGGACGTGTGTCAGTCTATATACGTAGTGGCCAAATTTTATCAATTGGTTTCTGCGTTTGAGGTTTTTCATATCCAGCTACTGCCTAAGCTACGCCGCCCGTTGTTTGTATAAATTGTTGGTATCCGTCTACCAAGTTTTTGTTTTTATCTGAGGGTCGGGATTCTAAACATTTAACAACAACAACATATCTTTTAAAGGAAACATAAAAATGGTTATTTTCTGAAGGAAAAGTAGAAGCAGAACGTCAGTTGAAATAATATTTATATATTTGTTTCAGAAATATACAATAAGAATAAATGTTCAATTTTCCTTGCATTGAGTAATTAAGTATTCTTAGTCCGGTGTGAAATGTGTGTACAGACTTACTTTATGACGATCAGCCTAATGTGTTTGTGAGTTCGTAGACAAAGGCTTAGAGGTGTGGACATTTTTAATACAAAGTTTTCATTAGTTAGAAAATAATTTCAGACTAGCTCATGAAAATCTTTTTCTAAATTTCTCTTTTTTCTCGAATGTGATAAAAGAAGTTATTATTGTTATTTTTTAAATGATCAAAAAAAAAAATAAACACGTGGGAGGTCTACATTACAACTATGTCAACAAGTATTTTAACAGTATTTACCCTTTTCATGATTTTTTATCAAATAAACCTCCTGATAGGATTTTATTGGTTGAAAAATATAGGATTTGATTCTTATTAAATATTAATTCAATACCAAGATCTTAGAGAAAATGTAGTGGACCGTGGGGTGAAGATGTGAAGAACACATGTGGGTAGAATTTCCTGCTAGCCGGTCCAACTACATGAGAAAGTTGGACTTTAATTAAATCCAAAGAAGACAAGGAAAAACAAACAAGACCGATAAATATATGTAAACAAATATATCTATTAACAACAAATACAAGTTACAGGTTTTAAGCACATGGACAGTTACATGGACAGAGTGCGTGTGGTGAATATTATGTGTTGTGGTGAGTGTTCGTACGTACGTGTATTGTTCTTAGCGTGTTCCCAGAATTTGGGAAACGCTGTATCTGTGAGAGCTCACATCTGCGAGGTGGTATAAGGCCGAAGGCCTGAGGTAAAAAGAGATCGAGGCGAAGGGTCAGTCAGTATTTATAGCCAGGGGAGAGAGACCCCTGGTGAAGAGTTAAGGAGCTGAGGAGGAGCTAACTCCGACAATATACAGAAACTAAAACCATTTAACTGAGAACAAAATTATGTGCTTGAACTGTGGTGCTTGTTACAATGCCGACGAAAGTGGTTTCTATTATACTGTTGTGGACCGTGTAAGGGTTTGAATGTTGTATTAGAAACACGTGCGGTTTATTTACTGCTAGAAAATGGCGGACTCAAATTTAGTCCAACCGAAGATGAAAAGAAAACAAACAAGACCGATATATATATATATATATATATATGGGTTGGTAAACAGTGACTATTTATAGCTATATAGCAAGACTCTTCGCGAAAGCGAATTAAGTCACTGTCGGTCACTGGGCGTGTTTCTAAAAATAAATACGCTAAAATCCACCTTCATCCCTACCGACGGCTTAATGGTTAGAATCTCCGACTGACACCAATTCAGTCGCGTTTCGATCCTAGCTAGAGGCAACCGGATGTTTAGCCACACTGATGAGCTGTGAAACAGCGAAACAGTCTGTCTGTGGATGACGTTATATATATATATATATATATATATGAACAATTATATGTATTAAACAACACAATTTTACAATGACAATAACATTTGCGTGTGTGTGAATATTTGTGTTTGTTCTTTGGTGAATGTTCGTACGTTTGTGTATGTGTGTATAATGTTCATGGTGTCTTCCCACAAGTGGGAAACGCTATCTTCTAAGAGAGCTTACATTGTTCGCTGAAATGAAGAAATGAAAAAGAGAATGAGGCAAGAAGTTACCCAGTATTTATAGTGTAGGGAGAGAGACCCCTGTGACAATTAGGAAATTAAGGAGGAGTTAACTCCGACAATACTTTTGAAATCCCAAACACAGTTTGGTTCATGCATTGTTTTGATTTTTGATTAGCATATTTGCCACATAACTTCCATGCGGTTTGTTTATACTAGTTCTTCGTTCATACAAACATTATGCAACTTAACGATATGGCTCACCAAAACTCACCAGTGAACTCTATTTCCATTCACTCACCAAATTAATTACGCAGAAGTTAAACAAATTCCTGCTAACAAATCAACTTTATTTCTCAACATTCGAGAACATTGTATTATACAAAACAATCAAAGGTAGATAACTTCTTTGATCACAAAATTGCATTCAACTTTACAAACATTTACTACTTACATGAATAGTAAATTCTTAAATGTAAATTTTTCTCTTGCAATTAATTTACGGAATCTTCAATAACAGATTCTAACAAACATCTTTTCAAATCAGAACTCATTAAAAAAATTTAATCTTTCACTAAACTTGAGTTCAACATAAATTAAACTAAGATTTCACCTAAAAATCCACTATATTTTGTAAAATATTTTCATTACAAAATATATTGAAAATTACTTGTTATTCAAATATTTGCTTTTTGTCTTTTATCACAAATGTTTCTTGTTGTTTTTGCATTTTGCATAACATATTCGTAGAGTAAAAAATTGTATGGATTGATTTGGGCCGTCAACACCATTAAATAAATGGTAACCACCAAACTTTCCACTACAACTTGATCGAAAACATAATCGTTTTCAAACGTTCAGTCTGTGGGCCAGTTTTGCCAAGAAGTCATTAACCAGCGTTATCAAGCGCCTATAAAAACAAGACACTTCTTGTCCTCGTCCTCTTCTCTCTTTTTTCCGCCCAGCATGCTGTAGCGACGACATCCACGGGGCCTTGTTCCTAAGCATGGGGATATTTTTCCCTTCAGTGACTGAACTTTGTTCATACACACACGTGTATCACCCATATAATTGCTAACTTTTAATATCTTCTTTCTTTCGCATGCATACTGTGTATTTCCTCTCTGTTACACAGTTATAGAAAAAAAGAACAAATATAAAATATCGCTTAGTTGATATTCATTCAGTTTCCTTACATCCGTCATTTACATGAGTAAAATATTGTTGCTACCGTTTTTAGTCTAACAAGAGTGCCGCAACATTTTAAAGAAAAAAACGAAGAAAAAATTTTCGGCTATTTATCGTATTTCTGAATAGTGGTTTCTGTTGTTTTTTTTTCTTTTGTTTTTTTTCTCACTTGACCTTTCTTTTTAGAATAAACACACTCATATGTTTCTTTCTTTAAAATATTGTTGCCACTGCTTTTAGTCTAACTCGGAATAATACCTGCAACAAATCTAAATGCCATAGTGTAAATTTTAGGTACCACCAAACAAATTGAATGCTTTTATTCCTGAAATGAAAGCAAAAAAATCGTTACTGCCTGTTTTAAAATATTGCCAAAAATCAGGGAATTGTCCGATTCAAACGAAATTTTCAGGATATTCATTAATGAATACATTGTATACTGAATAGATTATTTTATCAAAAACACTGGGAAAATATTTTCGGTGGAGCATGTTTCACCTCCCCACTTTCCGATATCTCATGTGTAATTTTTTAATTTGGGACGGAGGTGTTCGTCCAATTCTTTTACAGTTAAAGAAAAATCCTTGAAGGTATTATTTCAGTAAAATAATTATGCAATATCAAGTGTGAACATACGGAAAATTCGTCCCATAACTTATCACGAATAATTCAATAAAACATAAAATATTTTTTGAGAATTGGTGCTTGCATAATTTAATAAAACACTATTTTATTTCACGTAGGACAGAAAAATCTACTTAATATTTATTTAAAAAATATACTTGTAATTTTCAGTGCGATTTAAAACGTTATTTTCATTTTGTTTTAAGTAAAAGGTGCGGATCTATTATGCACAAATATACATACATACAAAAATACAAATCACATACAACGCCAAGCATTCATTGGTTAATTAATCACCACTACGTTATTATAGGCAATTTACAAATCACAGCAATGCGATAATTTTGTAATCGCTCTATTTTTATGTAGTCAGTTTTGTGCAATTTTGGGAGAAACGGATCACAGAAGCTTTCTTGTCTCCCCAAATCTCACTCGCTGATTGGTCGATGCCAACCAATCAGATCGTCTGCACGTGAAGAATAATTCTTCCCGCGCAGCGATCTGGAGCCTACAGTCAATTATTTAAGTAAGAATTTTCTAACCCTTTTTAGTGAGATTTAAGCTGCCAAACGAATCCACGACAGTTGAAACCATGCGCTAATCTCACTCACACACACCACTCACATGCTGAACATACCTTGTATACACTCACATAAACTTTTCTTACACAGCAAATCTTTCAAGAACAATCATTACAAGAGACTCTCATGAACATTCTTCCAATGAACTTTGGAACACTAAAATAACAGCTAAAGAAAGACAACTCTTGGTTTATTCAACCTTTCCTTACTTAAATGCATGCTTTCTTTCACATCGTTGTTTGATATTGTACATCTTGTTAAATACAAATTTTATGTGTAACAATGTCTTTTGGTTATCCTTTTCTGTGTCATCCCTGCTTCCTAATCTAAAGTTAAATTAATGTGGTGAAGTCCGCCACATAAGCATTACTTTTTTAGAAAATCCAGTTAATTAACCCTTAATAGACTTTGAAACACTTCTGTAGGACAAATATTGGATTTTAAAGAGAATTTTAAATTGGTCGTTTGCATTTTTCGTGTATAATGGCGCTTCCATGAGTCGATGAGTGACGAAAAAACTTGCCAATGCTTTAAAAATGTCCAAAAAGTTTATTAATATACGGAAATTAATATTTCTACTGTTGCCATATGTGGTCTGGTGCTCCTTCTGTACATCTCGAGATTTTAGATAAAATCCAGAGGCGATTTTGCAATCACTTTCTCACCGACATAACATGGCTTCCCACTATCTGTTGTACAAATATTTTCATAACAACCGCTCGGGTGAGCTTGTTGGGATTGCTATTAGTTTGAATTTGGTATCAGAAGGTTTTTATATTAAGATGGTTAGTTTACGGGCATGTTCACCATATTAATCCGCAACAATATAGACATTCAAAAACGAATCAATCACAAGGCAATTGAGTAAGAAACACCAATTATGAGATTTCAATAAAGCAACATGCATTTATGTACAATTAATATACAATTTAAAAACTTGTAGTTTGATAATGCAAGAAATTGACCATTGATAAACTGGGTTTCTTATTGATTTACAGTTCAAAATTGTTCAAGTGTTTAAGAACTGGTCAAACAGAGTAAAATGGAAAATATTATTTACTAGCAGTAGAGCCCGGCGTTGCCCGGGGATATAACAGTAAGAGATAGATCAAGTATCCACCATCATAAAGACTGAAAAATAAAATTGACAAAGATTATTGTTTAAGGTTGATGGACACGCATGTCTTAATTATTTTTTTTTTTTTTTTTACGAATTGGTCAAACCCAAACTCAAACAAAAACATTGTTTTCAATCGTTATGAGTCTCTACCGATTGAATAGAATTTTATTATAAACAATTATCTTGTAAATGGAATTTTTAAAGCATTCTGAATGTAAAAATAAAGAAAAAAGTGTGCAAGACAATAAGAAACACTACATGCCAAAAAAAAGTGAAGTTTTGTTGAAAATGTAGGTAGCCTTTCTGTAATCTTTTAGTTTTACAATTTATGATTTTTACTTATTGAATACAGTAAAAAAATTGCATATTTTGCTTGTGGTGATTCATAATTAGAATTCTAATTTGAATATATTTTCCACTCGTTGTTTCTAATACAAAAAATATTAACTTTTTTGGGTTTATTAATTATGATCTAATAAAACTTATTCATTTAGTAGCCTTTCTGTAATAATAATCTTTTACAATTTATGATTTTTACTTATTGAATACAGTAAAAAAAAATTGGACACCATGTGTATTTAAAGTAGTTTCCCGTTCCGGTTATTATTTTTAGTTAGGACTTGTGTATGTTTAGATTTCATTATCTTTCCCTAAAGATAAAGAATTATCCGATTTTTGTATTCGTACAATCAGTAGAGATCGTTAGATTATTGTTTAAGGTTGACGGACACGCATGTCTTAATTAGTGGTTTTTTTGGGGTTTTTTTTACGAATTGGTCAAACCCAAACTCAAACAAAAACATTGTTTTCAATCGTTATGAGTCTTCCGATTGAATAGAATTTTATTGTAAAGAATTGTCTTGTAAATGGAATTTTTAAAGCATTCTGAATATTAAAAATAAAGAAAAAAGTGATCAAGACAATAAGAAACACTTCCTGCCAAAAAAAAAAAAGTGAATTTTTGTTTTATCGGCTGAAAAATATAGGAAATCCGATAACCCGATGTGAGTTGCCCCCCCGTCCATTTTCATGATGTCTCTTAATCGTGTTTTCAAATTGATTTTGTGCAAAAACAATTGTGTTTTTCCAATTTTTGGCGCTGTTAGAACCACCACAAGGTAATTTTATGTAGTCCTGTAAAGTTTTGTTGAAATCGGTTGAAAAATGTAGGAAATCCGATCCAATATATAAACGTTACACACAGACACACACACACACACACACACACACACACACACACACAATCTGCGTTTTTTTGTAATAAGTAAGATACAGAAATTTGTGTAGTTTGTATGCGTGAATAAAGTAGGATTTTGTATGCGTGAATAAAGTAAGGTTTAATTGTCTAAATTTTCAAGAGTTGTTTACCTTGGATTGTTCTGTGTTTGTCTTTGTTTAAAATACAATTTCTATTTTAGTAGTGTGTAAGAACACTTTCCTTAGAAAGTTGTGAGATGTGAGAGATTATGTTGATGTTTGAGTCAGCAGTTGACGCGCGAAAAGTATCTTAAGTCAAAATAGTGACACGCGTGGATTTGTATGGCATCTCTCTGAAGTTTATTGACTGACTGGTGAATTGGGTCGAGATGGTCTTTTTTATTTGTTTCTGGAAACCAAAATAGGCTCCAGAGAAATGGGCGCGAAAACAGTTTTTCGACAATTATTACATGTCTCGACCAATAGAAAGTCGAGATTTGCAATGCGAGGTGTTGGTTGGTTAAAACTGATTCTGATGGAAGAGTGTATTTTATCTCAGAGGTGAGTATGAAATATGGACGATTCTATAAGCTTTTTTCCCTGGTGCCCTGTCTACATGATTTTAAGCAAGTTACTAGACTGGAAACTAGGTCTCACTGTTTTATTGTTGAACTATCTAAATACAACCGCTACTTCTACTCTAACAATTTTTTTCATGCACTTCACACCTGTGGAACTCCATACCGAGTTCTTGCTTCCCTGATTTTCAATCTTTTCATTCTCTTTCACTTCCTGTGACTCCTTGCGTTCTAGTGGCATTGTCGCCTTGATTGGGGTGAAACGATTTTAAAAAAATTAATTTTTAGATCATTATCTATCAAATAGAACTGAAATTTTGTTCAGAGGAGGCATTTAAATTATTCAATATGCGTTTTTCGGTTGTTGTTTTTTAGAAATTACGTGGCGGTACCTAGTAAATTTTAATAAGCGGGAAGTAAATATATGATGTTTTCAGGAGGCGGGGGACTGTAAAAGTATAATAGCGTCACGAAAGTGTATTATTCTTTTGTCGTGTCTTTATGAACAAGACACTTGAATTCAACGAAGAAAAGCTCACATCGGTAGGTGTTGAAAGATTGCATCACATTTTTTCATCCGTTTAACACAACCGGCACCGATACGTTACGCCAAGAATTGTGACAAGGATCTGTTTAACAAAGTACAGATCACAACACAAAGCATAAATAACATATACTCTTGTGGAATCTTCCACGTTTGCCAGTCACTCCCGCGGGGAAATGCACTCTTCTCCTGTGGTGATTACCATCACATACATACAAATCATGCGACAAGCATTCATTGGTTTATCTCCTCAAAACTAGCTCGCTAATTGGTCCTATTCCGACCAATCAGATCGCCTGCACGCGATGAATATTTCCCGCGTCTTCGATCGGAGCCACGTGATACCTAGCCTTATATAAACAAAACACGTGTAAGCTCTCTCTCTTGCGTCTCATGTGTTACATTTTGGCAGCAAGACTGCCAAAATGTAACCTTCGAGAGCTCCCGTCTTGACAACACGGTCAGACGTTAAAGAACATTACCGACACTCAAGCAAATACGAGCAGTCAGACTGGAGAGATGCCAAACTAATCCACGCAAGTCAAAACCTTGACCAACTACCCTTTTAGCGCGCAAACTTCTCTGACTCAGCAAACAACAACCACACTTTCTCTCAGGAACAATTTCTAGCAATTACTTACAATACTTAAAAAGTGATATTTACCCACTACTAAATAAGTATTCGTAGACAATCAATCAAACGGCTAAACAACTAAAGGTACACAACTCCTACCAATTCTGAACAATAACTTAAACAAACTTACGCACACACATTATAGATTGAACTCACACGAAGGACATTTTTGTACATAACCAACTACTTAGTTTAATTTTACGAACAAATCTTAATAACAGTTTCACATATGCTGAAACGTCACAAAAATACTCTACACAATCTAATTCAACCATCCTCATTTATCCAAAAATATTCAACCCAATTGTATATGTCAATTGAAGATAAATTAATGTTATTGTTGCACTTTTAATTATGTTTGTCTTCATTCTGAATTTTCTTGCATGATTTGTTTTCAATGTTCCTTTTACCTCTTAATTTGTTGTGGATGAATGTTTAAGAACACCGACATCATAAATCCTTCTGATAACTAAAAATACATTCACCAGTCTGCAACACTCTTATTTTTGAATTCTGGTTTCTGAAAGAATTTGTACCTGTCGCCTGATCTCATTTTTTTTTAACGATTACCCTACTAATGCTTGTTGACAACGAAGGATGAAAGAGAATGAAAGACTGACAACAACAGACAAGTCTAGTGTCAAGTTAATGCTTTACTCACCGAACATCATTTCAATTCTACAGCCATTCTATCAGAGATTCATTGTGTTACGTGTCGTTGTTGGAGAAGACAGTGCAGACAAAGGATTGTCGCAAATTATTAAAAAGTGCTTGACGGTGAAAGATGGACAGTAGCAAGTTGTCGACTATCACAAGATATTGGTATGACAGTTTGTGTTGGTGACTGTGACTGTGACAGTGAAGGGGACACGATCAAATCAAAGGATGTACACTGAAATCGTTGAGAATTACCGACAGATGAAATAGAAATCAGGTATATTTACCCGGCCACCCAACTAAGGCAGGAGGTGTCACAAGGTCGTTTTATGTGAGGAGCGCCATACACATATGCATTGCATATGAACCAAGGACAAAAAAATGTTTAGCTCAGTCCCCGCGATCAATGTCACTCTGGCATCGATATAACACCGACCCTACCTCTCTTACTGCAATGAGAAAGGTACTGCCGCAGGGTTGAAATCCCCGGGATTAGGCAAGTTCTCCCATATAAAATAAGAGGAACATTTGCTACACTGCGGTACAAAAGCTAAGTCCTGTGCCAGATGACTTCTTAGAGGCCGAGACCGATGATTGGCTAAACTGTGACAATGACCTTGGGACAGATATAAACCGCAATAATAAGATTATCACACCCATACCTGACCAGAGTCTTCGTCTAATAAAGACGTTGTTGGTAGCACAGATTTG
Organism: Acanthosepion pharaonis; assembly: GCA_903632075.3. Taxonomy (NCBI): domain Eukaryota; kingdom Metazoa; phylum Mollusca; class Cephalopoda; order Sepiida; family Sepiidae; genus Acanthosepion; species Acanthosepion pharaonis. Next base: position 5,459,986 of record CAHIKZ030004896.1, on the reverse strand, counting down.
GTTTGTACAATATATATATATATATATATATATATATATATATATATATTGTACAAACCAGAAGTTCTTTTTCTTAGCTTGTATTAAATAATTTTCAAATGATTTTACTTTTATTTTCCTCATTAAAATCATTGTTTTATGCTTTTAATATTGTGGACTCTTCTAATTTTCTAACCTTCTCCAACCTTAAAAAAAAGCATAATCCATATTATACGCCTACGCGCAGATAACGCTCAACCAATAAAAATGCAAAGAATCGAATCAAGCAATTCTATTGGTAGATCGCCTCCCAAAGCAAGAATTGCGCCAAAATATCTTGAGCCACTTTCGAAAAACCCAAAGGTTATAAAAGGAGAAAAGACAACCCCAGTCAGTCAGTCTAGCGAACTCGCCGATCGATTGCCTAATTAATCCACGACATTCAAAAACAGAATTTTACCGCGCATTTTTGACGAACTTCAACTGACTCACCTGAAACACTCAACGAACAACTATCGAAACTTTATACAATATTTATATGCACATTGATTTATTCATTACTAAAAACCAGAAATACGAATCACGAAAACAAACACAGACACGTTCAAAGGTAGACTACTTTAATTTTCAAAAAATTTTATTATATTTTCAACACAAACACAAAATAACAAACATAACGACACAGAGACATCCAACATTTCAAAATATACAATTAACGCACGCAACAATACAAATATTAACCTTGTTTGTAAATATGTTTTGTATATAAATGTTTTTATTTGTTTCGATCTATAAATGTCTCGTTTTTGTTTGTTATATATTTGTTTGGGACTTTAGACACACAACCGATCCGAACAAAATCCTTCTGATTAATTAAATGAACCAAAAGTCCCAACAATATAATATATTAGTCTGTGTGTGTAAGCATGTATAAATTTATTTACATAAGAGAGATAGAGAGAGAGAGAGGGAGTGAGAGAAAGAAAGAAATTTTAAGAAGAGTGTCCCTATTTTCTTATTTTCTACTCTGGCAACCCTACTGATGAAGTATTGAGGGATAATGACATGGAAACACGTGTTGTGTTATATTTAACGAAACAAGATAAGGAATTTATTTACAAATTTACATATTTTAAGTTGTCAGTAGCTTGTTTCAGGGAAAGGAATCAAATATTTAAAGTTCGTAGTTTCGATGAATTGTCAAGAAGAGAAAATGTTCATAAATCATCGGACACAAAGTAATACAATGTAACCCGGATATAAGAGAGATTTTCTCTGGTCCCAAATTAGAGCCTGTGTTAATGTATGTAAAATAGACCAAACCCGGATATAAGAGAAACCCGGATATAAGAGACTTCTTCTCCGGTCCCGACAACTCTCTTATATCCGGGTTACACTGTATTCCAAAACGTTTAAAACAAATTGAGAGAGTTCGTTTTTTACATAAAAGTTTTATGGTTGTATTGGATTGAAAAGATATATTTTAAGGTACTTAGCTTTGGAGTTGAATAGAGTTCTTTGAAATTCCCCTGCTCTCACTAGAGGCTGATAATGTATCACTCAGTGCATAATTTGACACTGGCCTTATTCAGACGCGTGGAACTCTGGACTTTTCTGCTTTTTCTCCTAATTTCTCTCTTGATCCAACTTTCTCTGCCTATTTACACCAAAAAGCAATTACACATCAACTCCTTACTTTTTTCTCAGTTTGAAAGCCGCTCCCTTTTTCATTGGTCAAAATAAATTTTCACATATGCTCGTTAAACATTGACTTGGTCTTTTCTTCAGCCCGGAGCCAATCCTTTTTTCTATTGGTCAAAATAATTTTTCGCATAAGCTCGTATTTTATTTTGTACTAGCAGTAGAGCCCGGCGTTGCCCGGGGATGTAACAGTAAGAGATAGATCAAGTATCCACCATCATAAAGACTGAAAAATAAAATTGACAAAGATTATTGTTTAAGGTTGACAGACACGCATGTCTTAATTAGTTTTTTTGTTTGTTTTACGAATTGGTCAAACCCAAACTCAAACAAAAACATTGTTTTCAATCGTTATGAGTCAACCGATTGAATAGAATGTTATTATAAACAATTGTCTTGTAAATGGAATTTTTAAAGCATTCTGAATGTAAAAATAAAGAAAAAAGTGTTCAAGACAATAAGAAACACTACCTGCCAAAAAAAAAAGTGAAGTTTTGTTGAAATCGGTTGAAAAATGTAGGAAATCCGATCCCATATATAAACGAACACGCACACACACACAACCTGGGTTTTATAATAAGTATAACTCGATATGAGTTGTCCCCCTTTCATTTCGCAAAAGCGATGCCTCTTAATCGTGTTTTCAAATTGATTTTGTGCAAAAACAATTGTGTTTTTCCTATTTTTGGCGCTGTCAGAACCACCGCAAGGTAATTTTACGTAGTCCTGTGAAGTTTTGTTGAAATTGGTTGAAAAATGTAGGAAATTTGATCCAATATATAAACATACACACACACACACACACACACACACACAAACTCACACACACAACCTGGGTTTTATAATAAGTATGATTCACCACACCGACTTGATGAGCTTGTATGAATGGATTGTGGAACGGGGGTGGTGATAAAAAGACAGACGAGCTACAAAATTTTCTTGGGACTTTGAATTAATAAAAATATGATATATGTTATTCTGCTTTCACAATTGAATACATGGTAAATGGTACTCAGCTTTTATGTATATATATGTTTGTATGGACATGTGTGCTTTATGTTGTAGCTTTGCTGAAGTTATATTTTGAACTACAGTTTGATATCTTTAAGAAATTGTAGGATATTATATAGATTAATATCATGAAAAAGTTCTTTCGTGTTGATTGTTGAGTTGGTAGGTTTTGTTTAGCAGCATATCAACCACTATTGGATATTTAATACCTAAATCTAAATATTTTGTACATATTTTTATGGCTTTAGGAACAGGTAAAATGTATTGTTGGTAATTCTACATGAAAATGTATTGCTGGTCATTTTACAATACAAATGTATTTTTATATTTTCATAGTGTTTGTTTTTGTTTGGGGGTTCACCTTTTTGCCCATAACTGAAACCCTAACAGGCGCTACCACCCCGGGTCAGAGTGCACCTGGGAACAATAGCAATTAATAGGTGGTTCTGAAAACCTCCAATCTCCTGATCAGAAGCATTGCTGCCATATGTAGTTTATCGTTATACCCAAGACTATGATCATAAAGTGGTTCTTCTCAAGCACATGATAGTAACAGCTGATGTAGAATTATGGATTTAATATTGAGAAGTGGGAACAAAGAAAGTTCATCTACCTCTCTCTCTCTCTCTCTCTCTCAGTTGCTTAAAACTTAGTGTCCACTGAAAAATCAACCAATAAAAACAATCTAATAAATTTCTGTTCCCATCATAACAACAAAATAAAATCCAGAATAATCAGCAGATTCTACTTAAGAGCATTTAGAATTTGCAGCCCTCAATATTTACACGAAGAGGAGAAATAGATCTAGTTCTGTGTCTGTCACTTCGCTGACAGCAAGATGATCAAATTTAAAATCTATCTTGTTTGTCTATTTAAAATAGATTTAATAGTAATAGTATATTTCTGCCTGAATTTCTGCTATGGGGAGTTATTATTTATATTATTTACATGCAGACTATTGTCCACATCTTATCACAACATTGTATGTCAATCCTGGTAACCTACAGGGAATTTTGGACTGAACCGTTTATTTAATCTTCTGGAGTAGATTGCTTTTGTTCTACTGCTATTTCATATTTTAGTACTTGCCCTGTATCCACTGAATCCAAGTGCACTAACTGACGCAGCAATTGAAGTCATAATAACTATGTTACCAAATTCACGAACCAACCCACTAAGCTTGAACCAAATCTGCCTGCTATTGAGTTCTGTTGCTACTGTTTGTCATGATTGACTGCACTCACAGAAGCTTCTCTTTTGTTACAGCTGATGTTGCTAATGCTGTTTTTGAAAACCTGCTGTCAAGTTCTACATACAAAATTGTCCCACATGGATCAAAGTGTTGGTGCATGAATTTGTTGATATAGTAAATGCGATTTCAATCCCTGGACAGGGCAGTGTATTTGGACTCATGTGAACAGGGTGAGATATAAGTGAGCAGTATTAAAATAAGAACTAGACAAGATATACTGAGACATGGGCAGTGGAATGAAAACAATCTACCCCTGTAGAATAAATAAAAGGTTCAGTTTGAAATTATCTTTCTGCAGGTTATTGATATACACCTGATGAAGCCAAAAACGTTGTGATAAAAGTAACAACAAAGATGAGGCCGGTATGTGATAACTACAATATCATATGCAAATGGTATAAAATCAAAATACTACATTTATTAGAAAATACGTCCTTTTCTCAATCCTCCCTATTCTCAGTCTTCTCTTTCACTTTCATTCCATGTAACCCAGTGGTTCCCAGATGGTACAGCATGCCTTATAGGTGCAGCAGAAGTTGCAGAATGATTAAAAAACAATCAGAGATTTAGAAATGCTTTTAAAAAATTCATATGTCAAAAATAAATATGATTTCAAAATTTAAAATATTATTATGGGTTACTTCTAATAGCATAGTCCCAGTATAAACAGTTATAAATAATTATTGACCGATTTTATTATTGTGATATTTTTGCATTATATCAAGTATTAAGAATATAGTAACTAGGGTATGCAAATTGAAGGTGAGAATTATCAATGATAATATTCTGACTTTGAATGCACCGTTATCTCCCTTTAACATTCTCTCTGGGACTTCTTTGCTGTAGGGCTGCTTGTGCCTTTTCACCGAGACTTCCCTTTGGTGATGCGTGAGCAAATTTTTATTCCAAAAATGCGGCCCGGATAAAAAATGTTTGGGAACCACTGCTATAATACCTCACATACTAGTGGCATACCAAGCAGGAGTGAAATGATTTTTAAAAAATATATTCAGTTTAAATACAGAAATCATAAAAATGACTTCAAAGAGTTACATATTGTGGCTTATATTCTTTTTCCTGTTGATCAGAAAAGGAAATTAGCCATCTTCACAGATGTCTATTTCAATTTAATTCAAATTGTGTACAAGTATGTTTGCTTATGCACATGTATATTTTAACTCAATAACTGACATAAAATTATTTTTACAGAATTAAAAATATAATAAGAAGTAATTCAATTTATTACTGAATAATTTTCAAAAAGAACTTATAATTATGTGATTTTTACAAAAGTTAAGTTTTTTCTTGTCTTCACCTATGTTTTTATTGCTCAGCTCAGTGTAGGGGTTGTCCAGACTGAGTGAGAGTGGTGTGTATTTTTCCAATGACATTTCAAACTCAGTTATCTTGTGTGAATATATGTATATGTGTAGGCTTGTATGTACATTAAATGCCATAAGCACATGTAAATCACCCACACACAACACTGGCATATGCATATACATTATATATGTGCATGCAAAGTTACATGGAGAAAGTGTGTGATGAACAGAGAATCAGATTGTCTTTTATACTATAGATTTTTTTGTATGAAGACTCATCTTATGAGTTGGTTTATATTAAAAACTAGCTTAAAACTTATGTAGACAACTCTTGATTGGGCCTTCATCACAATAGGTAGGAAGTAGAAGATGTAACAGGCAATAATAAACTACAGAAGAACTCAAAATTGATTGTGCACTAGTAATAAAGTTGAAAAAGTGTGACACAGTGATGCACTGACATTCGCATTTATTGTATAGATTAATAGTGTTTTGGAATAACCATAAAAAAAACTTGTCTCTTCTTACACAATTTTAAAACATAAAGAACAAAATTAATACCCAAAAGAATTGTCAATATTTAATTAACAAAGAGGTAATGTTGTTTATTTGGTTAATATTTTGATTATTTTCCTGTTATAATTGTGTTTGACATGCTCTTCATTAGTTCACATGATCATTATGCCCTGCCAATATCTCATAAATAATGGACTATTCTGTTTTGATTGCATGGAAAGAACTGAAAAGACACTACTTGGTTTCAGTGAGAGAATTAAAGAAAGAAAGAAATGATGATAAAAGTGATTAATGTTTCCTACCAAGGCCTCATAAATAATGGACTATTCCATTTTGATTGCATGGAAAGAACTGAAAAGACACTACTTGGTTTCAGTGAGAGAATTAAAGAAAGAAAGAAATGATGATAAAAGTGATTAATGTTTCCTACCAATGCCTCATAAATAATGGACTATTCCATTTTGTTTGCATGGAAAGAACTGAAAAGACACTACTTGGTTTCAGTGAGAGAATTAAAGAAAGAAAGAAATGATGATAAAAGTGATTAATGTTTCCTACCAATGCCTCATAAATAATGGACTATTCCATTTTGTTTGCATGGAAAGAACTGAAAAGACACTACTTGGTTTCAGTGAGAGAATTAAAGAAAGAAAGAAATGATGATAAAAGTGATTAATGTTTCCTACCAAGGCCTTATAAATAATGGACTATTCCATTTTGATTGCATGGAAAAAGAAAACATCACAGACATGACCTCGTTTCAGTGAGAAAATGAATGAAAGAAGGGAAGACAGAAGTGTTTAACAGCTGTTTCAGTGAAATGGAAAATGTTGTCAATTTCAAATTTTTTCATTTATATTCACTTTTTAAAAAAAATGACTAACATTCATATTTATGATTAGTATTGAAATATTTTACTAGAGTTGTTAAGCATAAATATGATAGGAGAATTTCTACAGATATTTTATTGTCATAGAAATCATCAGGAGCTTATTCAATCATTAACTTAAGAATTAAGATTCATCAGAAAATTCAAATAGGAAAACTGAAATACATTTTGAATAAAGATTAAAATAAGATGTGAATAAACTAGACACATAAATTAAATATTTATAAAATCAACTTTACATTTATAAGTTGACCATTCATCCATGCATTGAATATTGCTGCCACATCTTATCTGGGGATTCTGCTATGTATTTAGAGATTCTTGATAAAAGACAAAGAAGAACCTGCAATGTTATCAGTCCTGATCTGACATCTTGGCTCCACTCATTTTTCCACCACTGTAATGTAGCTTGTCTGCCTTTTCTCTAAATATTTTCATTGTTCTGATGAGTTTTCCTCATTAGTATCTCGACTTTATGAATTTAAGAGTGGTACTAGATTGGCAGCTAGGTCTCATCATTTTACAGTTAAAATGGCTAGATGTAACCATAAGTTCTATGCTAACAGCTTCTTCTATTGCAATTCTCACTTGTGGAACTCCCTTTCAGATTCTTACTTTCCAGTCAATTTTGATTTTCAAAAATTGAAATACAATGTTAATTGCTATCTTCTGTCTTCTTAATTCCTGTTCTTTTATTGTTCTGTCTCCTTAATGTTCTTATATTCTTTCACATTCAGTAACCCCTTGTGTCTTAGTGGCTTTATTACCTTGCTTGGGGCAAAATGATTAAAAAAAACAAACTTCATTCAAATAATATTGATTATCTATAAGTACATTTTTTAGATTTACTTTTTAAACTTTTATATTTTTCTTCTTTATTTACTGGAATTATTTCTTTGAAACTTAAAAACCTTATTATAATAAATTATTATAAAAACCTGTATTTCCAGACTGACTTTGAATATGAGTGTGTTTTTCATACTCTACTTTTGAAATATCATCGTGTCTATGAAGTAACCATCGGGATGTTACATATTTGCTCTTCTCTTTTTTAACCTAAAAAATTTCACCTACTTTCAAAAGGTCACCTCCTTTGGTCTCATTATCTTGTAAAACATTTTCTCATGCAAGAGACAGAAAATATATTCTGTCATATAAATCTTAGCTTGCTTCATAGGAGATATTTACTCTGCTGGCACCAGCAAGCAGGATTCAGGCCCAACAAAAAAAAGCAATATTTTAAATGATTTCTAAGTCAAGCAAGACTTTGGAAGAATATCAAAATACACTCTTTTCAAGCCTTTTGCTTTCCATCCAACTTTGTATTCTAACAGGCTAAGCTTAGTATATGTTAGGAGTAGATAGTGTTGCCTATCACCTGATTCACATTCTTGCCTGGTTTTTTGAACAGGAGTAGAAGTTTGTTCTTTGATCCCTGTTTAGGACTGAGTTTCCTGTTCCTTCTAATGTCTTTTCATTCTCTTTCTCTCCCAGTAGCTCCTTGCATCTTAGTGGTGTTCTCACCTTGTTTGGAGTGAATAGATTAAAAAAAAATATATCCAAATCTCTTTGATAAAGCATTGTTAATTATTAACTAGTGGAACCTGTAAAAATTTCAGTTTACCTATATTTTTAATATTTTGAGTTATAATTCTTACTTTAATGTACTAATACATTCCTATAAAGTACTCCAGAAAATTCCACTATTGCATTGGTAAATATTTAAGCTTAACTTTCACAGGATATTGCAATAGCAATCATAATTATGAATGTGGGTTATTGCATAAAGATATGAGAGGGTACAAATAAAAAGATACAAAATTGATATATAAAACTAAGATTCAAAATTTAAATAATGTTTTGACAATTTATTCCAAATAACAAACACTTTATTCCAAAAGTTTGACATTCACAAGATAAACATTAAATATGTATATACACATAAAGTAAAATAAAATATATATACAGGCTTATGGCCACATGACATTGAAACACCAGTTCCATACGATCACCAAAGTTAAGCAACATCAAGCCTTGTCACTACCTAGACGAGTGACCACTTGGGAATATCAGGTGCTGTAAGCTTGGATGTGTAAGTGGTGTAATCAATAATGGCTCAGAATTGTCAATTGGAGAGCCATGTTCCAATTTATGTTGGGTTTGTTATATTTACTTACGCACAAATATCCTTGTGACAAGTATGAGTCCACCTCTTATACCTCCACCAATTATGGGTTAATTAGTAAGACTTGTATCACTAAACCATTATTATCTAAAAAAAAAATTCTTACAATCTAAAAATATTTTCTGGCTTTAAATAACCTGAAAAGAGTTAATAAACCATAGAAAACAAATCAATCAAAAAATATATACAAATTTATACTACTCTCTAACATCATTAAGTTAACAATTCTTTACCTACAATAATAATAATATTCACTGTCATAGTTCACTTGCTTCCCATTTTAATAAAGGAAAGCACTTTTTCTTTATTATGCTCAGGCCAGTAGATGTCAATTACACAAATATTTGTGATAGATTATTTCACAAAATTTACTGTTGAAGGTAATTATATTAGAATTAGGTAAAAGAAAAACAATAAGAAAAATGAATAAAAGTAATAGGAATAATAATTATTGCATTCAGTGATTGTTAATTGTCTAAATAATTCAACAAATGAAGGAATTATTATGAATCATTCTAGCATGAGGAAATACTTTTGTGATCATTTTTATAATGCAGTATTTATTTGGTTATCAATGGTTGAATAGTTGAACAGATGATAATGAAGACAATAATGTCTATTACATTATTTATGCATAAATGAGTAAAAAACTACTTCTCTTTGCAATCATTCAATATTAATTATTGCTGATAATTCAGCAATTAGGAAGCAGAAAGATTTTATATGTCACTCTTCTGTTTTTCTACATTTTTAATGAAATGTACTGACTGAAACATTTGATGAAAATGACTTCATTAACAATGGAAAGATTTACTACAAGACAAAGATATTTTATTAACAGAAATATCGTTTGACAAAAAACATTTTTATATTTCCTTTTAATAAATTTACTTCATGGCCTTTTATTAATTTCTATTGTTAGTTTCTGTTCCTTCTTTGTTTTCTCTATTTTTAAGCATTTTCATATTTTTCTTTCTCTTCTTGTTTTGTTTTTTCTCTTCTTTCTTTTCTTATTCTGTTGCTTTTACTGTTCACCATTTTCTTTCTATTTTATCGGAGTTTTATCATTTTTTCTTTCTGATCTCATTTTTCTTTTGTTTTCTTTCTTGCTTTATACTTTTTTCATCTTTT
>CAHIKZ030004896.1:5190000-5445000 GCA_903632075.3 Acanthosepion pharaonis | reverse complement strand
TTCTTTTTTTTCATCTTTTCTTTCTTTTCCTTTGGTTTTCTTTTAAAAAGGCTTTATTTTTTTTAAATCTTTTCTTTTTCTTTTTTTTGCTACTATTTTCTTTTTTTTTTTTCTGTCTTCATTTTTTTCATTTTTTTTATTCTCAATTTTCTTTTCTATTTTTCTTTTGTTTTCTTTTCTGGCTTTATTCTTTTTTTCATCTTTTCTTTTCTTTTCCATTTTCCCCTTGAAATTTTCTTTGAACCAGTAAAAATGTTATTTTTTTTCAAAGAATGTGGAAAAGAAATAGTTTCTTTTATAGGAATCCTTTGTGTTTTCTTTCTGGCTTTTATTCTTTTTTTTTCATCTTTTCTTTCTTTTTTGGCAGTTTTCCTTTTGTTTTCTTTCTTTATTTCAACTATTTGCTAAGTATAATTTGTTTTTCATCTTTTCTTTCTTTTTCCATTTTCCTTTTGTTTTCTTTCTGGCTTTATTCTTTTTTCATCTTTTCAAAACTTTTCCATTTTCCTTTTGTTTTTTCTTTCTGGCAGTTGAATTCAGAACAAATCTTTTTCAAACTTTTTTCCATTTTTTGACTTTTGTTTTCAAAAACAGGAAAGCTTTATTCTTTTTTCATCTTTTTTTCTTTTTTTTTCTAGATTTTCTTTTGCTTTCTTTCTTGGTTTAATTCTTTTTTCATCTTTTAGAGTTTCTTTTTTCCAGTTTTTCATGGAGCAAAGATTTCTTTCTGCTTGTCATTCTTTTTTTCATCTTTTTGAAAGACTTTTTCTAATAGAGTTAGGTCTTTTTCAGGACAGTTGAATTTGTTCAAAGACATCTTTTTCCATTTAATAGATTAGGTCTTTCTTCTACTGTTTGTTCATGAGCAAGACATAAAGATAGACTTATTTTATTTTGCAGGCAGTTGAGTTTGCAAAGAAGGAAAAGACTCATAATAGAGTTAGGTCTTGCTTCAGGGCAGTTGAGATTCATGAGCAAATTTAATAGAGAGGGTCTGCTGCTGTCAGGGCAGTTGATTCATGAGCAAAGACATGAAAGACTGCAGACTAATAGTTGGTCTGCTTGTCAGGGCAGTTGAGATTCATGAGCAAAGAAATAGACTGCAGACTAATGGATGTAGGTCTGAAAAGTTGAGATTCATTATGAAGACATGAAAGACAACTAATGGAAGGTCTGCTGCTGTCAGGGCATCTTGAGATTCATGAGCAAAGATTAAAGACTGCAGACTAATTTTCTGCTGCTGTCAGGCAGTTGAGATTTGTTATCAAAGACTTCAAGATTCAGAACTTTAGTTTAGAGCTACCTGTTGAGATTCATGAGCAAAGACATGAAAAGAATGCAGACTGCCAATAAGAGTTCAAGCTACTGCTGTCAGGGCAGTTGAGATTCATCTAGCAAAGACCTAAAGACTGCAGACTAATAGAGTTATATATATATATATTGATATATATAAAGACATGAAAGACTGCAGACTAATAGAGTTAGGTCTGCTATATATCATATAGTTAGATTCATACAAGACAAAAGACTGCAGACTATATATAGTTAGGTCTATGCTGTCAGGGCAGTTGAGATTCATATATATAAGATATAAAGACTGCAGACTAATAGAGTTATATCTGCTGCTATCAGGGCAGTTGAGATTCATAGCAAATATTATGAAATACTGCAGACTAATATAGGTCTGCTGCTGTATATAGATATATAAGACATGAAAAGACTGCAGACTAATGAAACTCTTGCTGTCAGGGCAGTTGAGATTCATAAGCAAAGACATTAAATAACTGCAGACTAATATTAGGTCTGCTGCTACAGGGCAGTTGAGATTCATAAGCAAAGACATGAAAGACTGCAGACTAATTTTCTGCTGCTGTCAGGGCAGTTGAATTCATAAGCAAAGACATGAAAATAGACTAAAGGTCTGCTTTTGAGATTCATAAGCAAAGATTATTTAGTTAGGTCTGCTGTGTCAGGGCAGTTGAGATTCATTTGAAAAGACTATTTTAATATAGTTTTGCTGCTGTCAGGGGCAGTTGAGATTCATATATAAATACATATTTTACTCATAAACAGAGCAGTTGAGATTGCTTAAGACATGAAAGACTGCAGACTATCAGTTGAGATTCATAAGCAAAGACTAAAGACTAAAATTAGGTCTTTAATAAATAAAATTGTTTGGATTCTTGTCCAAAGATGAAAGATGCATACTAATAGAGTTAGGTCTATATAAAATATAGTTGATATATATATATAAAGATAGACTAATAGAGTTAGGTCTTTTTTTTCAGGGCAGTTGAGATTCATAAGCAAAGACATGAAAACTGCAGAAAACATTGGTTTTCAATCAGGTTAGTTGAGATTCATCCCGATTGAAAGACTAGACTAATTTAGGTTATAAGCAGGGCAGTTGAGATTCATGAGCAAAGACATAAAGACTGCAATTTTTAAGTTAGTCTGCTGCTAGCAGGGCAGTTGAATGTAAAAACAAACAAAAAATAGAGTTGGTCTGCTGCTGTCAATAGTTGAGATTCAAAGCAAAGACATGAAAGACTGCAGAAAAAGTTAGGTGAAGTTTTCATGAGCAAAGACATGAAAGACTGCAGACTAATAGAGTTAGGTCTGCTGCTGTCAGGGGCATCCATGAGCAAAGACATAAACGAACACACAAACAACTGCTGTGTCAGGGCAGTTGAGATTCATAAGCAAAGACATAAAGACTGCAGACTAATAGAGTTGTCCTGCTAGCAGGGCTCTCATTCAAAGACATGAAAGACTGCAGACTAATAAGTTAGGTCTGCTTCTAGCAGGGCAGTTGATTTCATGTGCAAAGACATAAAGACTGCAGACTGTGAGTTTTTCAATTTTTGAGACTTCATAACCAAGACATGAAAGACTGCAGACTAATAGAGTTAGGGTCTTTTAGGGTGCAGTTAGTTCATGAGCAAAGACATGAAAGACTGCAGACTAATTTGTTTTGCTGCTGAAAAGTTGAGATTCATGAGCAAAGACATGAAAGACTGCAGACTAATAGAGTTAGGTCTGCTGCTGTCAGGGCACATGAGCAAAGACATGAAAGACTGCAGACTAATAGGTTAGGTCTTGCTAGTTGAGATTCATGAAAGCAAAAGACATGAAAGACTGCCGGAGACTAATATATATGCTGTCATATATATATATATAAAGATATATGCAGACTAATAGCACTGCTGCTCAGATTGAGATTCATAAGCAAAGACATGAAAGACTGCAGACTAATAGAGTTTCTGCTGCTGTCAGGGCAGTTGAGATTCATGAGCAAAGACATGAAAGACTGCAGACTAATAGAGTTAGGGTCTGCTGCTGTCATGATGCAGTTGAGATTCATGCAAAGACATGAAAGACTGCAGACTAATAGAGTTAGGTCTGCTGCTAGCAGGGCAGTTGAGATTCATAAGCAAAATCAAAAGACTGCAGACCATAGAGTTAGGGTCTGCTGCTGTCAAATTAAAAAAGACAAAAGACTGCAGACTAATAGATTTATCAGGGCAGTTGAGATTCATAAGCAAAGACATGAAAGACTGCATATAATAGAGTTATCTATGCTGTCATTGAATATATAAAGACATAAAAAATACTAATAGAGTTAGGTCTATGTTGTCAGGGCAGTTGAATTCATCCCAAAGACATGAAAGACTGCAGACTAATATCCTGCTGTCAGGCACTTGACTATATCAAGTGCAGACTAATAGAGTTAGGTCTGCTGCTAGTCAGGGCAGTTGAGATTCACCAAAGACATGAAAGACTGCAGACTAATAGAGTTAGGTCTGCTGCTAGCAGGCAGTTGAGATTTCATGAGCAAAGAACATGAAAGACTGCCTAATAGTCTTTCAGGGCAGTTGAGATTCATTTTTTACAAAAGAAGACTAATTTTTCATCTGCTGCTGTCAGGGCAGTTGAGATTCCTTGAGCAAAGACATGAAAAGACTGCAGACTAATAGAGTTGGTCTGATTGTCAGGGCAGTTGAGATTAATGAGCAAACAACAAAGACTGCAGACTAATAGAGTTAGGTCTGCTGTAGTTCAAACAAGAAAAGTAATAGAGTTAGGTCTGTATATTAAAAAAATATTCAAGCAAAGAGAAACTGCACAAACTGCTTTTTTTGAGATTCATGAGCAAAGACATGAAAAACTGCAGACTAATAGAGTTAGGTCTGCTGCTGTCAGGCAGTTGAGATTTAAGCAAAGACATGAAAGACTGCAGACTAATAGTTAGGTTTGCTGTCAGGGCAGTTGAGATTCATGAGCAAAGACATTCAAAGACTGCAGACAATAGTGTTAGGTCTTGCTGTCACATTGATTATGAAAAACAATTAAGACTTTCTCATGTTTTTGCGAGAGTGTTAAATTCATTCAAAGATATGAAAGACTGCATTCTTAGGTTTTGCTGTCAGGGCAGTTAAGATTAAAGACATGAAAGACTGCAACTAATAGTTAGGGTCTTCTGTCAGAAGTTGAGATTCATAAGCAAAGACAAGACTGAAAAAGGAGTTCTGCAGACTAATGGAGTTATAAAACAATTAAGATTGGTCCAAAGAATGAAAGACTGCAGACCTGCAGACTAATAGGTTAGGTCTGCTGCTGTCAGGGGCAGTTGAGATTATCTTTTTACATGAAAGACTGCAGACTAATAGAGTTAGGTCCCTGCTGTCAGTCTTGAGATTCATTTGCAGACTAATAGAGTTAGGGTCTGCTGCTGTCAGGGCAGTTGAGATTCATAAGCAAAGACAAAAAATGTGCAGACTAATTTAGGTCTGGCTAGCAGGGCAGTTGAGATTCATGAGCAAAGACATGAAAGACTGCAGACTAATAGAGTTAATAGTGCTCCTAGCAGGGCAATTGAGATTCATAAAAAGACACATGAAAGACTGCAGACTAATAGAGTTAGGTCTGCTGACATTGAGATTCATAAATAAGACATGAAAAACTGCAACTAATAGAGTTAGGTCTGCTGCTGTCAGGGCAGTTGAGATTCATAAGCAAAGACATGGACTGCAACTAATAGAGTTAGGTCTGCTGCTTTGAGATTCATAAGAAAGACATGAAAGACTGCAGACTAATAGAGTTAGGTCTGCTGCTGTCAGATTTTCATAAGCAAAGACATGAAAGACTGCAGACTAATAGAGTTAGGTCTGCTTAAAGTTGAGATTCATAAGCAAGACATGAAAAGACTGATTAGGTCTTGCTGCAGGGCAGTTGAGATTCAAAAGCAAAGACATTTAAGACTTCAACTAATAGAGTTAGGTCTGCTGCTAGAAGGGCAATTGAGATTCATGAGCAAAGACATGAAAGACTGCAGACTAATAGAGTTAGGTCTGCTGCTAGCAGGGCAGTTGAGATTCATCCATGAAAGACTGCAGACTAATCTTAGGTCTGCTGCTGTCAGGGCAGTTGAGATTCTTGGCAAGACATGAAAGACTGCAGACTAATAGAGTTAGGGTCTGCTTTTTGAGATTCATAAGCAAAGACATGAAAGACTGCACTAATAGAGTTAGGTCTGCTGCTGTCAGGGCAGTTGAGATTCATAAGCAAAGACATGAAAGACTGCAGACTAATAGAGTTAGGTCTGCTGCTGTCAGGGCAGTTGAGATTCATGAGCAAAGACATGAAAGACTGCAGACTAATAGAGTTAGGGTCTGCTGCTGTCAGGGCAGTTGAGATTCATAAAAAGACATAAAGACTGCAGACTAATAGAGTTAGGTCTGCTGCTGTCAGGGCAGTTGAGATTCATGAGCAAAGACATGAAAGACTGCAGACTTGAGTTAGGTCTGCTGCTGTCAGGGCAGTTGAGATTCATGAGCAAAGACAAAAAGACTGCAGTCTAATAGAGTTAGGGTCTGCTGCTGTCAGGGCAGTTGAGATTCATGAGCAAAGACATGAAAGACTGCAGACTAATAGAGTTAGGTCTTTGTCAGGAGTCTTGAGATTCATGAAAAGACATGAAAGACTGCAGACTAATAGAGTTAGGTCTGCTGCTGCTGGCAGTTGAGAACTCTTGAGGCAAAGACATGAAAGACTGCAGACTAATAGAGTTAGGGTCTGCTGCTGTCAGGGCAGTTGAGATTCATGAGCAAAGACATGAAAGACTGCAGACTAATAGAGTTAGGTCTGCTGCTGTCAGGGCAGTTGAGATTCATAAGCAAAGACATGAAAGACTGCAGACTAATAGAGTTAGGTCTGCTGCTGTCAGGGCAGTTGAGATTCATGAGCAAAGACATGAAAGACTGCAGACTAATAGAGTTAGGTCTGCTGCTGTCAGGGCAGTTGAGATTCATAAGCAAAGACATGAAAGACTGCAGACTAATAGAGTTAGGTCTGCTGCTGTCAGGGCAGTTGAGATTCATAAGCAAAGACATGAAAGACTGCAGACTAATAGAGTTAGGTCTGCTGCTAGCAGGGCAGTTGAGATTCATGAGCAAAGACATGAAAGACTGCAGACTAATAGAGTTAGGTCTGCTGCTAGCAGGGCAGTTGAGATTCATGAGCAAAGACATGAAAGACTGCAGACTAATAGAGTTAGGTCTGCTGCTGTCAGGGCTGTTGAGATTCATGAGCAAAGACATGAAAGACTGCAGACTAATAGAGTTAGGTCTGCTGCTGTCAGGGCAGTTGAGATTCATGAGCAAAGACATGAAAGACTGCAGACTAATAGAGTTAGGTCTGCTGCTGTCAGGGCAGTTGAGATTCATGAGCAAAGACATGAAAGACTGCAGACTAATAGAGTTAGGTCTGCTGCTGTCAGGGCAGTTGAGATTCATGAGCAAAGACATGAAAGACTGCAGACTAATAGAGTTAGGTCTGCTGCTGTCAGGGCAGTTGAGATTCATGAGCAAAGACATGAAAGACTGCAGACTAATAGAGTTAGGTCTGCTGCTGTCAGGGCAGTTGAGATTCATGAGCAAAGACATGAAAGACTGCAGACTAATAGAGTTAGGTCTGCTGCTAGCAGGGCAGTTGAGACTCATGAGGAAAGAGACGAAAGACTACAAGCTGAGAGAACCCAGAGGGCTGCTCACAAATCAGCTGAAACTCCTGAACAAAGCCAAGAAAGGCAGCAGGTTGGTAGAACTAGGGAACAGAAAAGAGTTGCCTTACCTGGGAGCAGTGGCACCATTTTGTCTTTAACTATAAGCTGGATCATAACAATGCTTCTGAAAAGAAAGTGACAATAGGCTCTATGTCTAAAGTCTATGGTAAATGTAAAGCCAAGAAGTTTGTGAAGAAGAAACTCCTGGAATGTGTTTTTTGAGTGGCAAAGTCAGGATTCCATTATTGGAAGATCTGCCACAGACTTTGAAGCTTCTTCTTTCAGGCATCACTCAAGAGTTAAAACATTATTTGGAAAACATTAGAACGTACAATTGTGCTTTTCAAATGACTTCATTTAGGGCTAATATTATTAGGAAAGGTGGTTTTGCACCCACTTTTAAAGTACATGATCAGGTGTACCATAGGATTGGATCCCCATGGCCACTAACAAATGAAAAGCCACAATTTCTTCAATTAAATTTGTTGGCAACTTCCAAGAACAAGCAGCCAGGTAGTAATTCTGTTTCACCTGGCACCAGGATTGAGCTTACACTGAGACTGCAACAGATGATACATTGTAGAAATAACTATGTCAAAAGCTTTAAATGTATTCTGGAAAGTGCTTCTACTGACAACTTTAATGTGATTGTTGATGCAGACAAGTGATCTACTGGACAGCATCAGGGACAGTTTAATGAACCCTCCTACAATGAAATAGCAGTGGTTCTCCATGGTGACCAACATAACAAGAGAGACATTGTTGTAAAGTAATAGGACAACATGCTTTAATGAATTAATGAAACACATAGATCTTATTATGCTCTTCAGTATCTTCTGCTATTTGTTAATTGTTACCATTTTGGTATTAAACATCATAATCCAAGCAATCCAGAGGATATGTTAAACAAAGAAGTATCATGTAAGGAATTCTATGTGCACCATTTTATGATACATGGTAACTCATTCAATCATCTTCAACACATCTCTTTCATCAATATGCAATTGTTATGGCTGCTAAAATGGAGTCTGAGAGGCTGTGTTTCATTAGAAACAATCAAAAGTAACTGCAATCAGAGAATTATATTCATCTGAGGGATGCCATAAACAATGATGTAGCACCTGGCAATCTTGGGCAGCTCTGCATTCTACCATCAAGGAGGGCCTCAATACATGAAAGGGCACAGGATGTCATGACCTATCTACACCACTATGGGAGGCCAGATCTCTTTGTAACCTTTACATGCAACCCAAAGTGGGAGGTAATTGAAGACAAACTTTTTCTGTACCAAAAGGCCAAAGATAGACCTGACCTCCTTGCCAGAGTCTTGCGTCAGAAGTTGGAGAAGCTCATGGATTTGATTAAAAAAGGAAAAACATTTGGGTCCATAAAGTGTGACATGTACACAATTGAGTGGCAAGAAATGGGTAGCACACACACTCAATGATTCTACACTCACATCTTTCTTCAAGTTGTGCCAAAATGATCCTTTTGCCTGCACACATTTGTACTTCTATAGGAGGTATAATATTCCTGCTATCTGGAGACTTTAGGAAAACACTACCAGTCATACCCAAAGGGACTACAGCTGATGAAGTCAGAGCATGTCTCAAATCTCTGTTCGAACATTGACTCTAAACACCAACATGAGAGCGCAATTATTTGGAGATCAGCTGTCAGTTTTCCCACAACATTCTGAGACTTGGCAATGGCAACGTACCTTTATATGCCAATGGATAGATGTCCATTAACCTGGTCTGGAATGATGTCAGTACTGCTGATGAGCTTAAAGCCTGTTGGGGAGTTAATACCACCAACAAGATAGTTTACCAATCTGTAAAGGGTTGTTGCTAATGTGATTAACCCACTACGTTTTTAATTTCACAAATGTAACAGAAAGCAAGCAAACAACAAAAGAAATAATGATATGAAATAATACTTTGATTCAACAATAAATATTTTATATATAACCAATAGAAAGTACAAAATTGTATGTTGAGAGTGGTTTAAATTGCTTCAAAGTTTGTTTTTTTTGTATGGATTGAAGATATTATATGAAAGATTAAGAGTTGAGAAATTATGTGTATAAAAATGGGTAAGTTTAATAAGGTATTTTTGTGTTTGTAGGAAAATTAAACAGTTTGTTTTTGGTGTTGAATTTTGTAATATTGTACTTGACTTACTGTTCTGTGTATGAAGTTGTCTCTCTTTGATTGAATGTGTCACTTGATATTTTCTGTTGAGCTTATGTAGTTGAGTGAGTGTACTTCACAAACTGTGGAAATGTTAAGTAAATTTAACTTTAAGCCTGGTAAGATATGTGACATGGATTTGTGTGTCAAGCTGAGAAAATTCGTAAAACTCACTGTCAAATTTGAATGTTACTTTGTATTTATTGATGTTTGAAGACGTGTGAGAGGCTCCAATAAATTTGGCTCAAATTTGTATCTACTTAGGATACACACTAAAATGATATGATGCGTACATAGTTAAGAACGTATGAAATTATAATTTTTTTGTTTATTAGCCAATCAGAAAGCATTTTTAGTTACTTCTCATCTCAAGCTGATTTTAATGGGTTGTTGGCCTAGTTGGATAGATTTAAATTTCACTCTGAGCCACTTTCATTGGGTTTTTAGACAAATGTAGAAGTTTGATTCTACAGGCTAAGGTTTCCCCTAACCTCCAACATAATTGCAATAACTACAATTAGTTATGTGACAGGGCATTAATGGCTCCAAAAACAAAGCAGTTGACAATCAATAACCAACTGTTGCAGTCTCTCCTGGAAACAACTCATATCTACAAATCGGTGGATACCATTCCAAATCCAAAATAGGTGGTCAATTATCCAACAGAATTTTTGAATTCTCTAGAACCTCCCATACTACCTTCACATAGCCTGGAACTCGAGATGGGGGTGACTATAATGCTATTACAGAATCTGGACCTACCAAGATTTTGTAATGGCACTAGACTGGTGGTTAAGAAGTTGATGCCATATGTAATTGAGGCATTGGTTCTTACTGGGTATGAAAACGGTAAAGATGTCTTTATTTCTAGGATTCCCCTTATTTCATCAGGGTCAGATACTTCAGTTTCCAATATGAGTAAGTTTTGCTATGTCTATTAACAAAGCACAAGGCCAGACTCTATCAGTTTGAAGTTATATTGTTGTTATAGATTTATTTTTAACTTGTAGTAGGATTAGGTAGTAGTAACACCATATAGAAATATACACTTTCCATTTCACTAAGAGAGTGACAAAGAAAACTCTTTCTCTCTTTATTATACATACTTCTTTTCCTTCCTTCTATTGTTCTGTCCTCAGTAACTGACAAAACCCAGACATAGCTTATGTGGGTCAATAAACATCATAAAAAATCAACCAATGACAACACATCTTGCCAAAAATCAAACGGAAAACATGGATGTGTCAGGCCCAATAAAAAGAAGAAAAAACCATGTGTGAAGCAGAAAAGAAGTGAAAAATTGGTTTGATGGAGTAGTTCAAGACGCAAGGGTTGGAGATTTATCGGATGTGAGTTTGACTGGACAGGCAACTCCAGAAGCAAAAGAAGGAAGGAAAGATGAATTTAACAAATTAATTTCTGTCAGCCAAAAACACAACAACATTGTCTGAACTCTCAAATCACAAAAAGGACTAAGATGATATTCACCTACTAAATGGTGTCAACAATAAAATGGTACTATAGACAGTAAATTTAGCCTTTACTTATGTATTAGCCCAACCTTCATCTCTATATACCATAATCTTTTTAAATCCTGGGTAATGCTGGGTAGCTCTGCTAGTATATATATATATATATATATATATATATATGCAAAAACATGTGACTAAAATTGCCACTTGTAATTGCATCATATCAATCTCATGACTCTATATAATTATTAGGAAAATAAAACAATAATAATGATAACTTAGCAGAAATACTTTCAGCTACAATGACAAAAATAAAGATAATTAACAATCATAATCAAAATAATGAGAGTATTGTCATAACATATTCGCCACAGACACATGCTCATACACACACATGCATATACATGCACACATTCACAAACACATGCACACACATACACACATAAAGTGATATAAGATGCAGTAAGAATCCACTCAAACAAATTTTGTTGAATTTAACTTTTTCAGTTTGTTGCATTTTTTATTGCATTTTTTCCAATTTTCATGTATATCTCATTAAAAATTGTAAATAAATTGTCCAAATTTCATGTTTTGTTCTATTTCTGTTCAAGTACTTCTGACCATCTCAGTCATTTTCAAGAATTGGGTGTTATCAGTATGCCATACAAAGTTTTGTTAGCTACAGACTATCAATTTTTAATGCTACAATTTAAAGTAATTCAAATATATATGTATCTTATAAGTGACCTTACGTGTAAAATGGTTTCTCCAAGGTTTTTGACAATGAATATTATTATTATTGCATGCAAAGAATTGTTAACTTAATGATGTTAGAGTAATATAAATTTGTATGCATTTTTTGATTAATTTGTTTTCTATGGCTTCTCAACACTTTGCAGGTTATTTAAAGCCAGAAAATAATTTTAGGTTGTAAGAATTGGGTGGGGGAGATAATAATGGCTTAGTAATATAAGTCTTACTAATTAATCCCTAACTTGGGGAAAATAGATGGATTCATACTTTCCCAAGTGTATTTGTGTGCAAGTGAATATAAGGGACCCAACAGGAATTAGAACTCATCTTACCAACTTACAACAACTTCTGAGCCATTATTGATTACACGACCCACACATCCAAGCTTACAGCACCTGGTATTCCTAAGTGGTAACCCATCTTGGTACTGACCAGGTGATTGTATGGGAACTGATGTTTCCCAGAGTTTGACTGCACCAGAAAAGAATGTATCAAATATTTATATGCATTATTATTATTATTATTATTATTATTATTATTTTATACTTTTTCTTTTTAAGCAATTCACCCCAAGCAAGGCAGGAGTGCCACTAGATTGCAAGGGGTTACAGAGGATTGAGAACAAGTGTAAAGAGATGTGTTTGAGTAAAGGATACAGAGAAGGACAAGGTACAAGATCAAGGTATCAGATGTCAATTGACATTACACTTGAAGTTTTGAAGATTATAGTTATCAGAGAAGTAAGCAAGAGGAAGGGAGTTCCACAGATGGGAAGTGTGAGAGAAGAAGCTGTTGGAGTAGAAGAGATGGTTACATTTAACCCTTTTGACAGTGAAAGGGTGCAACTGTGATACCAGCCTAGTAGCTCGCTTAAATTCATGCAGTCTGGGAACTAGCAAAAGTAGCTCATCAGAACAGTTGCCATAAAAATACTTCTAGAAGAGACAATGGAAAGTCACAGCACATCTGTACACATATTAAATATTTTATGTACCTATAAAAATATTGTTTTATTTTATACTGGGCTGTTGAAAGATATTTTATTTCATTCAGGTTGTTTGTTTTGTATAATAATAGCTTCAAATAGTTTGAGCCTTTCCTTACAGTGAGGACTATATCAGTCAGTTATGTGCCATGCATGATACACGCATAGGTGATCATGTATCTTTCGATACATGACTGACGAGGCAGATTTTTCCTGCAGTAGGTTGCCATTTATTTCTGCAGTAGACTAGTTGCCATCCAAGGCAATAGTCCTGTCTTGTTATTTGCCCATAGCTGGGGGGAGAAGAAGAGGATTTTCCCATATCTTTCCCAAAGGTATTAGCACATATAGCAGGACTATATAGTATTTTGATATTATCTATTAAAATTTGTTTTATGTTAATGGTTGCATTTTGAATGTTTGTCATATGATGATTGATATGTGCCCATATTACACTAAGTTTACAAAAGGGACAAGTCAGCCTGCAAGAGAGTGTAGTGCATGTGTGGTATTGTTTTTTGATCTCCAAAAGGATATGAGAATTTATAAACAACATTACAGAAGTAACTTCTTAGGTCTCCAGTTATTGACAATGATTAGATTAAATCTTTGCACCATTTCAATCTAAGGTATTTATTGGAATCATTAATGATATGTCCCAGCAAATTATATTTTTAATAACTTTTCATTTTGTTTATAGCTAGGATGCATCTGGTTATGGTAGAATAAATTAGTCATGTCTTTATTTTTGTTTATGTCAAGATGGTTGCTCATGTTATTTTTTCTAAAATTCTTTAAGGCTAATTTTATTTGCTCATTAATAATAATATTTTTTAAAAATATTAACAAAAAAGAAAAGAAAAACAAAATACTCTATTTAAACTATATTCAGATTATTGTCCCCATCTTTATTGTTATTATCACAACATTTCGGCTGTTGTGCCCTCTGGCCTTCCTATTGATCTGGGTAATCTACAGGCAATTCGGAAGTGAACCCTTCATTTAATCTATGGGGGCAGAACAGTCTATTCCCATAGATCAAATAAAGGGTTCAGTTCTAAATTCCCTATAGGTTATCCAGATCAATATACACCTGAAGAAGGCTGGAGAGCACAGCAGCTTCTTTATGGTCTATTACTGCTGGTGAAGATAAGTCACATCCATACAGTGACAAAACTGATAGTCAATTTCAGTTTTTCCTTCAGCAGCTATACTGTAAGGTTGCTTTCTTAAGCCTGCTTCCACCCACCTTGACATGGGCAGAGGTTAAATCTTCCTCCCCAGCAGCTTACAAGTCCAAGGTGCATTTCCCTTTAAGAATATATCTCTCCCAGGTATAGAAAGAAACTCTAGCTTGCAGTCCTCAATTTGACTAGTGGCATTATTTTCCATTGCCTTCTCCATAGATTCCTTTCCTAGTTGTCTATGAATTGTCATGCATCCTTTCCCATTGACTACACTATAAATTCTTTTTCTTTATTGTTTTTGAATTACCATATATTCTTGGTAAAGATAGTGGCATGATTTTCCATTGCTTTTCCTATAGATTCCTTTTATTATTGTTTATTAACTGCCATGCATTCTTAGTAAGGATGCTGGCATAGTTTCCCCATTTCCTTTTACACAGATTTCTTCTCTTTAATGTCTATGAATTGCCATGCATACTTGGTAAAGATTGTGGATTGTTTTTCCATTGCCTTCTCCATAAATTCCTTTTCTTTATTGTCTATGAATTGTCATACCTTCTTGATAAAGGTAATAGCATGATTTCCCATTTCCTTTAATATAGATTACTATTCATTATTGTCTATGAATTGTAATGGATTCTTGGGAGTGGTAGTGGTATGGTTTTCCATTGCTTTCCCTATAGATGCCTTTTATTATTGTTTATGAATAGTCATGCATTCTTACTAAGGATGGTGACATGGTTTCCAGTGCCTTTCACATAGATTCCTTTATGAAATGCCATCAATTCTTGGTAAAGTTTGTGGCATGTTTTTCCATTGACTTTTCTACTGATTCCTTTTCTTTATTGATTTGCATTCTTGGTAAATATTTGTGGTATGGTTTCTCATTAACTTTTATATAGATTTCTTTTCTTTATTCTCTATGAATTGCCATACATTCTTGGTAAAGATTGTGTCATGTTTAACCATTGCCTTTTCTATAGATTACTTTTCTATATTATGTATGAATTGTCATGCATTCTTGATAAAGGTAGTGACATCATTTCCAACTGACTTCTCCACAGATTCCTTTTCTTTATTGTCTATTAATTGCCATGCATGCTTGGTAAAAACAGTGACATGCTTTCCCATTGCCTTCTCCATAGATTCCTTTTATTAATTGTCTATGGATTGTGATGCAGTCTTGGGAAAGGTAGTAGCATGGTTTTCCATTGCTTTCCCTATAAATTATTTTTATTATTGTTTATAAATTGTCATGCATTCTTGGAAAGGATGCTGACATGTTTACTCCTTTGACTTTTCTATAGTTTCCTTTTCTTTATTTTCTATGAATTTCCATTCTTGATAAAAATAGTGGCATGGTTTCCAATTGTCTTCTTGATAGATTCTGTTTGTTTATTGTCAATGAATTGCCATGCATTCTTGCTAAATATAGTGGCATTATTTCCCATTGACTTCTCTATAGATTCTCTTTACCTTATTCTCTATGAATTGCCATGTGTTTTTGTGAAAGATAATGACATGGTTTTCCATTACTTTCTCCACTGTTTTGAATTCACGGTTTTTCTTCTCTTATACTGGTTGCCACCCTAGGATAGAGAGTTCAGACTATTGTTATTTTTAACCTATAGTGGACAAGGGTGGAATTTTGTTTAAAATGAGTCTTTCATGTCTTTTATTTTAACTTTGAATACAGCTTTTGACTCATTACTCTTTCTTCATTACACAATATATAGTTATTATAGATTTTATTACTATATGATTGAGTGCTTCTTATCTAATTATAAAACTGGGATTTGAATCAACCAAATTCATTGGTTGTTTTATATATGTCAAGGAATTCTACTATCATTCCAAAAGATATTAATAGGTCTGATAAATTACAAATCAGTATATACAATGTGGCTGAATTTATGGGATGAGGAGTTATTATTTGCATAATTTACACATGAACTATCATTCTCATCTTGTTTTTTTAATTTGACCTCCTTATTTACTCTATGTGATTAGATTGTTCCCATTACACTACTTGTGTATACAGATATGTCATCTAGATGTGGGCAGTGAAATGACAACAATCTTCCCTTGTACACTAAAAAAAAGAGTTCAGTTTGAAGTGGCCTGGAGATTGCAAGAATTAACAAGCACCTGATGAAGGTGGGGGGGATGCATGACAGCTGAAACGTTGTAATAACAACAAAAATGAGGACAATAGTCCATATGTATATAATCTAAATATACCATGTTTCATAAATTTTACAAGCATACGACTCAATATTTCTACTTTCAAAGCAAAGGTTGTAGATGACTCTATAGAGCAATGAGTCATTTTATGCATGTGAAGGAATTCTGGTGTGATTTCCCACATACCTCAAGGGTTTCTGTTTAAAAAAATATCAACATGGCTGGCAAGCAACATCTCAATGCTGATTCAAATACTTAGAGGGCAGATAAACTCAAGCTTAAAGAAATGGAATCTTAAATTAATCCTTAGCCTTCTTGGGAAGGTTAAATGGCAAAGGTTTTTTTGTTCAGCTGGGGGATATTATCTTATAATCTTTCATGTGAATTATATTTAATCACACTTAATACAGATAAATATGTCCTAATTACTTATCCTTTTTTTCTTATTAAGCAGGGCTTTCTTGGCTATGTGACAGATAAGTATCATCCGGGTTGATATGTACATTTCAGGAACCAGGGTTGAAATACTATTAAGTAGATTAGTAAGGAAATTAGTTTTGATGTAATATTCTCACTTTTTAACTTTCTATCCCACACATATGAACAAACATATATATACAGCTGTATAGACATAATATAAATCTGATGTATATACACACAATGAACTTATATACATACATACATCCATATATATGAATACATGTAAAAACATTAACATTCATTTATTCATTAATATATTTAGCATTATTTTAGTGTCAGTTTTTTCTATACTATAAAAATAATAATAGTTATATATATATATATATATATATATATATATATATATACTAGTATAGTACTTAATTATTTATGTATAGATTGACATTTTTGGCTAGGATCAGAGTATCTGTGCACTCTACAACAGATCAAAATGCCACTCGCTAGTTTTTACTAAGGACCAGAGTGTAGTGTCTGTAAATTCTGCCTTGGATCAAAATGCCACTCCCTAGTTTTTCATCAAGGACCAGCAGGTAGTATCTGTGTACTCTACCTTGGATCAAAGTATTGCTCCCCTGTCTTTTGCTTAGAATTAGAATGTAGTATCTGTGTACTCTGCCTTGGATCAAAGTGTTGCTTTCTGATTTGCTGAAAATCAGAGTGTACTTACTTTGTTTTTGGACTAGTATCCAAATGCAGTATCTGTTCTTCATCTGTCATATTCTTGTCTTTGGGTGGGATTCATCAAAAAGCAACTTGTACTTGATTCTAGGGATTCCAACTCTAGAGCAGCATTTTCCTATTACACTATAAGGGGTGTTCAAGAACCTTAAAACATTGTGACTTTCTTAAAAATGTTATTTCCTTTCAGGACGTAGGTGATCATAGGCTCTCCACGGACACCTTTTCTTTTATTGTCTGTGAATTGTCATGTCTTCTTGGAAGAGATAGGGGAATGGTTTCATTTTGCTTTCTCTACGGTTTTGAATTCAGAGTTTTTCTTCTCTTAGACTGGTTGTCATCCAAGGCTAGACAGCCTAGTCTACTTCTTTGATATTTAACCTGGGTGGGGAAGAGATAGATTCATGTCTTTTCCAAGTATGAAAGTGAATGTAGTAGTATAGGCTTGAATTAAAACTCAGCTCATTAATTCCAGTTTCTCAGCTCATAACCATTACACTCTTTGTGTATATGCTTTTGTGATTGTTGTATTATGTTGTTCTACAACATGTAATCAGTATTCAACTTCTGCCTGTCCATTACTTTACTATACACTTTATACCTCTTTTACTTAATATATGCAAATAGGAACAATCTTATTTATCAATCCACTAAACCTCTCTGATCAAAGAGGTTTAATGCTTTTGGTTGTTCTTGAATTTCTTCTGCAACCTCTTTCCTCCTCAAGGTTTATGTCCTGTTCTTTTTAATGAAAATCTTGGTCTTATTTCATCTTCTCCTATGTCTGAGTCACACTTGATATCATCCACAGGCTTGTTTTCTATTGCATTATCCTGATCTGAAGAACTCATTTCTTCTTTGTCTAAATCTTCTTCCATCACAATGTCTTCCTCTTTAATGCTGGGTCTTAATTGGTCAGAATGGGCCATTCAGCTTTTTTCTTACTTTGATATAATGATAGGGTTATGTCCCCTTTGCATGATGAAATTAGCTCTCTCAGGACTTGCTACTTTGTCTTTCTTTTACAACTTCTTTCTTCCATTTCCCATTGAGGTTTATGTTCTGCTCTTTTCAATGGAGATCTTGGTCTCACTTCATCTTCTTACTGTTTCAGATGGTACTATCATATCTCCATTGCATATCACACCATTTTCCATCATTAATTTATGCCTTATTTCTTTATAAGGTCTTTCAGCTTTGGAACAATTACTCCATCTGTTTCTTCTTATTCTTTCAGTAATCTTGCTTAATATTGGATCTTGTAGAATTTCAATACCAATCTTTGTAGAGATAATAGGTTAGTTTCCACCCAATGTAATATTTTTTCATCTAGGATTTCCATTTTTTCTTTTTGATCCTTATTAAATTGTAAACTTGTCAGTGCATTGGCATGTGGTATTGTATTTCCTTTTATATACTCAATGTTAAAATCATAAGCTATTAATTTTATGGCCCATCTTAGAATCCTGGAAGCAGTAACTTTTGGTACCTTCTTTCCAAGGTTAAAAATAAATAAGATTTATGATCCAATTTTAAAAGGAACTTCTTTCCTAATAAGAATTGTTGAGATCTGTTTGTGCTTCAGACAATGGCAAATGCCTTTTTTTTAATATTTGAATAATTTATTTCTGTTGCTGTCAATCTTCTTGAAAGGTACATTATTGGATGGCCTTCTTGCAATACAATTGCTAAAACAGCTCACTCACTTCTTTCTGTAGTTAATGTAACCTCCTTTCTGGGATCAAAGATTTTTACAATGGGTTTTTCTGCCAGTATCTCTTTGAAGTCTTTGAAAGCTAAGCTTTGCCTTTGATTCCACTTGAAACCACTATACTTTTTCTGCAGTTCAGCAAATGGTACTATTAAGTCGCTGTATTTTGGTAGGTATATAAATATTATAATAATTAATCAATCCTAAAAAGGATTCTGATTCTTTTTTATTAGTAGGTATGAATAGCTCTGAAATTTTCTTAACTTTGCATACAAACTGAAAACGATTTTTTCTTTAAAAGTTATAGCAAATTTTCCAAAAGCAGGGTATTTTTTTTCTGTCAATTTCATGCTCATAGTATTTACATTTCTTGCATTCCTTTTTTATACTGTATGTTTCAACATTGTTCTCAGTAGAATTATATTCTTTTATTAATTCCAGCTGTTGTATAACTTCCACACATGCAGAGACAAATTATTCAATTGTAATTGTTCGAATATCTTACATTTATGAAATGTATCAGCCATACCTTCAATCAACGGTAATTAAAGCAATTCAATAGTGAAATCTTGAGTTCCAAGTTTCTCAGATTGCCAGAATCTGCTAGTTTCTTTTAATCTGTGAAGATATTGCATAATTGATTCATCTTTTTTCTGTTTAATGGACAGAAATTTGTTTCTTTCTGCTATGAGAAGTTTCTTTTTAGGTCGTAAACTTCTTTTTATAATTTCTGAAATTTTGGCAAAAGTAAAATTCTCCAATTGTTTGGGATATGCCATAACTGATTTTCATTATAATTTCACAACCTGACAAAGCTAGAAAAAGGTCAGTTATTTCATTTTCTCCTCTTCCTGCTTGGTTGTCTTTCAATTTTTTAGCTGCAATTTTTTAGCCTGAGCTGCAAAACATTGAATTCAAATCTCAACAAATGGTTTATCGAAGCTACTTGAAAGTCCTATTGGCAATGCCATATTGTTGTATTGTGTTCTATGACACCTTATTTAGTAGTCAAACTTCTTCCCTGTCTCTTAGTTCACTCTACACTTTCTAATGAATTGCGATTATGTATAGGCTTATTGGAAATGACATATGTTATTGTAGAAATTCAACATGTGTGAAAAGAATATTTTAAGCTGTCTCAGTTTCCTTAACTCACATTTGCAGTCCCTTTGAGAGGCAAGTGTCATAGTAGAAATGAAAGTATTAATATAACATTGTATCAAATAAAAAGTTGACAAGTGAAACAGAAAAGAGAAAATAGGATTTAAAATATAACAATAACATTTCAGTTTATTAAATTTGTAAGGGTGAATGAGTTTCTTATAGGAGCTAATGGCCAACACTTAGGTATGAATCTATAGGTATTAATGTGGATAAATCAAATAACTAAATATTAGCAACTGCATATATGTATGTTAGCGTGCATGCACAGGTAAGCAAATAAATATTTACTCCATTTAATATAAGGTGTAAACAAAACAGTGCTCAATATGGTTAGACAGAGCTAAGAAGTATATATTAATAAATATTCATATACCTACATTTGAAGTGTAACTTAAAGTTTCGTTGTTCTACCAATTCATCAGGCACAAATTATTACTTTTGATTCAAAAAAAAAATATATATATATATATATACTGGGTCTCATGGAAGGAACACTAAATTAAATGCAGATTGAAAACTTAAATTTACTATAAACTTAATATAATATTGGGGTATAAATACAGAATGAAGAGTGTAGATAGGGGGCTATTGTTTAAAAAAGAAAAGGCAAGCTTAAACTTTAAAAGAGTAAAGCTTGGTAACTCATTAAGTAATAATAGATGTTAAAATGATTAAAGGTGGGTTATCAATATGTAACCAAAAATATGGGAAGTCCATGTGATATTTGGATAATATATTTATCCAGAATTAAAATATTTTAAGAGTGATTTTTTTTCTGTGATTAAAAGCTAACATTATTTCATTTCATTTATTAAGTAGATTTTGGTCATTAATATTTTTGAGGATGAATCTTTTTTCCAGCAAACATAGGTTGCATTGGTTGCCACAGCTGGAAAAGTGTGTAGTTTTGGCGATGAAATTCCAATTTACTACTGGTGTATAGTCATCTGTTTTAATATTCCAGCAAAATTGGTCAGAGTGTCTGAAGGAGTGTACTTAAGGTTTGGGATTTTTGTTGGAATGTATTGCTTTATTCTGGCATCCAGCCTTTGAAGCATTCTCCCTATGTAGCACGAACCACAACTACATTTAAAGGAATAAATTAAAGAACTATTATGATATGGAGGAAGAACATCCTTATGCATGAACAGAAGGACAGGCTTAGCAGAGAAAATAACACAAGTGTTAGTGGCAAAGTAACAATGTCAAATTGCTACAGAAACCTGCTTACTGATATCACCTAACCAAGGAAGGTGTAGGTACACAAGACATCTTTTTACTATAGCAGGTTTAACTTTATTGAATTCAGCAATTTTATTCTTAATAATTTCTTGAACAATGCCTAATGGATAGGTATTGTTACAGAGAGTATTAGTAATAAACCTAAGTTCATCATCCAACTTAATTTCAGAACAGATCATAAGAGCCCTATCGGTAAGGGCTTTAATTATATTAATTTTACGTTTCATAGGACAAAAAGAATCCCAATGGGTATACAAACCAGTAAACGTTGGTTTACAGTAAACAGAAGTAACAAAATCCAATGAAGATCTGTTAACCAAAACATCAAGAAAGGGAAGAGACAAATAAACTTTTATTTCCAGTGTAAATTTTAAAGCTGGATACATATTATCAAGGGACACAAGAAATTGTTCTGCTTCAATCTCGTTATCGAAGAGACAAAAGGAAATAAACGTCAGGTTTATTAGGTTTCAATAACATACTCTCTTCCTGGAACCCAACAAAGATATTTGCTAAAATGGGGCCCAAGTGGGAACTCATCGAAACACCATCAATCTGCCTGTACATGACACCATCAAAGCTAAACTCAACTGACATTGTGGCAAATTTCATCAGTTTGACAAAAACGTTCTCCGGAATAACAGGTGGAGACAACTGACTATGATACAGGGCATCAGCACATATATCAATAGTTTCAGCAAGTGGAAAGCAGGTAAATAAACTGGAAATATCGTAGGAACACATAAATTTATCTGTTAAACAAATAACGCTGCATAAAATGAGAGAATTCAAACGAATCATTAATACAAGCAGAGTTATATTGCTCCAAAACAGGTTATAGTATAGTAGAAAGCCATTTAGCCACACCATGTTGAGAAGACCCTATCATAGATAGAATAGATCTCAATGGTGTCCCAACTTTATGAGTTTTGGGTAAGCCATAGAGACGGGGACGAATGGAGCCTGAGGGTCTAATTAAATTCGAAATGTCAGTGGGCAAACAGAAGGACTTCGTATTAGGCCTCCAACTAATTTTCATCTAAACAATCCTTTTTTTTTCCCCCTTCTTTATTTTCTTTTCTCCAATACATATTGTCCATTTTTTAGTGATAATTCAGTTTATTAACCTCAATTTAGCTCTGTTGAGCGAGGTTTGAAACTGGTTAGCTACCCCATTTTTCAGTTTTACTTTTTATTTATTATCATCATGATTGGTAATAAAAATAATTTTTGTCTATTTATGGCAGTTATATATATATATATATATATATATATATAAAAGGCTAGTATGGAGTCTCAAGCCTTGATGGTCACCTTAGAGATGGTGTCTATATAAAAACATTTAGTGTACTTGGACTGCTGTAAGTGTCTGACTTGGCCAGGAGGAAGAGCATCTGGCTGTGTAAAACCTTGCTTCAAATCATTATGACAAATCTTCTGTCAGACAGGACCCATCTTGCTATGTGTGAGATTAATCCCAGTCCTGGCTCAACAAAAAAAAATCAAAGTTCAAATACACTAGCATTCAGAAGTTGGGGGCCAATGACATAAAATGATTATACAACCCTTTATTTTATTAAGAAGTTAAGATTATTTGGCAGTAAGATTTTATCAGTAGTGTTTGGGAACCTTGAGGATATGAAAGTAAATTGTTGCATTTCAGTAGGTACTATGTAACAAGAAAAAAATGCTTTAAGCAGGTTAAAGTTGAAAAAAGGCCATGCGAAACTATTGAGCCAATGAAAGATCTGAGATGATAAAGACATAATAATATGCAAATTTCTAAAATAGAATTGTTCCATCTTATTAACATGAGTGGATGGTGCCTTGGAAAGTCATTGTAGTTGAACATTAGCTTGCTTTTTTACACTAAAATCATGGTTAAAATCTCTGCTGAAACAAAAATGAAGGTTGTGACTTTGAAGGGGAAGATGACTTGATGAGAGATAGATACGTTTCTAGTAACAGTGATCAACCCATCCAAAAGATGTTTACTACAATTGGAAGGGTTTTAAGTGCAAAGAAAATGCGAAGACCACAAGGGTAAGAAAAGAGAGTTGAAAGAAACAATGTGTGAGTGTTGGTAGGCAATCCAAAATTAACAGCCAGATAAGTGAGGAAAGAATGCAGCCTTAACAGTGAGTTTTCAGTTGATAAAGTTGATAAAGTTGATAAAGTATTATGAAAAAATTATGGGCATAGAGCAGTGAAAAAAAAGACATTAATAACCAAACAACATCAGAATAAAAAAATGAAGTGGTCAAAAGAACATCTAACATTGGATGCTGGAAAGTAGCAAAAAGTAATTTTTAGTGATGAATGCAAAATAGTTACATTCTAATGCAAGAGAATAAGTAAGAAAATCAGTGGAAGAAAATCAATGCAAGACACACCACAAAGATGGTAGAATTTGGTGGTGGACATGTAATTGTGTGGAGTTACATCAAAAGAGATGGAAGAAAATTGGTAAAAGTTGATGAAAATCTAGACAGTAAAAACTATATTAATTTACTATGATCTAATCTTCTGCCAAACTAAAAAGATGGAGAAATTTTTCAACATGCTAGTGCTCATTGCCACACATCACATGCAACAAAAAGATTTCTTGTGGATGAAGAAATTCAAATGTTGGAAGGCTCTGCTAGCACAAAGTCCTGAATAATTGAACCATTGTGGTGGGGACTTAAGAAACAAGTGCTCCAGTGAAAACCATGTAATCTACAAGAGCTTTGAGATTACTGCTAAGAAGAATGTAAAAAAATCTCAATGACCTTGTTCTATTCAATGTCACATTGAATTGAAACTTTGGAATTACTGCCAAGAAGAATTCCCAATGAACTCATTCTATTCAATGCCACATTGAATTGAGGTGATTATTCAAACCAAAAGGCAATAATATTAATTGCTAAATCCATACATGGATGTTTTATACTTTCTCTAATAATAAAGATCACTTTTTGCAAATGAAAAAATTCCTTTTTAAGTTAAGAAAATAGTTGAAAGTTGAAATTTTCACTGGTGGTACAGTATTTTTGCATTGCCTTTTTTTTAGCATCCCTATACTTAAGATGCTCTATCATCCATCATACAGCATTAATACAGTAACTAATTTTCTATCCTTAAAATATCATAAAATGTATTAAGAAAAGCCTACTTCTAATTACTCTTGAAGTTGAGATAAAATAAACAAAAGTAATTAATTTACCAAGGTGGCTCAAATGTTTTGCATGTCAGTTAGAAGTTCTGTAGTTTTATATGTCTACTCTAAATGTAAGTTGTCGATGTGTGTCCAAGATTTTCTCCAAAACTATAACAGAAAATATATATATTCTGAATTAGCATTATTTGAGGAAAGTTTTTATACCATTCATTTGAGCCTATCGCAATTTAAATGAATCCTCTGAAATAGGCTTACAGAGATCATTTTTTAATGTAGAATCTAATTGTAGAATCAAATATGTACTTTTACCAAATATTGTTTGGTTTTTACTAACTCAAATGTTTTCAGAAAATTATTTCAATTTCCTTACTCCTAAAGTAATGTCTATGCTTGATAGTAAGTTAAGGTTCCTATTATTATTTTTTTTAATTTCTGTATAGTGGGTTAGCCTGAAGAGAGATGGGTCTTATCAGGCTATCTTACTCTAGACACACCTACTGCTGCTCTGACTGCAATACATAATGTTCCTCTACAACACTAATGGATTACAGAACTTGTGATCATAATTGTGATAGCACATTTAACTCAAATTAGTTGAAAATTCTGAGATGTTGATTTGAAATATGTTTGATGTTTTAACCCCTAATTGGCAGGAAAAATTTGCATGAACATGCATGCCAAACAGGTAAAAAAGAAACAAAAAATACATATTTTAAAGCATATTTTTATCCTTATTTTTGTTTTATATACAAAAGCTATAAAAATCTTTTAAATTATCAAAATAAAGAAAACAAATGTTAGGTTCCCAAGTTTAATATTTTTTAACAGTATGATACTCTTTGAAACATTCTGTGCACAATAGAATTGTACATTCTTTAGCCTAAGTTGTCACCATTTTTCACTGCTGTTCTCTTTGAGAAGTTTGCATGCAGACATAGCACTGACTCTGGCATGTTTTTCCAGCTTTATTTGTAGACAAATACTCTAGGAAATGATATAACCTCATGAATCATGGAGTTGCCAGTAAGTCATTTAGATGTGAATCCTGAATGAGTGATGATTGTATCATTAGGAAAAAGTTTCAATCATCAATTGACAAAATCAGCCAATCTCTAATGAATCATCAATTGATAATGCTTACCCTTTAAGCATTAATGGTCAGAAAATGTAGTAAAAGACAAAGTATTGTTCTATACTATACTTTGAGCAATCATTATAACTAAATGAATCATCAATCGATGATGATGCACCCTTCCTCATTTAAGAATTAATTGTATGATACAGTTAACACTCTTTATAAATGATAAAAATTTATAATGTTAGGATTATTTTTGTTTTATTACATGCTGTCTTTCTCAGGTAATGTTTCATTCAGTACCTGGTCATTGCTGGGTTTTTGCAACTAATGAAATATAAAATTTGAATTTGTTAAGGAAGGATTATTATTTGAACTTGTTTAATAAATGGCTCAAGTGAGATTTTGGTTTCTTGGTGAATGTTTCTAAAGTATGTGAATAGTTGAATGAATGAATGATCACTTTGAAAAGTTAATATTTGAAACACTGCTGTGTGTGTGTGTGTGTAATTGAGATGGTACGGGAAAAGTCACCAGTGACTGTTGTCACTAAAATTGATGAATCAAGACAGATGTGTGCTATTTTTTGAGGAAAGATAAGTGCTAAAGTGTTTTCAAAATGCTCTAAACAACCTTTTAATTCTATATTAATGACAAAATTATTTTCATCATTTGACTTCCTGGTTTTCATAGTCTGAAGACATTAATTACATTGAATTGTCTACACTGAAGTTATCTTTTAAACTTATAACTCAACAACTCAAACAGGTTTTTTGAGAATATTCTTCCTTAGGGCGGGGGGCTTATGGCCATATCACATTGAAACACTGGTTCTCATACAGTCACTGAAGTTAAGCAATATTGAGCCTGGTCAGTACTTAGATGAATGACTGCTTGGGAATATTAGGTGCTGTAAACTGTTATATGTGGGTGGTGTAATGTACAATGGCACAGAATTGGAAATCAGAGAGAAGAGTTGCAATTCAAGTCAGGTTTGTTATATTCATTAATGCACAAATACCCTAGGAAAAAGGTATGAATCCACATCTTTTCCCTCCTCATATATGGGTTAATTAGTCGGACTTGTATCAGTAAATCATTATTATGTTCAAAAAATTCTTAGAATGTAAAAGTATTTTTTGCTTTAAATAACCTGCAAAATGTTGATAAGCCATTAAAAATAACAAATCAATTAATCAATTTTTTTTTTTTTACCAAAATAATGGTACTGTGGAGGTTTTAATTTTTAAGTGATCATATCTAAAAGTCCATAAATTTAGTAAAAAGGGAAGAATGAACAACAAGATTTTGTAAAATATGACAAAACTTATTTTATGTGGAAGCTTTAAATTTTGTCCTTGATAACAAAGTTCTTGTGTGCTGGAAATGAGTGTGTGTGTGCAGATTTTTTTTTTTTTTTAAAGAAAAAGCAATTTTTGTGAAGGGGAAAGAATAAAATGTGATTGAACAGGAAATAAAAGTTATTTATCTTTTGGGGAATAACTAAATATCTTGGTAGTTGATTTGTAAAAATATGCATGTAGGAATACAAAAAGTGATTATCTCTATTTCAGCGAGATGAAGTCACATGGGTCATGTGACAGCCACTTAATGACATCACTTCATAGAATGATGAAAGTGGCTAGTCTGTCAGTGAACTTCCAGAAGTTAAACCAAACAATTACTCTTTTTTTTAGCTGAGGTTAAATTTGCCAAGCCAGCTGCCACATAGTACAACTTACAAGCCCATGGCACCTTTTTTGTATGGAGATATATCTTCACCAGATATAAAAAACTCCAGCTTGCAGTCCTAAATTTTAGAAAAAACATCACTTGCCATTTCCTATTTTGAGAGGAATGTGTCCTTGCTAGCAGATAAATTCAGATCACTCAAACTTGGAATCCTAAATATGGCTTCTCCAGAAACACAGAAGTATCTCAGGAAACTCCAATTCCCATTGGAAATTATTACAAATAAGACACTTTTGTTGCTCCCTTTCACTGTGCTTGTTGTTGCATACATGTTATAGTTTCTCTGTGTGAGACAAATGTAAATATGTATATATAATTTTGTGTATGACTTAATGGTATATTTTCTGAGAATAAAGCATGTTTGTCATTCCTTTTCTTTCAGTTAGTCTGCTACATCTGTGAAATAAAGTGTTATTATAGTATGGAGATAATAATTCCCATAATGGGGGAAATGAAAACTGGGAGAAAATTTCTTTCTTCCATAGCTCACTCATTATGAATGTCTTAAAAGGTTGGAAATTAATCTCTTTTGCTTCTCTTTTTTTTGACATGTATCTTTTATATATATTTTACATGGACTTACAAACACAAGATTTGGTATGCAAAAATAATTTTAATTTCTAAGTGTATTAGTTTAAAGATATGAAAATTTAAATAATTTTATTATCATAGACATTAGCAAGATGAAACTTTGCAACATGATAATTTGATATAAGTTTTAAATGACATGTAAATTTCATTTTTCTATTTAAATCTGACTAAATTCTACTTTAAGTTGGTTTCTTCTTGAGCTATTATATTTCATTACAGGTTGAGAATCATTTATTCAAAATTCTTGGGAACAGAAGTAGACAGGGATGATTGGAACCATTCTGTGGAGGCCTTATGTGACATTTTTTTTTTAAGCATTACGCCCCGAGCAAGGCGTGAAGCCACTAGGATGCAGGGGGTTGCAGAAGATTAGGAGCAAGAGCAGATAGGAGTGATAGAAGAAAGGATGAGGAGAAGGATAGTGGATAGATCAAGGTAACTGGAGATGTCGATTGACATTACATTTGAATAATTATAGCTCTCAGGGAAACAGTAATTGGGAAGGGTGTTCCACAGGCAAGAGGTGTGAGGTATGAAGCTATTGGAGTAGAAGAGATGGCTAAATTTAAAAGTTTCTACAGTGTAAGGGTGGGAGCGGGATGCCAGCCTTGTAGAACGCTTGAATTCATGGAGTCTGGGAACCAGTGAAATCAGCTCATTGAAGCAATTACCATGAAAGTATTTGTAGAAAAGACAGAGAGAGGCGACGACGCATCTGTGAGAGAGTGACTGTAGACAAGATGCCAGATCAGGGCCAATTATATTACATATCCGTCTCTGGATCTTGTCAAGAACTCCGAGGTAAACAGAAGGTGCCCCAGACCATATATGGCAGCAATACTCCATGCAAGGGCAAATGGTTGATTTGTATATTTGAAGTATCGATTCCGGGGAGAAAAATTTCCTGGCGCGGCACAGAGAGCCAATTTTCCTCGCAGTGGACAAAGCAATTGACTCAATATATTTGTTCCATCCAAACGGCATCAAACAGATAGATTGGTAGGTAGATAAATTTATCATGATTTTTATTCCATCTTATTATTGCTGTTCACCACAACACTCTAGATTAATATATGCCATAATTGCTAGCGTAAATAGAAAGCAGAAATAAAATAGTAGCTTTGATTTCATGTCCTACTTCTGGTGATATGTGATATGTCAGATTTTAACAGGACAGCACTAAGTTTTTATTGAAATTAATTTTTTAAGTAGAAAGAAAAGGCGCTTAGCTTTTGCATGCTTAGCATATGTTCATTAAGTTTGAGAAAACATGCTTTGTTGACTTGAGACTTTTGGATATTTGTAGGTGGGTAGAACAAATAGACAATATCTACATTGACATACAACAGATAATAAACTTATTTATCTACATGCATTATGCTTTTTGGATTTGTCGAATGAAAAGAAAGGCATTTAAGTTTCAATGTTCCTTTCATTTTTATGTAAAGAAGAAATATATTTTTGTATTAATTTGAATTGTAAGCTTAAAATCACTGAAGTCAGAAACATTTCAAAGAAGATTGAGTTCACTTGGAAGTAATAAAAGGAAGGGTACAATAAAAGTTGAATTTACAAAGTTCTTTCTCAGTATGATTTAAAATGATTTCCTTTGATGTCAGGCTTCACATTGTCAAAATGTTAAGAGAAGTGCCTAGGGTCAGATAAAATGGTGTGTCAGCTGGACAATCTGGCTAATTCTGATTTAGTTATGCTGCTACTTATCCTTCTTATAAGGTCAGCTACCATAAAAATGGCTCAGATAGATGCATTTATTTAATTTCTTTTTAAAACTTTTTACTGGTTAAGAAATAACTTTACTTTTTGTTTAAATTTTAAGCTGACATTAAATATTGTATTTTGAGTTAGAAAAGATTTCTCTGATGGGCTTTTGTTGGTTTTTAATTTCCAGTGTGTTACAAACTATCCCAATGTCAACTTCTTTTGTTTTTTTTTTTAATATCACAGCTCCAACAAGTTCAATTCTTGCCAGAAACAACTTTTTATTTCTAACTTAGGACATCTTTTTGATAGCCAAAGAGTGAATTGACTGAGAGTGTTGTGATAAAAATCAATAAGAAAATGGAAATAATAGTAATAATGAAAAATGTAAATGTGATAAAAAGCAACAATAATAATAGTAATAATAAATAATGCTTCATTTGAGACTGTTAATGTGATAAATAGCAACAATAATAAGATGTAGTAAAAAGAAAATAAAAAATTATTAAGACAACAATAATAATAATGAAAATACTTCATCTAAATATTTAAAAAATATATATTGTCAAAATTTAGGAAAAAACTTGGATCATTTGATACAAGTCAAGTACTGCAGTCCATGCTGAAATGTGTGTGGCGTCATATAAATATCTGAAGAATTCATAGCAGCAGCAGCTGCTTGCAGTTACAGCATTGCCAGTTTGGTTTTAGAAAAAACAGTTGTTTGTTATTTGGTGATAAAATTCTTCTAATCAAGATGTAATAATATTAATGTTTGCTTTGTAGTGTTTATGAAGAAAAACTTTAAAAATTCATATAAATTAAAATTTTGTAAAACAAAGAAATTAGATTCAAATTAGAGTAGACACAATATTAGAATATATTCTATTAATTAATCAGTTTAAAAATAAAATCATCCATCAAAATAAAATCATTCATTTTACTGAAATTATTAATAAGATACAATATTTGAGTGTCTGTTGGGACTAAAGTTCACCCCAGACCTCAAGTGGAATTCATATATATGATCCATTGCTAAAGATGCTGAAAAAAATGTCAACTTCTTATATAATTCCTGAAAGTACCTGACTTCACCTGGAATGTTCTTTGCAGAAGTCAAATCAGGACAAAAATAGAGTATTGCTCCCCAATCCTTTCTTTCCAAACTTGACAGAGTTCATAAGCATTTACATGGCCTTATAGGTGTTGAATTATTTCCCACCCTACAAGCCATTTCCCCTCATTACTATCATTACTCTGTCACTATTTCTATGGAAAATGGTGTGATTAGCTACATTCCTTAGTTCAACTAGTTCAGATCTTTAGATCTAAGACCCACCATGCCATGTACACAGAGGCAAACTATCTGCATTTCCTTTGTATGCCATTGATAAGAATGAATTTCCATTTAAACAGCTTCTTCCTAAGAGCCACTGCTTCCCTGAACACTAAAATCTTAATCTCTTCTTCATTGTCTATTCTATACATCCTTGAAATCTACAATTCTTAAGTCCATAAAACAACTTCATTCTGCAACCATCTACCTTGAGTGTTTCTTGGGCCCTAGATTAGGTTAAAAACAGCATTAAAAAAGAATACCTCCTGAGTGGATACCAATTTAAAATAAAATTTAATTTACTTATA
Source organism: Acanthosepion pharaonis (assembly GCA_903632075.3). Taxonomy (NCBI): domain Eukaryota; kingdom Metazoa; phylum Mollusca; class Cephalopoda; order Sepiida; family Sepiidae; genus Acanthosepion; species Acanthosepion pharaonis. The sequence continues at coordinate 5,413,948 of CAHIKZ030004896.1, read as the reverse complement.
ATTTATAGAGAAAGATAAAATTTATACAACTTTAAAAACATATATCAAATTATTAATCTGCAAAGTTTTAGCTTTTAAGCATGTATTTATTAGAAATTTATACTCTTCAAACAACACACTTTAGAATGAATCCAAGCATTTTTCTGTTAAATATTTGCTCATTTTACTACTACATCCACATGTGAGGTATAAATGAAAGGACAATGTATCAAGTAAGCAATCTGCAGTTAGATGTAACAGTTTAAGTCAACATAGTAAAAGAAGTCATTGAGAAATCTTTACTCTATTTCTTGTTGTATGAAAACTATCTTCATAAGAAGAACCTGGACTAAAAAAAGAAACAATTTTTGTAAATTTTTACAGGGTTTTATTTTAATAAAATACCATAAAGAAAGAAATATAATATCAAAGCAAGGAGGTACAGGAAATTTTAAATGTTCTTGCCACTAACCATGTTGGTGGTCTTTGATAACTTAAGACTAAATTCTAAATTTTTATTGCCCACCCCCCTGTCAAAAAAAGCATTTGTCTCTACTATGCCATAACTCACTTTATCATTGGAAGGTTTAACATGATTATGAGAAATCCATTTTATTCTTGGTTCAGAAGTTAGAGTAAGTCAGTACAAGCATCGTTAGTATGGTTGTGCTTAAGTCATCCTTGCATTGAGCTGGAACAACCAAAGAGAAAGCTTGACCTACTTCATGGGTTGAGATTTTTGGAAGACATGTGCGAGTGCCATGCATCAGAAAGTGGGAAGAGAGTTCAGTCAGCAGTGAACCAGGAAAACTAACATGCCCCAGTGGGAACGTAATTATCAAGTGGTTCACATCTTGGAGCAAAGAGGAGAAAAAAAGTGAGGCAGGAAATGTTTGCCTTTTTATAGGTTTCAACAATGCTACCTAATGAAGGTGACGAAATCAAGTGGGGTAATCATATTTCCTCTTCCTTTACTCTTAGCATCATGGGAAAATGTATTTCTTTTTTTTTATTATTCATTATTATTATTATTATTATTTATTGATTTTATTTTCCCACAAGCTTGTCTGCAGTTGTGAGTTCCAACAACAATGAGTGCCATACTTTTTATTCTTATATGTGCTATGTAACTTTATGATGTATACTTTCATGACTCTCCACAACTTCCTATTTCGTTGTAACTCTTAGTTATATTTATCTTTTTTACTATCACTCTGAGTCCCTGTTCTGTTCTGCCATCTATTTACACAAGCTCATTGAGTCGGTTATTCACAGTTTCTCTCTGTCCCTCTTGCCTTCAGTATGTCCTGTGAGTGTCAAATTTTCTAAGTTTTCTTTTCTCGTTATGTGAGATCTGCAAGTGGTGTAGATAGCAGCTTGTAATGAGAAATTGGAGAGTTGAGTTTGAATTCCGGTCAAGTTTGTTACATTCACTTGAGAAATTTAGAATACATCTTCTCCACACAGCTATGGCTTTTAAATAGTGGAACTTGTATCTAGAAAAATCATTGTTATTCACAAAAAATTGTTAATTCAATATTCATTTGCAAAAAAGAATTATTCTTACAATCCAAAATGTTTCTGCTTGAAAGGACCCACAACGGATAGATAAACTGCAAAAAAAAGAAAAAAAAAAAGAAAAAAAAAAGAGACTTAAAAGAAAAGTGAGAATTAATAAGCTAAAAATTGTTGAAGCAACAACAAAATATCCAATGAAAACTTTTGAAAAATATTTTTAAATAAAATGTAACATGTGAAAGTGAAACTGATCATTTTAATTTCTAGCATTAAAAAAAAAAAAAAAAAATCTGCGGAAACCAAAAACAGGAAAAAATGTGTGTAGAAATGATATCCAAAAAACTGGTAAATTTAAGGACTTTTATTGTTACAGTTACACTGTGTGAGCCAGTGTGCGAAGAATAGACAAGGACTAAGGAGCTTAGGAACTACTTCGAAGGAGCCAGGAGAAAGAGAGAAACTTTTGGTTTTTAAAGTTAAGATAATTTTTTCCTCAAGTTTCAAATCCCTGAACTTTTGGGTAGACTTCGTGACGTAAACTATAAAACAGATTAATAAAAAAAAAAAAGAAAGAAAGAAACTGAAGAAAAGAAAACTTGTTTAAAAAAAATAAAAAAATATTCTTAAAACGGGTGAGATGTAAAAGGAATAAAGATCTGAATGACCCCGATCCGATTCACCCATCTTAATTATAGAATTTATGAATGATAGTAACAAGCAATTCTAATATTCCAGTCAGGCGACATGACAATTAGTGTACAGTATTCCTATGTCCCATTATTCCGTTATTCTGATGTTGACCTAGAATACGGCTGAAATTAGTAGTTGTACAGAAGTTATTTGTTGTGTATGTTCAGTTACATTTTTTTTTCTTTTAGTTAGCTCGTTTATCTCTTAAAGTTTATTTTGAAGATGGATATGATCTCAAAACGATGGATTTTAACTTACTCCACTGATGGATTTTAACTTACTCCACTTTAAAACCAGATGTGAAGATTGAATACTTTCATTGCCTCTATTTTTTTTACAGGTAAGTTTATTTTTTTTTAATTTAAAAAAAGTTTTGATTTGAGGAGAAAGAAGGCAATTTGTATAATTATCACAACTAAACATTTTATTGAAATTGTTTAAATGAAATATTTCAGTGTTAAATTGTTAATATTTTTTAAGTTTTAAATAAATGAAAGCAAAAACGATTTGATGGTTCTCGTCTATTTTTCTTATCAGAACTAAGAAAGTTTTACTTTTTTTAAAAAAGTTTTGTTTAGTTTGATGGTTGATGTTTCAATCAGTGCATTTCTGCTTAAAAAGAATTAAAAATATATTAGTTTCCGATCAAAGAGAAAAATACTTTTTTTTAAAGTAAAATTATGATGATCCTGACTTGACTAATCGAAATGGTTTTTATTTTTACTTTTCTTTACTTCTTTCTTTTTTTTTTTTTTATAAAAGAACCCCCCCCTCTTTCTTTGTAGAAGATTGTTTTTTTCGGGCGAATTAAATTAATTCAATTGACACAGTTTAAAAGTTTATTTGTTTTAAAAGTTTTTAAAAAAATATTTCTAAAATTTCTTGCATGATTTTGGTATTTTTCTTCCAAATAATTGCAAGACGAGAGAGATAGATAGATAGATCCAATAAATTTTTAAATATTTTTTTTAACTTTTCTTTTTGTGTGTGTTGATATTTCATAGTTTATCGTCTGCTTTTAGTTTTCAATGTTCGTTATTTAAAATAAGAGTTTAAAAAATATTGAAAAATAAAAAAAAAAATCATTTAGGATTCGAATCCCTAAAATTTGTTATTCATTAACAATAGTTATTTTTACTTAAAGAATAGTGTAAAATAAAAAGATAGTTTACATTTACAATTTTAAAAGAAGTTTGAAAGTTTTTTGTTACATTTTTTACAAATTACAATTCTCTTTGACATAGAAAATCTCTTCTTTTTTTAAAGTACATAATGAATTCTTTGAAAATGTCACTATTTTTTTGTGTATTTGAAGTTTCACATATTTGTTTTTATTTATTTACATAAACCAAACGTTTTAAAATGTTTTTTAATTGATTTTTTTAGAGTTTTATGTCGCATACACCAACAAATTCGGTTCTGGATTTTAAGATTTCACATTCCATTGTTATTTATTTATTTTTACAAACATTTAGTTGCGAAACAACAGGTGAGACTAAAAAACGATGATGGCACATGTTAGTTACAAAACAGTGGAAACGTTTGAATTCAAAAATAATTATTATTACGATAACATCGATTTTATTTTATCTTTTCCTTTGTTTGGGCTGAAGTTTTATCACTCTTCTTGAAAAACTACACGTCATCGAACCATAATGACACCACCACAGTGAGAGAAAAAAAAAATTAAAAAAAATTACTCCTTTTCTGGGGCACATTTCCGCAGAGTAAAAAGCTTAGCAAGCAGACCGTACGACTTCGGTCCTCACTGGGTGTCACACAGAATTGAGGCTTTATTAGTGAATTAGTCTTTCAAAGAAAGAGGTTTTTTCAGTTAAGTAAGAAAAACTAAAAAGAATGCATAAAAACAGGAAAAAGAAAAAAAAAACACTTTCTATTGCCTTGTCATGGAGTTGTCAGTTAGTGGTTTTAGCAAGCTGACATCGAGAGTTCAATCCTTAGGGTGTTTCACGCTTCTTGTGCAACATGTCTCCTCATGAAACCAAATGTGACGAGAAAAGAGGAAGGCAGTTTCACTTGAACCATAATACATCGATGGAATAGAGATAAATAAACACGATTATTACTTTTTTTTCTTGTTTGTGGAACGACCCTATATTTTTTAATTCAATGAGTAGAACTTGCTATGCGAGAGAACATCAACCTGGTTGAATCATGACGCAACAACAGTGTTACTGTTAAGTTTGTCATGTGTTTAATTTTTTTTAATGTTGTGAAATTACTCCAGGCATTTTGAAGCAGACTTTCGCACATTTTTTCTTACTTAGTCATCAGCATTCATTCATTTTTTTTTCAAATGAAATGCTTATTATTACAGAAATTAGGGATAGTCCAACATAAAAACACACGAAGTTTTGAAATTTAAAACAAGTTAAAATCACGGTTCATTGTTTTTAAAAAATTTAGTCACACCTTTTTTACTTTATGTACATTTTTGCGTCAGTAAAGGAAAGTTTATTTTTCACCCACACGTTAAAAAAATAGAACAAAAAAAAATCTAAGCTCTCTAACAGTATTTTTTAATTATTTATTTATCATCGTAATCTCCTAGTTTTTTTGATTTGCAGTTTGATTCAAAAGAAAAGACTTACCTGAGACTTCAGGTAAAGGAAGTTTTTCAGAAAGTTAAATGATGAGCATATTTACAATTACACGTTTTTATGAGTTTAAATGAGTTACGTGAGCGGTGCTCATGAGCAGTCTTGTTATCTCAGGAGTTTCCTATGATTTTTAACGCATGTCTCCTCTTTTTTAATCATTCCGTGTGATTCCTACTCCTAATAATAATGATAATGATGATTATGCAGTAGTTCTCCCCACCCCCTCTTGCATGGATTTACACAATTCATTTACCCTCCACAAAAATTTCTAGGGAATGGTCCCATAACTCAGTGTGTTTCTTTATTAATCTCAATAAGAATGGGGGATCACGGTATTCCTTGATGCCTGGGGTTACTTTTAACGGTAAGTTAATAATAAATAATCGTCCTATGGATGACAATTGAATACACTACTTGTGAAAGAAAGCAGGATATTTTCCCTTTCTTTCACTAAAATGTCATGATCAGTCATTGCCAAAAATTAAGTTTTAAAAAAGACACTGAATTCAAATGACAAAATTCTCGAATAAATTGAATTGTTTGTAGAATAGAATAATGCCATCAAACTAACAGAATTTAGATTTTAGAATGTAATTGTCATTTTTTACGCTTTGTCTGCATTTCTTAAGCAAAGCATTCATTATTTATTTTTGTTTAACACGCAAAAAGTGAAAATAGGCGTTTTCTGGACAATAATGAATTATCAAGCCAAGCATGAATGAATGCAGATTATTTTTAAGACAAACAAACCCACCCCACCTGGAAGATTGGAGAGTCACAATCTTTCTGGAACCATATCTGTGCCAATAAACGATCATAATCATGCAGTACCATCAATTCATGAAAGAAACTATTGCAAGAACATAGTGTCTTGCTTTCACTACACTAGTTTTTTATAGCGTCACAGTGTGTATCCCATTTATTAACAATCATGATAGGAAATACTAAGACTTATTTTGACATGCATTAGTAATCACTAAGAAAATCCAATCCAAATCAAAGTTTGACTACACCACACATTTGTGGAGGGGGAAGCGTTGGTTGTGTTTTTGGTAACCACTGGTTTAAAAAAAATAGGAGTGTTGTGAAATTTATGACACAAGAAGACTAACTTCTTCTTCACTAAGCAATTTCAAAGTTCTGCATTTGTCTTTAAAAATGCTTTTCGTGGGCTGTTTCACTTTTTCTTTAAAAATAGTGAGTAATAATCTTACTCACATCAAAACGTTTTATTTTTTTCTCAAACGTGATATTTATTTTTTTTTTCGTTTATTTTGCTGAAAATATTTTTTATCCATTTTGAGAAGAGACCGTGACACATCAATCTAATTTCAAATGCAAATGTATTTTTATTGAACATCTCTCTACAAAAAAAGCAACATCGTGTTTCAAAACGTGTAAACTACGTTCATTAATAAACTCTGTGTGAGTCAAACGCAAAAGATGACACTCTTTTTCTTTTGATATAACCTTTTTCGTTTGTAACCATTGGCTTCGATATTTTGACGACGACAAATCAGAAGGTGAACCATCCACACTTTGTCTTCAAAATGGATTGTTCAGTTTTTAATCTATACTGTGTCTCAAATTCATTGTTACCAGGGACTGGATATTATCTGGAATTGTGATATTATTATTTAGAGTGAGTGTGTAGTCAACTATTTTAAATAAAATTCACTTGACTTATGTCTGGGATTGTAATATTTTCACAAGGGAATTAACTACATTTATTAAAAGCTTTAAAAATTAATATTTCTAATGAAGTTCTTTACTTATCACCTGCGTATTTATTATTACTTTGGGTGTGTTCTCTAGACCCACTGCTCATATGACTAGTACTCAGTACGTTACCTCTTAGGACTATCAACTTACTTGTTCACCACTTAAAAAAAAACATTTACATTTGTCTGTTTGCAGGCAAGCTTGGTTGGACGTGTATATCAGTAATTTTTTAAGTAAGTTTTTCTTTCTGCCTGACTCTAAAATCTCCATGTTCTGCGACTTATCAAGTCGACCTACATCTCAGATCAACTCACACACACACACACACACACACACACACACTCACACGTACCCTATGGAAAATGTTAAACATGTTTATTTTTGGGGGTAGGGAGGTGAGGTGCGTTTGATGTCCAAGTCACAGGCCCACTTCTCACTTTTCTGGATCAAGTTGTTCCCGGAGGTGGGAGGGGGGAGTTTTTTTTTCTTTCCAAGTGAAGCCCTTCATATATACAACTATTTAACTTTACACTTGAGCCAGCTGCTACCATCCACCCTCCCACATCATTCATTCATGTGTAGTAAGGTAACAGCTGTTTTTATCTAATCGTCCTCAAGAGACTTGTAAAGGCTAGACAAAATCATTATATATGTAGCATTGTGCTGGAAGTAAATTGAACTGTTATATTTATAAGTATGGCTCAGTGATTAGGCAATAGGCTACTGAATAAGGATTTTATTGTTCAAGGCAACACTGCTTCGTATAAGTTTTTTGTTATAATCATTTAATCCCAAGCAAGGTGATAATGTCACTAAGACCCAAAGGGTTACTGGGTGTGAAAGAGAATGAGAAAATTTTAGTGTGAAAAAAGGACAATGGGAAAGAATAGGATTCAGGAAGACAGAATATGGCAATTGGCATTGGATTTAAACTTTTGTAGGTGGCAGTTAAGCAAAAACCTGGAGGAGAGTTCTGCAGCTGAGAAGTGTGAAAAAGGAAACTATTAGAATAGAACATACAGTTGCATCTACCTATTTCAACAATAAAATGGTGAAACCTACTTGCCAATCTAGTCATACACTTAAATTCATGCAGTTGAGCTACCTAGGACAATTGCTACGAGAATATTTGTAGAAAAGAGAGGGAAGCTACGTCATGGCTGTGGGAAAGTGACTGAAGTTGAGATGCCAGGTCAGGATTGATTACATTACAGACCCTTAGTGGAATTTTGTCAAGAATCTTGAGATATATAGTAGCAGCACCAGACCAGATATAGCAGCAATATTCAATGCATGGATTAATGGTAGATTTTTTAAATGTGCAAGATAGATTTTAACAAGAAAAACTGTCTGCCATGACACAGTGAACCAACTTTCTTGGCAGTAGACCTAGCATTTGATTTAATATAATTACTCCACTTCATGTGAGCACAAGAGGGTGCCAAGAATTGCTTTCCTGGAGGTTAGCATCAGCCATTCTGATGGAAGGAAGAAAAGATGCTCTATCATGGTTAAATGTGAAGCAGTTTTGTGTTTGGAGGCATTAAAATTTACAAGCAATTTTTTGCCCCAGTTAACTACTGATTGAAGAAGTTAAATAAATATTGTTAGGCTTGACTATAATTTACCAGGCACATGGCAAAGTGGCAGTAAGAAGCTTATCTATTACTGGGTAAACCCCAAGAATTTGTGCAGAAGGAATTTAGTGCTGCAATATTTGACTACCTCTCAAATAATCAAAGATATTTACATTGTTCCTTACCTGTTGATTACAGTAGGAGATTTTATCACTGTATAACAAGTAAATAAAAGATCATGTCAAATTTAGTGGATTCATTCTACAAAAGCAAGAAAACTGATCGGAAAGTGAATGCTCCTGGTTGGGTCACCTGAGATTGATGTTTTTAGAGGTTTGAAACCCGCAATGACATTAAGAATAAACAGGAATTATTATCTCCAAAAAAATAAAAATTCTTACAATGTAAAAATATTTTCTGGTTTTAAATAATCTGCAAAGCTATAAGAAAGCCATAGAAAACAAATGTCAATCATTTCAGCCACATGTGTTAGATATTCAAGAAAAATAAGGAATGAAAGCTATATGGTTAGATTTTAAATTTGATCTTTATGGCCTGATCGGTAAAGCAGCTATCTTGTTCAGACAGACTTTCAAAGGGTAAAGTATGCAAGTCCAAACAAATCTCACTGAATATTTCATAATGATTGTAGAATAATGGTTTGGGAATTGCAATAAAAAAGAGAAAGCTACTGAAATAATATTATATACAAGTCAAATATTTATTTCTTTTATCATATGAGTAATATGTATGTCTACTATTACCAAAAAGGAAATATAATCTCTTACATTTTTATTTTGTTAAATCACTATATAACAGATTGGTATACCGGGTGTAACAGCAAAATTGTCTACTTGTCAGATTAACCTCTGAACCATTTTTTCTTAGAAATGTTTAAAGATATCTTACTGGAATTCTTTGAGGTTTTTATAACACTATTGAACTCAACTTTGAGCAATAAGAATGTATAATTACTATCTAAGATTGATGGAAGTATTGTGATGAAGTCAATCATAAATGAAAATGACATGTTCTTCATTAATCATAGCTAAGGATTGGAAACTCATGAAGTATTGAAATAAAATTCAAATATATATATATATATATATATATATATATATATATATATAATTCAGGATCATTTTCCAACTTATTCAAGATGATCTTCACTCTCTCTAATCTTCTAACTTTCTATCCTGGAGTAACAATGTATTTCAGAGGTTTTGCATACAATTTCATTTTTGAGTCTTTTTTTCACTGCTCTTTGGACTGTCATAGCTGAAAGTCGTCTCTCACTTGCCAAAAGTATTATGAATTGAGTTGGCTCTTTTCTAATTGATCTCTTTAGCTCTAAGTTTGAAATGATGATCCCTCTTCCTGTTGTAACCTCCTGATCCTGTTTTCCTCTCTATTGTTCCCTCTTTTTTAAACTTATTCACCATTCTCTGGATGGTTCTTGAATGGACTTTGAAGATGGAAGCCAGAGTATGAATGTTGGTACCATTACTGAAGGCCTGAATGATCTTTTTCCTCTCACCATTACTCACTTGGAAAGACATAGTGGGGGTGACACAAAATGATTTTAACCTATTCTCTTTTTAGCTGAATAACTCAAAGGATTTTTCAGTGATTCTTATGACAAATGGTGTCAAGATGGCTAAATGTCTTATCTGAAAACCTGGAAAAAAGAAACTCAATTAGTTTAATGGTTTTTTAGTTATTAAACATTTTGTGGGATGGATAATTATGCTGTTACATGATTTGGATAATTTTGCTGTTACACCCAGTATAACAAAATCAATAATGCAGATCCATTAGACCAGGTTAGTTCAATATATTTACTCGTATTGACCATTCCAATATGCCTGCTGTAACGTGATAGCTGGCAGGTTTGTCTTTTTTAAATGTTAATTAATGTTAGTAAGTCTAGTCCTCAATGAGGGCTCATCTCATGTGGCTTTATGTAAACTCTGTAAATATCCATATCAAAACAACCAATAAAGAGAATGCATGGAAATTACTGATTTAATTATTAACACAGACTTCAATATTCTTTTATAAAACCAACATATTAAATGAGACAGTTTAGTTATTCCTTTAGCTTAAAACAAAAGAAGTTTAACACTATCTGTCCACAAATAAGTATAATTTTGTCTACATTCTCTATTCTTTAGAATGGAAAGATGACCGAGACTATATTTGAAATTTTCCTCGCTAGAATTTCTTTGCAACATGCTGACATGTGTTGAAATCCTCATAGTATTTAGTAGTGTTGATTAAATTGTTTTTAAAATAGTAGAAGTATTTTGTATGTTAAATAACAAAGCTTTTAATTTTTCAAAAAATTTAATGGAAATTTATTGTACTAAGCTATACACCCAAGTAAAATCAACTATACTTTGTACCCACTTACCTGTTTGCCCATCTCCCCAAAATTTGGTTTCAGTGTATGGCTATTTTAGAGGGTGTGACAGATGGACTAATGGAAGTATCAGAATTTTATATATAGATTCACTTGTTTATGATCTGAGTTTATTAGGAAATTATAAGAACTCAACTATTTTATGTTTAAATTGCGTCTTTCCTGGATTTATAGTGCAAATCTTCCAGTTACTATTTATTTCTGACCTATCTTTCAAAAGCTTAGTGAAAATTTAGATAATACACTGGTGTGAAAATTTGGGGTCTAACTACATAAAATGATTATAAAACTTTATTTTATTAAGAGGGGAAGAATTTTTAGAAATGCTTTTATCAATAGTCTCTATGGTCCTTGAGTATTGGAAAATAAATTGTTACATTTTCGTAGGGCCATGTAACAGAAGAAACACTGCTTTAAGCAGCTTGAAGCTGAAAAAAGACCATGCCATACTCCTTTGTTTACATTATTAGTATTAGATATAATAGTCTTAATTTTCCTGAATTTTTGTTATTATTAGTAAGGCCCTGTCACAGACAGATTCAAGCATAACGGCTATTTTTAGTTGAAATTCTGAGAGCATGCCTTTGGTACAGGCCAAGGCATATGTAGTTTGTGTTCACTTGTGAGAGAATCAGTTTCACTATCTTCTCTTGGTTTTTTGATGTTCACCTTGGCAACAATAAATCTTTTCTTCTTTCCTCTTCTCTATCTCTTGTGCTCTTACCATTCTTCCGCCACAGAAAACCCACACTCGACTATGCGATGATCTGATTGTATGATCTAAAACAATTCCACCTTCCCTCATTGGTAATGTAATTTTTATATTCCTTTCAATGGTCAGAAATTTCCATGTTACCAGCAAAATCTCATATTTACAAGAATGTAACATTCTTAAATATTTGCTTTATAAGCGGTCATTTCATTTTTTTTTTTTCACTGGATTTCTTTACATTCAATACATGTGCAAAGTCTTTGTGTCAGCAGTAAGTTATTTTTTCTTTATTTTTTTTTTCCTTCAGTTCTCCAACCATAGCACATTTAAGATTACTTTGATGTGAAGCTATCACAGAACTGGATGTATTGACACAGTGATGTAAATTTGTTACACTGTACTTTTTAAATGTTGGCCAGAACATACCAACCTATTCTTACTTCCAACCTTTGACTAGTTCTACCTATACAGTCAACATTATACTGACATTGAAAACTAGATAACTGAACTAATTTGATGAGGAAATAGAACATCCTTATGAATTGTTCATGTTGTTTCCAATCCTGATAGGAATGATTGCTCACCTCCCCCCCTCTCAAATTTATAGTTAAGTCCTACAGATTGGACCACTTCTTATCCAACATATTTTGTTCTTTTTTGTCTTGAAGTCTGAAAGCTACATGCATTTGATTGTACCCCTTTTGTGTGTGAACATAATTCTGACTTTGAACTTTTCGCCTTATTACTGTTGCTTTGCCTAGTTTTGACTTGTATATATGTACATTGTTTGCTTATTATTATTTTACCCTGTTGTTTTCCCTCTTTTTCTTATTGTTTGAGAAATTTGTCAATTCTATTTGTTGAACATCTTGCCAATTACATTTAACTATGGTCAATTACTCTACAGTTTGTAACATAGGTTGGGCAGTAAAGATAATACAAAACTTGGCAGATAAATAAAAATGACGCACACTGTTAGAAATTTGTTTCACAAATCTCATGTTAACATTACCAATCCACAGTATATGCAAATACACAGGACATTTTTGCAGATCAATTAGCATATGTCTATAAGGAGTATGAGTTCAAATCTCATTGGAAGCTTGTTCTTTATTTTTGATTCATACTGTTTATTTAATTATTGAATAAATATAAAAATGAATTAAGCTTTTTGATAAAAATCAATAAGGGTTAAAAACTTAATAATAATTATAATATTGAATGTTTACAACTTCTTTATATCTAGACAAAATATTAGGAGTATAATAATTATCAATGTGTATTTATTTATATATTTCCTGTCCCATCTGTATTAGGAAGGGAGGTAAATCAACTTGCTAGTAAATTTATGAGAGATTATTCCCCTTAGTCTATATAAATAAAATATTTATCTACATTTAAGCAAAATTACTTCCTGAGCAAAAGGAATCATTTAATTAATCAGTTCCTTTATTCCTACATTTCTTAGATTGTGGTCTTATTTCTTCAAGCCTTTCATGAGAGGCACCCAGGTACCTTTTGTCTCTTAAGTGATCATCTTGCTTCAACTTGGTCTTGAAATAGGCTTTTTTGTCACTGTCCTTGTCATTCTGCTGTTAATCTTTTTCTTCCAAAGGATATTTCCATTGCACTGTTTTTAACATGAAAAGATATTGAACCAAAAGCGATTTATATATTACCAGTAATAATCAATGAATCATGGATAGCATTGAATGTCTAAAAAACATAAAGGGAATGGATTAATTAAACAGTTAATTCACCTCTACTTTAGTTGTGAATTCTTTATCTCCACTTTATTGAATCTCAATACATTGTTTCAAGACATTTGTTTCATTTCATTTCACTATTAAAACTTTGTAACAATTGCCATCATTTCCAAAAGCATGGGTACACTAGTATATTTCAAATTCTTTTGACTACCAATCAAATTTACATTTGTGAAACGTTTTAACTTATTTGTTTACATTTAATAATTGGAATTTTTTTTAAATAGCTGCATGTATCAAGTGGTTTGCAATTCATATTGATCCAATAGAAGGTTGAATTGTTTGAAAACCTGAACAGTGGTATGTTTGTATAGAAATATATATGACATTAGTTTATCACAAGGGTCTCAGATTGGCCAACAATTTGTAAATTGGGCTACATTTGGAAACCTTACTAAATACTGAATGCTCACTAGTTATATGTTAGCCGAGTTTACATTAAAATTTATCATAAAAATCATGAGTAGAGAAATTAAAATTTAGTAATGTTGGGTTTTAAAGTTTTCTGAAGTAATGTATAGAATCTACTATAACAAAAAGTGATCAATCTGTTTAGTTATAAATCTGAACCAGTCACCCCCTTGGTACACACTTTGTTAATCAAATATTGATGATCTACTAGCATTTTTTGTAGATTAAACTAAATTTAGCAAATTGACTATCATTGAAGGCCCAATAATATTAAATTTTTAACTCTCCAAGACAGCCCAGCTTAATTAAAAAAAAAAATAAATAAATGTGTCCCAAAAAGTTATAAGTAATAAAATACACAATTTAGTTGTGCTAGACTTTCAACTGTAGCTGAATTTGACAATTCAGAAATTTTTTATAAAAATTGGTGATACTTTAAATTCCATTAGTTCTATGGATGATACAGACCATATCTTTACCAGTAGGTTTTATTAAGTAGAAAAATGTATATAATATGTTATAGAAAAAGTGGGGATGAGGTTTATGAGTTTGTTGTAAAACTAAAAGAGAAAGCTTAATATCCACTTGTTTGTTAATCAAATATTCATGATCTAACAGAATTAAGATACAACTCGCCAATTAGATGACATTTAAAGTCCCAACAATATTAAATTTGGAATTAGCAAGGAAGCAAAGCTTATTTTTTAAAAAGTAGTCACAAGTAACAAAATTCAAAATTTAGTTCTGCTGGACTTTCATATGCATCCCAGTTTGGCAATCCTGTTCATCGACTTTAAGGGAAAGTGAACAAAATTTGGAAAATCTCTGTAGACAGTAATCCCAAGAAATAATTGAACATTAAAATACTACAAAAGTAGTAAAAAATACTGGTCTTAATTGAATTGAATGATTATGCAATGGTAGATTAAAGGCATGTTATTGAATTAGGAATTACTAGACAGTTGATTTGGTAAAATCAATAATCTGACAAAGCTTTGGAACTATTTATGTTAGAAAATCAGTATTGTAAAAAGTGTCTCATAATAAAACCTGGCTTTTCTTGTTATTTGGAATTGGATATTTCTCTCTGGAAGAAGAGTATAAAATATAAACTACTCTTGATGAAGTCTAACAGTATTGAAAATCATGCATATGATTTTATATTTTCAATGTGACTTGAGTTTTCCCAAACAACAGCAGCAAATTTAACAGCATTTAATGTGGATGATTGGCAAAGTTTTTGGTGGTATGAATCTAGATAATAAATGTTTGCATAACTTCTTCACTTGTTTAAAACAAAGTTGGTTTTTCTGCAGCCTTCTGGGAAGAAATCAAATCAGAAAAATACTGATTTTGATGTTGCTTGCAAAAAAATAAATTTTATTATGAGACCCTCTTTAACCATATGAAAGTTTACAGCCATATCACATTGACACACCGGTTTTCACACAATCACTGAAGTTAAACAATGTCAACCCTGGTCAGTACCTCAATGAGTGACTGCTTGGGAATACCAGGTGCTGTAAGATTAGATGTGCTGATGGCATAATGGATAACATTTCAGAATTAGAAATCAGAGAACTAAGTTCCAATTTCAGTTTGGTTTTTTATATTCACTTATACACAAATTAGAAATGTATGAATCTGCCCCTTGTATCAGTAAATCATTATTATCTCCAAATCTTTTTACAATCTAAAAATATTTTCTGGCTTTAAATAACCTGTAAAAACATATCAATCAATCAATCTTATAAACTGTAGATACAAAATAGTAGAAAACAAATCAACAGTTACAAATCCAAGTAGTACTCTCTCAAGAGATGGTATTTACTTGCCTATGCATGGTGGCAGTATGTGATAGCAGCTCATTTTTTACTGTGGAGTGGCCATACACATATATATAGGCTAAGGCCAAAAATTGCTCAATCTCTGTAGCCACTGTCATGCTGAAATTGGTATCCTTCAGTCCAATGATGGAGGCATTGTCACAGAGTTAGAATACCAGGACTAGGCAACACTAATAATTTTTAAAGAAAGAGAGAACAGATACTACACTTTAGTCTCAGACCAAAGGCTGGAAAGTGCATCACTGTCAGAGCTTCTCGATACTGAAAAATGTCAGGTTTTTGTACTTCTCAGCACAACCACACTACAGCTATGATTCATTGATGACTTAGCATCACTATTCTCATGCAAATTAGTACAACTACCTTGCAAATTTAACAGTGATAACATTTTTGTTCAGAGACTGTCTTCCCCAAACAGCCAGTTATTCAAGAGAACACAGCTCTTACTTACAACAGACATACTTTAGTTGAGGTCCTTGTTTCCCAACATGGGACACACAGCCCACAGAGGGCTAATTTGAGAATGTGTTAACAACAGTGAATTTTTTTTCTAGTGAGTGAGTGAGTGTGTGTGTGTGTTAATATATATGGTTGTTATACAGTATAAAAATATTTGTGGGTATGTATGTACATGTGTACTTATGTATATATAATATATATATATATATATATATATATATATATATATATATATATATATATATATGTGTGTGTGTGTGTGTATGTATAATTATTTTTTTTAACAATTTCTTAGTAATTTCTTTCTCAGTACTATTTTCTCTTTCATGGATGCCATGATCTTTGGTAGCTTAAGACCAAGTTAATGGCCTTTTATGCATCTTCCACATGAATAAGAGTTCACTTTTTAAATAATAAAAATTAAACGTCATGGTGGTGGGCACCTAGATTTTAGAGATGCTTAGGTGGGACATGGTCAAAAAAAGGTTGGGAACCTCTGGTTGAGGTCTCTTTTCAGGTTGGTCGTATTCTATTCTGTAAAAATATTATAAATAGTTCAGGATTATTATTGCTAAAGAGTAGTCAGTTAATTTTATGTGTACACATCATGAGAATCAGCCAATGTTATTGTCTTGTATATTATTCTACAAGAAGCAATCATGACTGACAATCTAATTTCTTGATGCCTGAATTAGGAAAGATACTTTAGAGTAGTTGATATTTTTTTTTAAATTCTATTTTTGCTCTAATTCATTGAAAAATTGCAAAACTAAATTCATTTATTGTCTTTTCTGCTTGTAATGGACTTGACAATTTCTCTTTTTCCTCCTTCTTCTCTATGTTGCAATGATCAGGTTGCTCACCATTCTACAAAGATTACGTTTTATATCCTTGAGATATTTTTATATACACACCTGACAAATTTGGTCATAGAAACTCATCAGCAAAGTTCAATTTCATTTATAAAATTCATAAAATATACTAAAATATTTAAATTGAATTTGTAGGGCATTGTCCATATCAGTCGGATGATCTCCCAAAGATGAATGTAGTATGCGACTCACACCAAGAAATATCGTCTGAATTGAATTTAATATTCTTCATAAACATTATTTTCATCTAAGGAGAGCTGATCTCTGGTGACCTCAATAGGTACTGGGTTCACTTTAACAGATACCAAACTAAGCTTTGTACTATATCACCTTAGAATGTCATAAGAGCTAGTGTTACAGAATGCAGAGGCTGACCCAAGATAGAAAATTACTGTCAGAATTCCATACCCATGGGCCTTTCTGTCCAGTAATTTACTATCTTGGGCCAACCTCTTCATTCTGTAACATTGATACCTGTGAGGGTTGACCTAGAAGGTGGCCTTATAGTGCAGAATTTGGCTTTAAAGAATGTTGGTTGATGTGCAAACTTAAACAGGAAATGAACCTAACAGAACTTAGGACATACACACAAGACAACTAGATGATAGGAAGTTATATAAATGCTCAACTCATGATGGGGGAGAAGAGTGAATGCTTGAAGAAAGTCCCTGAGACCACATATACTCCACAGCTGAAATTAATTTGATAGAGTCCAGAAATGAATAAACCATTAATTTACATAGGAAAAATTTAGTTTTGTATTCTTATCAGACATTATGAACATAAAGTTACATAAAGATGAGAATCTTTCCAGATTACTGTTTTATGTCCAATCCATACTATTTGCTTAGAGTGACCTGGTTGTGATGATAACAGCAAAAATAAAATGAAGGAAATAAAGTAAAGAAAGAACTTATTATGATAATGCTTTATGTAAGAAATTCAAACTGAGGTACACTTGTTTGAATCATAAGTTCAATAAAGAAAGTCTTGTTTAAATCATAAAAGTAACAAAACAAACATAAATGCACACCCAACATATGGTTGACTTTAATAAAGAAAATGTTTTTACTTTTATTAAAACAGCTGTTATATTAAACATAAAGAATCAGCAGAAAGATGAAAGAAAACAAAAAAGGAAAAATGAAGTGGGATATTTGATATGTGGATCAAGAAGGTAAAGAACTTAAAAATAGATTCAACTGAAGTGTGACATCAATTGAAAATCTATTAAATACAAGAAAACAATTATTAAATATGTTTTTAAATTTCACTAAAAAGCTAATATTCATAATTTTCAAGTATAGACACCTAAAATAAAAAAAAAATATTTTTTTACCATCTAGAAACTTAGTTTGTGGTATTAATTTGGGGGTCAAATTTTAACAGCAATTTGTTCTTTGAGAATCAAAACATTTCAACTTTTCTCATGAACAATAAGTCTTGTGGATTTTTAATTGGCTACTAGAAGATGAAGCTAACACAGTTAAAATTTAAAATATGAAAAAAATTAGCAATATAATATAGAATTTTGATTTTGTATTCATTAAACACCACCAGATCAAATTTTTCCCAACCAGTAGGCAGAATTGATATATTAAGCTTATTTTGTTGGCCTCACAACTGGGTTAGTGTTTTGTGGTGTGGACTGTTCAAAGACTAACATTTTGGTATGTAGGGATACAAAAAGGCACCTATCTCCCTTTGGTGGAGATAACTCACATGGGTCATATGACAGACAACTTAGTAACATCACTCCATAGAGTGATGAAAGTGGCAGCCAAATTCATTTTGCTTACAGCAGCCACCATGCAAGATTGCTTTCTTTTAACATAGGCCCAGGGTGAAGGTAAATCTGCCTCTACCTGCAGCTTACAAGCTGTTTGGGAATATTTATTTCCAAGATGTAGAAGGAAACTCCAGCTTGCAGTCCCCAAGGAATGTGTCCTTACTCGGGACATAGATGAATCTGGCCTGTTTGAATTAGGAGTCCTAAACATGGATTCTCCATATTATATGTAAGAGCTTCCATTTTATTTCTCTTTACAATCTGCTTTGCTGAGTAGATTATTCTCTGCATGGGACATGAGTATATATGTATATATAATTTTGTATATGCCTTAGTATTATAAAAGTCTCTCTGAGAACAAAGCACATTTGTCACTCCTTTTCCTTTCAGCCATTCTGTTCTGTTTGTGAAGTACGGTGTTATTATGTCATGGATATAATAATGTGCATAAATGGGGGAAATATAAATGAGAGAATAAACCTTTTTACCATAGCTTTCTCTCTCATTACAGAGTTTTTTTCTGCAAAAATGAAAATGTAAACAAAATTATTTTTTTCTTTTTAGGCTTCTGTACTTTGAAATTATGGCCATTAACTTTCTTGTAGGGAATAGTAAAAAAAAAAAAGTCTCAGGCCTAAATTTGTGCCTTGTGTAATGCAGAAAATAAAAGCTATACACATGAAATACTATGATTTCAGTTTTTAAAATATATTTTCTAGAGCTTAAAAATTATCAATAGTTTAGAAAGATTTGGTTTTAAAATTAGATTGGATTAAAATTACACAGTATATAGAAAAAATATAAACTATGTTAGATTTTGTGAGCAAATATTTTTCTTTTGTTATTTTGTAAATGTTTGGTAACTGCTTTTATGCTGATGTGTATATTTAAAATTGTTTCAAAAACTAGAACACCTATAGCTTCTAAAGAAGGTGTTAAGTAAATAAATACAGCGATTAATTTCTGCCTGCCTTCTTGTTTTATGGAGAAGAGCTGTAGGCATTTAGGTAATTAAAATGCTGGAACTTTGTATATAGATTATACAATATTTAATAATATCAATTACATGTATATTTTACCAAACTATTTTCTTGGTGGCAATTATTGATTTTTTTTTTTTTAATTGGAATTACCCCATGCAAGGCAGTAAAGCCACTAAAACACAGGGGTTACAGGGTGTGGAAGAATTAAGAACAGAAACATTAATAATGTGTGTGAAGAGGAAGGTGTAATCAGGAGCAGAGTAGATAGCAATTGACATTGCATTTAAATTTTTGAAGATTAAAGTTGTCTGGAAAGCATGGAGCCAGAAGAGAGTTCCACAAGTGAGAAGTGCAAGAAAAGAAACTCAGCATAGAATTTACAGTTACATCTAACCAGATCAACTGTAAATTGATGGGATCTCAATACCAGTCTAGTACTGCACTTAAATTCAAAAAGTCTAGGTACCATAGCAAAAAGCTCATCTGAACAATTACCATGAAAGTATTTATAGAAAAGGCACAGTGAGGCAACCTTACAATGGTGGAAAAGTGACTGAGGCTACACAACCAGATCAGGACCAATAATATTGCTGATTCTTTGGATTATATCAAGGAGTTCAAGGTAAATAGAAGGGGCACTGGACCATATGTGAAAGCAATATTCTAAGCGTGGGTGAATGGTAGACATAGATATCTAAAATAGATTCTGGAGAGAAGAATACAAATATGTTTCAGGAAAATTTGCTCGTAATCAAAATACAATTTGTTACTCAAAGGTTTGTAGAATTTGAGCAAAACGATTGATATCTTTATCTGTAAAATGATTCAAAATAACCTGTGTCTTGTTGGCATTCACATAAATTTTAAAGTCACTTGACTAGGAAATAACTTTAGTGGTACTTTTTTCTTTTTATAATGAAGTTATTTTGAACCTAAAGTTACCTGAAATGTTTAGTATCATTGTGGAGATGTATATTCTGTGTACACATGTGTACATCACATGGTTGAATCAGTAAATCTGTAGCCTGCCACATTTTTTTTTTTACTGAATTTGGTCTGCAATATTTGCAATATAAGGCTTAACGTATGTGATTAATATTCATCATTGAATTATGTTAAAAAACATGAACAATTGTTGAGGAAAATAAATCATCATTAAAGACATATATATATATATATATATATATTCAATTTTGCTATATTTATGAGGGAAAAGATAGTGCTTGTAAATATAGATAGTATAAATATAACAGTCAACATGGCATGCTTGAAGTGTGAAATGCACACACACATATATATGATCTCATTTCATATTAAATCACACAATTTTATGAAAATTTCCCATACCCCCTTAAATTCTGAAAATATTCACATGTGTTTCTGTACCAAAGTAAAATCCCAAATAATAGTTCTATATCTTTAATAACTCAGAAATTAATACTTGTAATTTTACTTAACTTTATAGTTTGATGAATGAAGCTTTTGTTCAACTGCTGATGTTTACATCTTTGATATGGCATATACAGCTTTAAGACTTGGCAACAAGTTTTGACATTTTCTGTATATTTCAAAACTGTAATGAGATCAGGTGTATTTTGTGTACTTTTTCCCCACCGACACTCTGAAAATGACTGAAAAACCAAAATATAAAAAGACAATGGTCCATTTTAGAGCTTCTCAAACATTAAGTATTAGCATTTGTTTTTTCCTGGCATTTATATAACATATTAGGTTATATATATATGCATCAACTATATTTATCACTGTAAAAAAGAATGTCAGAATAATTGGTTGAAATGGAAGGAAAATTAGCTTTTTACAATCATCTGATAAGTTCTCAGCTGACTACAGAAACTAAGCTAAGGATATTATACAAGTTTTTTTATATAATGTAAACACACACACACACACAAAGTGGTACTGAAAGTTTTTGCCCCAACCCACTTTCTGAAATCTAATCAAATAATGAGACATCAGATATTGTTGTGTTTTTTGGGTTGGGCTGAGAACTTTATATATATATATATATATGTATATATATATATATATATATATATATATATATATATATATATATATATATATATATATATATATATATAAACAATTTTATTGATAGTGTGTTGCCTTTCTTTGATGTAAAGAGCTTCCAATATTTGTAATTGCTTTTTACTGTTATTAAAAAATGGTAGAAAATTGTTGTATTGTTAATTACTATTTTGGAACATTAACAATATAAATTTCACACTGGCTATTTCTTGATTTTCTACCTTCTTTCCTTAAAAATGACCAAAGTGGTCAAAAGTACTTGGAAAATAATTTCAGCAAGTTCCTTTACAAGTTTCCACCAGACATCAAGTGACTTATTCAATGTCATGAGAAAAACACCAAAAGGCTTAATTCTGTGTCCATTCTAGTTACATATAGACATATGAGAGAGAAAAAGATATGAAAAGTCTTCCACTTCATAACAGCATTAAAATCTTCACATTAAGCCCAGAAATAACTAAAATCGCAACCCTGCTGGTTGCCACTGATCTTGGGAAACTGGTGCTGTCATGGCATAAGAAGAAGCATTAAGTGCGTTGGCTAGGAAGGTCATCATTATCATAACAATGGAATATATTATTATGAAGTAAGACAGACAATGTTACATTATTGATAAATATATAAAGTTTTGTTGTATTTTTAATAGCCAAAACTTTAAAAAAAAAAATAATGGGTGAACAAAATGGGGAAAAAAAAAACACTCCTAAATAGTTTTTCCTCAGCTAAGTTGTACATCTAGATACAGGGTGCAATGGGTAAATAGTTGCCACTTTTTGTTTTTAATTTTGTGTTTGCGCATTGTTTGTTTTTGATTCTATCAACTGCACTGCATGGTAGGATCAGTTGGGCATCATCTGTGAGAAAAAGAGCACCAAACACTCTGTCAGAAAATTGGAAACAGCATGCTGTACTGCTTGGGATTTGTGCCAGAAGCTCCAATACAAACATTTCAGATTGTTTGGGTCTCAATCTGAGAACAGTGCAGAGGATTTGGAAAGAGTTGGATGAGTCTAATGGTGATTACAAAGGTGTTTGGAGTGATCAATAGTGATGGCAATGTTATGCCTTCATTCATCTTCCCAAAGGGCCTCAAACTCAAAATAGAGGCCTATATCAAGTGCCTTGAGGAAGTAGTGTTGTGCTAGATCAAGAGAGTGGCTGCTGAAAGATCCCATGTCTGGCCTCTGCACTATGCCACACAAGCAGGAGAACCCAGTCATGGCTATCAGACAATTTCTGTGACCATATCACTCCTTACATCTGGCTGCTTAACTCCCCAGATTATTATGTGTGGGGTGCAGTTGAGCAAGAGACCAACAAAACTCCTTGTAATACCAAAGATGAACTGATGTCAAGGATTATGGCAATCATTTACCGACTTAAATAAGGAAACTGTCAAGAAGAGTTACAGGAGATTCCGAAGTCGTTTGGAGGCTGTGGTTGAAGTCTATGGTGATTTTATTGAATAAATTTACTCTTTAGTATTTCAAGATATTTTTGTGTAATTTTGGTAAATATATCTGTTAAAATGAGATTTTCATTTTTGCATAATTTAGATGACAATTTATCCATCACATCCTGTACATTGAAAATAAAAATTTTAATCTAAAATCTCCGTATTTTTTCCTCTCCTGAATTTTGTGTGTTGTTTTTTAAGATGTCTCTTTTATGTTTATATAGACTTGTTTACACTTCTTGCGGTTTCTCCAATGTATTCATTGTGGCAATCCTTGCGGCTGATAGAGTAAATTCTTCCTTCAAGTTTTGGCTGGTTGTTTTGTTTTGTATTGATTAAGTCTTTGAATGTTTTAGATGTAGTTGTGACAAATTTTATGTTGAGTTTAGTTAAATTCTTTTTGGTTGCAGTTATGATAGTTAGTGAATAGAATAATATATTTTGTTGATTCATTGGGTTTTTCAGGAAGGACTGCTATTCTATTTTGGAATATTTTATGAGCCTTTATTTCACATTGAATATGAAATAGAGTATTAAAGGGTCTTGAAAGTATTTTCAATATTTTTCTCTTCTTCACGTAAATATTGAGGGCTGCAAATTCTGAGTGCTCTTAAGTAGAATCCAATGATCATTCTGGATTTTATTTTGCTGTTATGATGGGAATAGAAGTTTATTAGGTCATTTTTATTAGTTGATTTTTGGTGGACACTAAGTTTTAGGCTGCTTTCAACTCAGTATAACATGATGCCTAAGAAAGGTATTGTTTTCTTCCATTTTGTTTGTAAATTCTATTGTATGTTTGTCTTTATTTAGTTTATCTACAAGATCCAGTAAGTCAGTATCATGAGGACATATTAATAGAATATCATCAGTATATCAGAAGTAAGTTGATTGTTTTGGTGGAATATTTTGGAAAGAACCAGATTCAAAAAATTCTAAGAAGATACATGCCATCACTCCACTGAGAAGAAATCCCATTGGTAATCCAAATTTTTGTTTGCAAAAATTTTATTAAATATGAAATAGCATTGATTGGTGATGAGATGGCAAATTTTTATTATTTTAGCTATTGGTAAGGAGAGGTTTATTGATTTTGTTAGATGCTTTTTTGAGAGATTTAAGCATTTTTCAACTGGGACATTAGTGTAAAATGATTTTATATCTAGACTGTCCATGAGTTTGTCAGTCATATTTGTTTCCCTTAGTTTTTCAGCCAGGTTGCTTGAATTTTTTACATGTGTTGGACTTATTGTTCCAAAGAGAAGGGCTAAAATTTTTGTTATGTTTCTAGCTAGTTTGTTGAGGGTGTTGCCTTTTCCTGGAATGATGTGGCACATAGGTATACCAATTTTGTGGGTCTCAGGGAGGCCGTAAAGTTTAAGCAATCTTGGGTGATATTTTATGGGTCTATACCATGATTTGCTTTCAAGCTAGATTACAAAAAATTATTTCAAAAATTTTGAAACTGCCAGTGTCTCTCATTCATGTACATGTATAGTCATAACAATGTCAACGAACCCGGTCTGATGAAGTCCTAATGGATGAAACACATCACAAATAAACCTTTTTCCATATGAGACTGAATTCAGTGATAAAATGATTATTAGTCTGAAGAAGTTCCTGAGGATAAAACATGTTACATAGGAGTTTTTTTCCCATTGGGTTTTATGTAAAAGAAAGTGGTTGTAAACTTTACCATTTGCACTTATAGATACTAATAGTCTTCTTTTCTGTTTTTTATCTGTTCAGTTTTCATGTTTTTTTGTTTTGTTTTTTTTTAAACTCAGAAACAATATTGATTGTATTGGGATTTGTAAATGCAAGATTTTCCCATAGTCTGTACACTTTTTTTAAATTGCAAAGTAAACCAACTAAAGAATCAGATTATTCATGTTAATTGCAATGCATAGCTTGGTATGTATTATTGTGCAAACAAATATACAAATAATCTTGTTGCTTGTGGTATGTGTGATTTATAAGAAGAGTACTGTGTGCCCTCTTTTGATGACTCAGTCTAAATGGATAGTTCATGTGACAGGCTGGAAGAAGTGACAATGTCACTTTGACAGACAAGGATGGGAAGCAAACAGACACTGTCTGCTCGCACTTAATTACCTCTGCTAACTGTGATTATTACATACTACAAAAATAAATCTGAATAAAAGTATAAAGAACTTTTATCAATAATTAAAATAAAAAAGAATATTACATGTAAAGTGCTTATTGCTACTTTTGTTAATGGTTACTGATTCTTATTTCTATTATTTTATAACTAAAAACTAATAAAAATTATAAACCAAAAAATCTACAAAGGCATAACTAATAAATAAGTTTGCTTACTTGGTCAGTTACTTGTATATTTTTCAGTGATCAGTGTTCAAGATCAGGTTAAAAAACAAAAAAAAATAAAAATAAAAAATAAACAGTATTTCTAATGCTGATTTTCAAAGTAGATAGACCCTTTTCCTAAACACTGAAATCAAAAAATCCAAAGGTGCACTGGAATAATGAAAGATGCCTTCTAAAAGCTAAGCAAAGTATTATCAAAAAGGGAAATTTTGTTAAGAACAAAGAAAAGTTTACTTAAATTTTCTCCCCGGAATTGATCCTTCAGATCTACAAATCAACAATTCGCCCTTGCATGGAGTATTGCTGCCATATATGATCTGGAGCCCATTCTGTTTGCCTCGAGGTTCTTGATAAGATCCAGAGGCGGATATGCAATATATTTGGCCCTGTTCTGGCATCTTGTCTACAGTTGCTCTCTCACAGACAATGCTGTCGCCTCTCTCTGTCTTTTTTACGAATACTTTCATGGTAATTGCTCCGAGGAGCTGCATTCGCTGGTTCCCAGACTTCATGAATTCAAGCGCCCTATTAGGCTGGCATCCCGCTCTCACCCTTTCACTATCGAAACTATTAAATGTAGCCGTCTCTTCTACTCTAATAGCTTCATATCTCGCACATCTCGCCTGTGGAACTCCCTTCCCTATTCCAGTTTCCTTGAGAGCTATAATCTCTAACTATTCAAATGTAATGTCAATCGACATCTCCAGTTGCCTTGATCTATCCGCTATCCTTCTCCTCATCCTTTCCTCTATCACTCCTATCTGATCTTGCTCCAAATCTTCTGTAACCCCTTGCATCCTAGTGGCTTCCCGCCTTGCTTGGGGTGAAACGCTTAAAAAAAAAAAAAAAAAACTGTTATGTATTATTGGTTCTCCTTTATGGACAATTTCCTCACAGATGAAGAGACGAGGTAACAAAAGGAAGCTGAACCTGTGAGTAACAAGGTAGTTTTAAAGAAAATGGAAACAAAAAAGACATATACTTAGAATCAGAAAGAGATAA
Organism: Acanthosepion pharaonis; assembly: GCA_903632075.3. Lineage (NCBI taxonomy): Eukaryota > Metazoa > Mollusca > Cephalopoda > Sepiida > Sepiidae > Acanthosepion > Acanthosepion pharaonis. The sequence goes on along the minus strand of CAHIKZ030004896.1, from coordinate 5,387,724 downwards.
TTGAACTTTCTAGGACACTTAATGAGGACACTTAATGAAGAAAGAGGGCTTAGAGAATATGACACTCACATAACATATTGGCGACAAACAGGACAGAGGGAAAGCAGCAAGTTGCTTAACCTAATTAGTTTGTGTAAATGGATGGTAGAATAGGAATTGGCAAAAAAATAGCTCTTACTAAGCTACAAATGATAGGAAGTTGTAGAGAGCTATCATTGCTCATGTCATGAAGGGATATAGCACATAGAAGACCTTTCTACTTTTTATACGTATTACCACTTTTTGGCATTGTGTCCTATTAAATTAAGTATTACACCAGTTGACTTTTTTTTTTTTTTTTGACCCAAATGTTGTTGGGCAATAGGCACATATTTCTGGGCTATTTTTTCATTTTGCCCCATCACATATATTGGGCAGATTGTGTAAGTGAAGAAAAAACCCCATAAAACCTCTGCTGCTTTGTGGCTATACCTAATCATGGGAAAGACTTTGTGTCAACCCCAAGGAAAAATCCAGAATTGGAATCTCTTAAGACAATTTTTGGCTGTATTTAGCAAATCCTATGATGGTACTGGAACCATGTATATTGGTATTTGCCTTTCCGTTGGACCATTTTAGAATCTTGGAGAGGTGGGTTACAATCTTCCTCTATATCTACCTACTTAGATTTTGTGCATTAGGAAGATAAAACATCATCCAGAGTACAACTACATAGTCTCCAGAGACTGGCAGATGCCTAATGAATGAATGATATGTTATTAAAATACTGTTTTGATTTAGTTCACTGTGTTGTATCACCTTGTGCAGTTCATATATGTTTTGAAATTTTTTGAATTTTATTTAGCAGTGATCTTCCCATCAAAAGTCTTACTGGTGATAGTTTAAATGGCTGGCTGCTCATATCTGAGTATGCCTGTCTCCTAGGACAGTTAGCCAATGCCTGTAGCAGACACCTGCACAAGCACATTTGTGTTCAACACACACAGAGACAACCTGTGGCTTATACTGCAACTATACTGAGCAGACTTTAATTACAGTTTCTGGGAGAGAGAGCATATTATCTGGCATGGTCAACAGTCTGAACATGGCCAATATGCTCAAACCCTCAGTCATGATGACTTGTGACTTTGTGCTAGCGCAATCATCAAAAGCTCCCAAATAGTTCTGTCTGTCCAATTTCACTCATAAAGGCTTGAGTCAATCTGTAGTATTCATGCACTTTCCAATGGTTCTGCATTCTGCGATCACCTCCCCATGTCAATACCACCTTTCTGACAAATCAACCATGATAAGATTTGAACCCAGGTTTTTTGGTTGGAAAGTGAATGTTCTAACCACTCAGCCTTGATGATACGAGGGTGAAACTTATTGTACAATAGAATAATCCTATATTAGCATTTCTTTGGGGATGAAAGGAGATTGCTAGTTGGTGCTGAATATCATTTTGCTTACTAAATTGACTGATATCTATTCTAGTTAGGTTTGGATTGTTATCAGTAATAATAGTTTCAGGATAACGAAAACTAGTGAATGTCTCATTAAGATAATGATAACTTTGGAGTGTGTATATTGAATAATGTGAATTTCTGATCATTGAGCACATCTATCAATTATACTTCTGATGCTATTGTCAGATGAAAAAGTGTCATAATGTATGTATTCTTTCCCATGGTTGTCACATTATCTTATTTTTTTAAATTTTATTTTTTATTTCATTGTCTCTGGTGCATCTGATAGTTAACCACATAGACATGGAACACAGTTCGTTATCAACTTTTCTGTATTCTTGTCTATGTTTGGCCACCATAATTTTTATTCACCAAGAATTTTTGGAGATATTGTGTGGACAGACAGACAGGCAAACATGGTTGATGACATAACTTCTATCCAACTTCATTCATAGAGGTAATGAAGTAATCTTCCCATCACTACACAGGAATTACCATATTTCAAAAACAGAAACTAAAACTTTAAATTTAATTATAGGATTAAATTAAAATCCCTAGTACTGTTTCCTTTACAAGTGATTTTTGGAATAACTTATTTTGAAATTTACTGAGTTTATAAGCACATACAATTTAGATATTAGTTGATAAAGTTACAGGGAAATTCAATCATTTTGATAAGGAGTTGTAGACACAACCTGTGTATTAAAATATGAGTTACTTTCAAAATCAGGTTAAGTTAAGGTAGGGTAGTGGTGCCTGTTCAACAAATGATGACATCCGTTTTTCACATGTCGTCTGTGACAAATATTTTTTTGGCATTTTTATTTTGCCGTTTAATTTTCAATTTTATACACAAAAATTTTTTTCAAAAGGGTCATTTTAATATGAGTATGTTGTATTTTTAATATTTAAAATCTATTCCTACAATTTTAAATTATTATTCCTAATTCTAATTACTAATAGACTATATGTTTTTTTAAACAAATATATTAGAATTACATTCTTATTTAAAAATTATTATTCAAAGATCAAGTATAAATATGTATGTTTTATTTTTCATCTTTTTTCCTTTTTTTTCCACTTTTAATCATTATTTAAAGAAAATCTTCGACAAAGTCTGCAAAAAATAGCTATCGCATTTCTTTAAGTAAATTTTTATTTTTCATAAACTTAATAATGCATAATTTCTCATGTATGCACAAAGGACATGGGTCATTTAATGACCTACAAACTCTAGCTTTTCCTATTAATTTCCATTTTACAGTAGGTGTTTTATTGGTTTCCTTTAAGTGCCAGAAATATTTAGATAGAGACATCTGATTTCGGTATTTACTTATTTTAAAAGAACTTTGATGTTGGTTTCAATGCCTTTTGAATTCATGTCTTGTGCATTCAGTGTAGATTTTAACTCAGTCTGGATCCTCAATAGATGAGATATTGCATTGCTAACACTAATGATTCAGTGTGATATCTATTATTAAGAGGACAGTTTTGAGGATTTCTACAGTTATATAATTTTTCTTTATTTCTTTTTATTATACTCTCTAAATTTTTTGATTTTGGTCTAAGTGTTTCCTCAAGAAATAGCATTATGTTTCTTAATAACCATTTCTAAGTTTTCAGTACAACTGTAATCTAATTTTAGGGTATTTTTATTAAAAATTGTACTGAGTTTACTGTCTCTAGGAAAATGTTTAAAAATTAATGCAAGGAATTTTTGTCCTAATTTATTTTTTACCATTTGGTTGTATGGGGGGTGTATACAAAATGATTTTTCTACTTCTGTTTTTTCTATGGTTTCCACTTTCATTTTTTATATGATTGAGTTTTGGGCACTTGTAGCCACTTCAAATTTATAACATATACATGTTATAAGATCACTACAAAATTTGCAATTTTGTTTCAATACTGCTGGTGTTTTATCAAGTGATGATGTGTTTGTTTGTGGTGGGAATGTTTTTTAATAAGATTCTGAAATTGATTCTATCCATAATATAAAACTAGAGTGGACTGTGCTCATCTGTAATAGGAGCTAATATCCAAGTACAGGGGTGGTACACATGAAATAAAATTAAATTTGAATAAATATTATTAGCTCTACTTGGTATAGAGCACTCTTTTAAGAATAGTGTTTTTGATTATTGGAATTTATTCCATGTGTACCAACCATATATATATATATATATATATATATATATATATATATTCCCATACAATAAATTAAGTTTACATTAGGTTAATGATCATTTTTCACCTTGTAAATTGAAATAAAGTTCACAAGCATTTTTCAAAACAGTCAATGGATGATAAATTATTGAAATAAAAATGGCCAGACAGAGGAAGGAAAGAAAGAAGGAAAGAAAAAGGAAAAAGAGAAAAGGAGAAAATAAAAGCAAGTAGTGTAAGTCTGGATATGAGCAATTGTCAGAGGAGAAAGGAAGAAAAAAAGGGGCAGAAAAAAAGAGAGAAGAAATAACCTATTTATTTTATACACAGTAGCAATCAGAGGGTAGTTCAGACTTAAAAAAACCTTAAATCTATTAACAAAATAATATTAAATAAACAGATAAACCCATTTATATGAAGAGAGATATTATTACATACATACATACATATACATACATATATATATATATATATATATATATATATATATATATATATTTAAGAAATGGACAAAGTCCGACAATTTATTTATTAAAGACATTTTTTATTTAACGTTCTTTTTATAGATACAAGTATTTAAGTAAATTCTCTGTTTTATAATAAACAGTATTAAATAACATTTACCAGCCTGAATGTCGAAATTTTCATAGAAAATATTTGTCCTTTGACAGGATTCGAACCTGCATCCTATATGACGAACCGTCATTTACGCTGATGTGCCTTGAATTCCTCGGCCAAAATTTTTGTTTGGTTGGCCGGACATTCAGGCGTCAAATGTTATTTAATACTGTTTTATTATAAAACAGAGCATTTACTTAAATACTTGTATTTATAAAAAGAATGTTAAACATAAAATGTCTTTAATATATATATATATATATACACACACATACACACATATACATATTGGTTGGTATATACCAACCATGTATATGTGTGTGTGTGTGTGTGTATAACATTAGATTAATAATATAAAATATATGATAAAAAGAAAGTAAAGAAGAAAACTATTTTTAATATATACAGCTTAATCCACTTCAAAACCATGGTCAGTTTAACATTAATCCACTAATCTTCATCTAAAGATAATTCAAAATCTCGAGTCTATCTATTTTATTACTGGTCATTTATGTTTGTCAACACAGAATGAAATGTCATGCATTGGCAGTTATGGTTTTTGGTCTGTACTAACAGGTAAAAAAATCTCTAGTCTCCAGAGAAAAGATATATTTTTAAAATTGTTTTTTTTTTTTTGTTTTATTCAGTAAAAAATATTGAAATTCATTTTTGTAGTCTATCATGAAACTATTATTAAATAGTTTTGTTGATTAATTTTTTGCAAATTTTTAAAGACGTTCTTTATGGTATATGAACAGGACTTTTATGTGTCTATGTATGTATTTAATTAGATAATATTTTAAAAATACATTGCATTATTCTAACTCTTTAGAATTCAAATCCATCCTGTTAATATCTGTAGAGTGAGTGGCCATTGTTAAATCTATATATATAAAACAGATGATGTCTGTGTGTGTGTCTGTCTGTGAGATACCTTTTTACTTGAGATCCATCCAACCTATTTTAACCAAACTTGGCACTTACATTGTACAGTGTAAGAGATAGGTTTTTAGTGTAAAAAAATTGATAATTTTTAAAAAATCAGTAATTGATAAAGCCAATCAAAAATCGATAAATTCAACTTTTTTCCTCTGATTTTGTTCAAACTCGGTATGTAGGTTACTTACATCATGATGAGCTCAACAATAGCTCATTTTTATTTCTACGCCACTGCATTTAGCGAAAAACTGCGAAGAATGAAAAATCAATTTCAACACAAATTTTAAAATAAAAACTCCCTCAATTTTCAAGCAATCTAATACAAACTTCACTCAATTGTAGACAACAATAAGTTGATTGTTTAACAGTCATTTAACTTGATAATTGAAGCCACCTATATAGTGAAAACCCATGCAAATAGCGAAAAATGGCGATTTTTACTGGTATCTTTCTTATTTTTTGTTGATCTTTCAACTAATTTTCATCAAATTTAACAATTGCTTTATAAATGTATCCTCTTTTACATCCCTGGTAGCACACTTACAAATTGAATTTCAAAAACTCCAAAATAATTGTGGTCTGAAGTGGGTCTTCATGTCGCCTTTTTTACCCCTTCATGTCCTCAGCTAACTTCGATTGAATAAATTCAGACTACTTCTGTTATATCAGTAACTGCATTAATTCAGAATGTTTTTAATGAAAATACTTTAAAGTAATTGAAGAATATAGACTCTGTTACATCTAAACATGATGCTGTTTTTTGCTCCGTGCTAATTAAACACCTTTTCTGATCGATCAGCTGGGTATGGCTGCTACTGTAAAATAAATGACAGAACTGTCCAACAAACAGAATTGACAAAGTTTGCAATAAACAATAACAAGAAAGAAAAAGAAAAGAACAGGTCAAAAAATAATATAAAGCAAGCAAACAATATATGCAAGGCATATTAACATTAATAAGGCAAAGCAACAGTAATATGACAAAACATTCACAAACTAAGAATTGGGGTTGACACAAAAACAAGTTTGGTTAAGCGAACACAACATTCTGACTTCAAGACAGACCAGGACCGAGTCAGATGAAGCTAACAAGTGGCCTATCTTATTGGCTAGGAAGAAATCCCAGCATGCATTTGTGTGCTTCTGCCTATAAATTGGGGAGGGGAAATATTTTGCAGTCATTCCCAGTATGGATTGAAACCAACAATATCAGTTCTCAAAATCTTACTGTTTGCATGACTTCCTGTGTTATTTGTGATGATTTTGGCAGTGGCAGCTTTATCTTGTATCTAAGAATTTAATTTCTTCTTTCTTGATTGCTTCCTTTATAATGATGGCATTGATGACTAAATTTACCACCAATGTACAGGTTCAGGACTAGAAGCTTCCAGTTTCACCAAAATCTACTTCCATCACCCATTCTTTATTGCTCTTTGGTTTTACAAGATTTGGTTGGAGGTGAAAGAAAATTGAGTTAGAGAAAGTGCCAGTGGCATGAATTTGTTTAAAGTGGACCTCAGCTTGCTAGGAAGTGACCTACACAGTTGATTTCATGACATTCCTCTGTGGTACATATGGAATAAGATATGCAGAATCCAGTTATGAAACTGCAATGGACTGCTGCTGAGTGCTATAATTTTGAGTGGCACCTTCTACAGTATGTGCATCATGTATAGCCTTCTTCATCTACTGGTTCAACCATTGAGATTTAAAAAGGATTTTTAAAATATTTAAAATCCATTAAATTATTTGTAAATCATTAAAAAAATATGTGACTATTTTTTGTTTTCATTTTACACAACATATTTCTAAAATATATTTTCATAAATGAAGCTAAAAGTTACTAAACAAAGTAGTATTTTAGTTTATATTGCAGGTTTAAATTTTCCAATTCCAGGGCATTAATTAACTTTTATCCAACTAATTTTTTGTTTAAAATGATTTTGATTGTTCTTTTGTACTGTCTTTTCATGTGTACTATTTGCATTGAATAAAGAAGGTCACTTTTTTGTTAATACAAAACAGAAAATGGCAAGAAACTATTTCATGTCATTTGAATGTAATATGCCTGATGAAGGCCATAGAATAAATTAGCAAGAAACATTGTAGGATGAATATAAATAATACAAACTATGAGTTGCATTTAAGTAACACTTGAAATGATAATGACTCTTTACAAAATTGTAAAGAAATAAGATCTGTTTGTAAAGAGACAAAAAAAAGAAGTCTTTCTTTCCCCATGTGGAGAATAGAGCCACAGCCTCACCATGCTAGTGTTGCTACTATGGTTTCTGTAGCAAGTAAGCTTTTTACAGAGTGAAGTTGCCAGTCCCATGCCTAACTATTTTTGAATTCAGAGTTATGCTAGACTAGTTGCCAACTAAGGCAGTCTATCCTGCTATTTAACCCAATTGTTGTGGGGGGGGGGCATTAAGTCTACTCTGCTATTTAACCCATAGCTGGGAAATATTAAGAAATGGATTCATATCTTTCCCAAAAGTATTTGTGTTAAAGTGAATATAGATATACCTTGCCTATAATCAGTATTCTAGACACAGATCCCTATTTGTGAAGACTGATAGAAAAACAAAAAAACAAATTGACAGTTTCTTACTTGTAAAATCTGCCTTAATTTTCAGCTGTCAATAAATGTAATAAGAATCAATCAATCTGGCTATCCAAGAACCACCATTGCTGATGGCACCAAATATAAAATACTGTTCATTTCATTTAGTAATATCATGATGATCATTAAAATTGAATAATTTAAAAATCGAATTTTTTATTGACATTTTTGAATCAACCAAATAACTCAAAAAGATATTTTATTGACATTTAATTTCAATGTTCAGCAGTTTTCTTGTTATGAAATGATGCAGTCAGATACAATCATCAAGTGTTTACATGTAAGGGTAAAGCATTGGGAAAGATGTGTATATCAGAAGGTAATTATAGGGAAAATAAACAAACAAGATGAGATAAGGATGATTAAGTACTCGGGTAGGAAAGGTCATCAGAATTGTGACCATTGGAGAGTTAAAAAAAGGAAAATGGTTAATTACATATTTCCTTAGAGAAGAGTTGAAGAGATTTGGTGCCACTTGAGTAATAAAATGAAGGAAATAGATTTTGGATGAAAATCAGGAAGAAAGTCTCAGGTTCAAGTAGAAGCCATAAAAATGATCCCTGCATGTCAGAAAGTATATCTCCAATCAATGTTTTTAATATATATATTTTTTATACTTTTACATTGTTTGATGAAGGGTTGAACTGGAGATGATTTGAGTTCTTTTATTTTTTGAGTGGGGGTATTGATGTTGATAACTTGTTCTTTTTTTTTTTTTTTTCAATTTATCATATTGAGAATATGCCTTATTAAGAATTTTTTCAGCAATAACCAAGTTCTGGTCATACAAAGAGATATAAAACCTATACAGACAGAAAGAAAAAATGAGAAAACTATTGAATAATTTCTATAGATAACATATATTCTTACAACTAAGAATTAAGTATAGAGCAGAAAGATTTTGGTTATGCAACTATATTGTCATCAACTGTATAAGGGACTTCAACAATTTAAAATCATTATCTAATTTATGAAATAATTTGGGAACATCGTGTGGCTTCTGTGAACAATTTTTCAAAGAATTTTTTTCTTGCATGAGACATGATAAAAAAATAAATGAAAAAAAAATTACCAAATATGCCTTCTCAGATCATGAAGAAGAACATTTTGCTCAAAATAATTGATTTTTATTTGAAGTTTCTGGTCAATTTGCTTGTATTTTGAATGGAGGTGGAATGGTTTGAATTATGGGATAGGCAGCAAGCAAGAGGAGATAATTTGATAATATTTTTATTTTTTGCTGAAGAGCAAAAGATCACAGAAAGTGAATCTTTTAAAAAAAAAAAAATTAAATGTCAGAGTGTTTGATGCTAAAATAAATTGTTTCTGTTTATCGTTATTGTCAGCAAGGTAATCCAGTGCTGACTCAGAACAAAATGATTGTTGTGATCAAAACTGTTCAAAGTGGCAGTATGCAGGCTTGTTTAAAATGCTAGCAGACATTCATCAGCCAACAATCCTTATAAGCAGCATTTGGCATGGGCTTGCCTATGTTATCCTCTCTCCTATTTATCAAACATTTTCATCATGCAGGATCCCAAATCCTGTTATTGCAATATTTTTTAAATGTTTTTCTTTAACAAAAAAAGTCTTCATTTTTCTTTTACTCTTTGAAGCTATATATTATTTTTATTATTTTTTAAATTTTATAATATTGTGATTATTATTATTTTATGATGCTAGGGTACAAATATATGTAGTTCTATATACTCATAATGACAACCAGTTTGATAAGTGTATAACAGATACATGCATCACAGCCAAGTATGCATGACATGATGACAGGTTTTGATAAAAACAGTGCATAACCTTGTAGCTAGGGCCCAGTAAGAAATATCTTCAGCTCAGGTAATCCATTTCACTCACTTTCCAATTGAGACCATTCCAAGTATCTAGATGTGACTCCCAAGTTGCCTTGGCTGCCTCATCCTTCAAACTTAAATAAAAAAAACAAAACAATCCTCTTGACATCTGACTATGATGCCCCCATGCTACTACCACTCAAGAACAGTGTTTGGAAGATTTCTGGAGAAATATTGAATCATACCATCTTGATAGCTGTTCACAACTCTCTGGTATTTCTTGGTACAGAATATTGCATATTACTAGATTTCTTCACTACATCTTATAAAATCTTGATTGGGTTATGTTGATTGGACAACATGAAATCTCCAGATTGATCCTTAAACCAATTCTGAGCAATTTGAGCCTGATGACATGGTGAATTATCCTGCTGGATGAACACATTTTTTTCAGATATGTGGAGTTCATGAGTGGGTTCAAATAGTCATGATGAAATGTAATATCATCATCATCAATCAGTGATGTTTAAGCTAGGGGTTCTCAACTGGTGTGGTGCATGATTCCCTTCCAGGGGTGTGTGTAGGGAGGAATCTTTTTATTTTTTCTTGTTTTTTATTTACAGAATTTTGTTTATTTACTTACAATACCCTGGTATTCTATTGAACTTTTTCTTTATTAAAGCATGCTTCAGTTTATTTAATAATTAGTTAAGAATCAAAACAAATTACTGTACACATATTCAAGTTTAAAAATACATGAACATTTTCTATTGCTATTAAATTTGTATAACTCCTCTATAAAAATAATCCATCTAAATGTATATGAATTAATATGTAAAGGAATGAAAATTTTCATTAATATATGCATATTATTTGGAATACACCTTTTGAGTTGGACAATCTAGGAAAGGTAGGGAATGACATTCTAACTTATGGTGAAAAGTGTGCATTGTGTAATAAAGGTTGAGAACCACTGGTTTAGGCAGACTAGTGAACACAGCCCATGCCAAGTGAATGTGCTTCACGCCATTATAGAACCACTACCAGCCTGTAAGGTACCTTATTTTATAACTGGAGTATACGGCCTCATAAGGTCTGTGCCATACTAGAACCTTACCATCTACCAGAAACAACTGTAACTTTGATTCATTAGCTAATGACACACATTGCTAATCACTTAAGTTCAGTTAATGGTTGGCCACTGTGCACAGCACAGTGACCTGTAATGCTTTTCATCAAGTATTCCTGGTACACAATTGATACTGTAAGTTCAGGAATGTCAAATATATTCCTAGTTTCAGAAATGGAATATCCCATTTGGTATCTGCTATCATATCTTGATAATTCATGTTTTCCTGCAATGAGCAGCCTAGCTGGTGTTCACATTGACTTTATAGATGTCAGAGCACAATGGATATAGGTCTGAGCATTTCTATGACATTAAAGTATGCTGGTGTCACCTACAATTACATTTACATACTGCATTAGATTTACACCATGACTTTTGGCATGTTAGTATATATGAAATATGATTGAGTTGAAATAATGGAGGGAAATTTTTTCCTGGTTTAATTGACATGTTAGAAGATCAGGGAAGGTTTGATTGCTGAGAAATGTCTAGACTGATTATGAACCAGACTTTGTTCAGGATTTACCTATTACCTGAAGCATTGTCATTATTAATTTTCAAATATTTTTTTATCTTATTTTTGTTGTCCAACTAAAAGTAATTAATTTAATAGTCTTACAATCTCTAAATTTCTTAGATGAAACATTTGTACTGTCAGTATTAATTTTTGACTGGTTTTTGTTTGATTTTCTTTTGGCTGCTTTTTATTAACATGTCCTTATAGAAAGCAAAGTAAATGAAATGAAAGAAAAATTATGAAAAATTAATAATGTATTTATTACTTAAATTTCCTGAAGGGATGCCTGCTTTAATTTTCTGTAAGTTAGTATCGCAGGAGATTGCAAATGATTTCTTCACTGACCCAATTTTTGTCTGCTGAAAAGAAAATCATATCTACAATGAAAGAGGAAACAAAATACAGAGATTACTAATTGCTGTGTAAAATAATGATATTCATGAAATAATTGTATCTTTAGTTTGCAAAAAGAATATTTATTATATATTTTGTATACAGAAATAAGTTTGTTTTTTCATAAAATAAGCATATCATTAGAGAAAAAAATGATTAATCTTTACATTTTTAACCTTTACTAAATAATATTTTTTAATACTAAAAAATTATTTAACTCTACTCCTGCTGATGAATGTTTAGCAGAAGTACAAATAAAGCAAACTTGAAATTTTAAATGTAGTTGGAGTTTGACTAATTAAAAAATAGTCTCCCTTTATTTATTGATTTGCAAATAATTATAGAAATTCTATAAATAGGAAATGATTTGCAATTGATAGATGCTTGGCAGCCTTTTAATGAATAATATATAAATTTATGTTTAAACTCATCAATCCATTTTTAAGAATTTTACATACATTTATTCTTATATTGTAGATAGGTTCTCTGGGTTATTTGGGAGATTTTAATACCAAAATAAAAAATGATACTAAAAAAATTAATTGTATAAAATTATTAAAAAAAAATATGTTGTTGGGGATTTTAAATGAATATTTTGGCATCCGTCTATCAAACAAGACAATGGTGTAGTGCAGATTGCCACAGGCCTCATCAGGAGTTATGGAGATCTTGTGTAGCCCATATATCAAGATCCTCCATTTGGTGTTGATGGTAAATTCCAAAGGAGAAGATAAACCAATACACTTTTGTACTGCTGCATCTGCTGAAGTTGACTAGAAGATGACAGTATAGCATCCAACCACTGTTGAAGATCCATTATAGATTTGTATAGAGTTTACCCCTTAGCCTTCTCTTAGCCTGAAGATGTCCACAAGTTAATTGGGGTTTGAATTTAGAGTTGTTCTTCTCATAGACAGGTTGCCATCCAAAGCACAAGAATTTGTCTCATCTGCTATTTAACTCATAACCAGAGGAAGATCAATTCATACCTTTCCCAAAGGTATTAATGTGGAATGAATGAAACAGATTCAATCAGAATTTTAGCTTGGCATGCCAATTCCACTTAACACATTGATAACCACTGCATCCATTTTAAAAGAATGAGACGTTTAAAAATTCTAGGCCATCAATTTCTGTTTAAAAAGCAATTAATTTAATTTATTAAAAAGAAGTTTTGCTTTGTTTCCTTTAGAATTTTCCAGATGCAAGTCTCTTAAGAATGGTTGCTTTGGAAGATTTTCCAAAAGAGCAAATTGCATTGGAGACCAGTATCAATCATAAATAAATTGATTAAAAAATAACTTATATATTGCAAATGCACTCAGTTGAAAACTTGAGAGCATTAATATTTCCAAGGTTGTATATATTATCCCTTCCCAGACGGACCAGTTAAACACGTGTTTGTTTACAACCAAATCTAATAATTCATTTAATTGCATGAGAAATCATTTGGCTGACAAAATGTCAAAATAAAAACAAATTTGTCTTTTTACATATTATTGTTTTATTAGAATTCATTACTTATTTTTCCATAATTGTTAAAATTTATTACAACTTCATCCTTGATATGGTTACATTTACAATATATTTTGTATTTTTTAGCAATTGCATTCTGTTTCTATAAAAATGATTCAATCCAGATTAATTATTTACAATTGATTATTGTCCTTATCTTTGTTGTTCTTATCACAACATTTCAGCTTTTGTGCCCTCCTACTTTTTATATCTTTTGATCTGGTTAACTTTCATAAATTTTCAAACTGAACCCTTTATTTAATTCACAGGGGTAGATTGTCCTTGTTCTACTTGAATGCCTAGGGATATTTTTTCTTGTTCTTAGTACTGCTCAGATATTGTTTGCCCTGTTTCCACGATGTCTAAGTCTGTACTACCAGGCCCTGCAATCGAACCATCAGATTCATGAAACAATACTTTAATACACTAAGGTATTTTCAAACCTATTTTTTGATAATTCTGAGACCTCATTTTTTCAATTTATTAAAACTTCATTTTTGATTTAGTTATATTTACAATATATTTTGTATTTTTCATTAATTTCATTGCATCTAGTTTTCATAGAAAAGATCAAAACAAGGTATGAGATAAAATGTTTCTGGTTATTTCATTGGTAACCAAGGCCCAGCAGTATTGAGAATGGTTGTTTTATTGAATTAGAAACCTACGTTGTTGAAACCTCAAAGTTTGACTTGGCAATAATACACTTTTAAATAAGAAGTTCAATTTCCCATGCTACATAAAAGAACTTTTATTCTTCAACCTAACACCTGCAACTAGATGTTTCCATGAGAAAATGCACACCTGAAGCTTTTGTAATATGACTGATTGTTTTGGATAGATGAATTTAAATAATCTTAATTCTAAGGTGAACTTATATTTTGGGTAACTTGGTCATTTGATATTTTTGAATATTCATAATCATGTCTAAATTTTGAATTGTGTTATAACTTGATAATTTATTTAGACATGTTTTTATTTTTTAGTTCAGCTTAATTCCCTGGTCATTTTCATAATCATTAAAATGATTCATTTAAATACTGCCTTTCATGGCCTTACTTGATATCAAGTCATGTGCTTGTTGCAGAATTAATGTTATAATTAATTGCTAATTAATAAGCTTAATTATTATCAGTAAATATTAAAGTGTTATCACTAATTTACTTCTATGGCTGATGGAGAAGACTGCAAACAGGCCAACGGAAAAGTTTGTAATTAGCTGTTACTAGACCTGAAGTTATACTTGAACAAAGTTTTGTTAGTTTATTGTTAACAAGCAGTAGAGCCCGGCGTTGCCCTGGGATGTAAAAGTAAGGGATAGATCAAGTATCGACCATCATAAAGACTGAAAAATAAAATTGACAAAGATTATTGTTTAAGGTTGGCAGACATGCATATCTTGATTAGTTTTTTTTTTTTTTGGTTGTTTTTTTTTTTTTATGAATTGGTCAAACTCAAACAAAAACATTGTTTTCAATCATTATGAGTCTTGAATAGAATTTTATTATAAACAATTGTCTTGTAAATGGAATTTTTAAAGCATTCTCAATGTAAAAATAAAGAAAAAAGTGTGCAAGACAATTAGAAACACTACCTGCCAAAAAAAAAGTGAAGTTTTGTTGAAATCGGTTGAAAAATGTAGGAAATCCGATCCCATATATAAATGAACACACACACACACACACACACACACACACACAACCAACCAACCTGAGTTTTATAAGTATAACTCGATATGAGTTGTCTCCCTTTCATTAATGCCTCTTAATCGTGTTTTCAAATTGATTTCATGCAAAAACAATTGTTTTTCCAATTTTTGGCGCTGTCAGAACTACTGCAAGGTAATTTTATGTAGTCCTGTGAAGTTTTGTTGAAATCGGTTGAAAAATGTAGGAAATCCGATCCAATATATAAACGTACAGACACACACACACATACACACACACACAACCTGGGTTTTATAATAAGTATGATTAAAAATTACTCAGAAAACATTGTTTAGTTTCTTCTCCAAGTTAGTGGATTTTAATGATATTATTTTATACAAATTACACTATAATGTGCTGTTTTTGTTGTGTTATGGTAACAAATGCATAGAAACAAAAATTGTTAGAGAAAAAAAACTTGAATTAAGTTAAAAATAACAAAAGTGAGAACCCTTGTCTCTTTGATACTCCACCTCTCTTTCTCTTTCACACTCCCTTTCTCCCTTTTACACTCCCTCCCTTTCTCCCTTTTACACTCCTGCCCTCTCTCTCTTTTACACTCCTGCCCTCTCTCTCTTTTACACTCCTGCCCTCTCTCTCTTTTACACTCCTGCCCTCTCTCTCTTTCACACTCCTGCCCTCTCTCTTTCTCCCCTCAAAAAGTGCACAGTTACGCTGATTCTGGATAGAATTGCTGATCCATATGTGAATAACTCCACCATTTTTGATAGGTACTATTCTTGTTATAATTATTGTTCTCACAACCCTTGTTACTCTCAGTTTTCCTTACTTCTCCTAACATAACTGCTCTTGTCTTTCTGTTCTCTTATTTTAATTCCTACTCTCTTATTCTCTACTCCTACTTTAATTGACTCTGGTATTTTTATTTTCACTTCAGTTAGGCTATGTCTCCTCTCTCTTCTATTCTACCTTCTTTATTTACTGTTTCTCATACACTTTCCTTCTCTCTTATTCTGACAATGTCCCTAACTCTCTCTTCTTCTATTTTGATTTCATTGCTACCAAAGATAATTTAAAATTAAATTTTATTAAAACAATTTTATTAACACTCCCACTGTTGTGGATATACTGATACCCCTTTATGAAGTCTACATTATAGGTGTGGATGCATATATATATGATAAAGTAACATTTTAAGGTATGCTATATTTATGAGTTAAAGTGCTTAAATATAAAAGTGGACATTGAAATCAAGTCAACACCCAGTGGCAACAATCTGTTTCACATAATCGTCAAGCCATATATATATATATATATATATATATATATATATATATATATATATATTTATTCATTTGTAAACAGTACTGTTTCACTGTATCACAGTTCCTCAGTGCGACTAGACATCTGAATACTTCAAGCCCGGATTAAAACCCAACCAATCAGTTAGTTTCTACGACTGAGCTATCTTCATTCGACAGAGAGAAACAAATAAATCTAGTGTATTGTTTTTGCGAATGTAAACAAATGCCAATCAGCTGAAGAGCTTTGCATTAACGCAGGTGGTTGTTGTTTATAGAATTAGCTTATCACTCAACAGTGCTCAACTGAAATATATTTTCAAGATCTAAATTATGTCATTTGCAGGCAGTACTGTTTCGCTGCATCATAGCTCCTCAGTGCGACTAGACATCCGAATACTTCAAGTCCAGATCGAAGACTGAGAAATGTTGGTCTCTAATAGTTGTATTATAAACTAACTAGTGCTTAGTGCTATTTCCAAACAAGCATAAGCATATAGTAGTTTTCAATATAACCTGTTTTGTGATGTATTTTTATTATATTGCAATTGCATGTTGGGAATGTTGTTTAGCTTAGCCTGCATTTCTAAAATGGTAGCACACATGTGAAATTGCTGCCAAAGTCTTTATAGTCATTTATTTCCAGTAATTTTCTATTTTTCCAAAAACAATCTAGTATAGTCAAGCAACAATGTTATAACATGTCAGCAGTGTAAGTTTTTTAAAATATTTTAGATGATACTGTTTAACTTTAACTTGTTTAAGATGTCATATTAGTTTACCAGTACAACACTCTGGCATCTAATCAACAGAAAGAATTATATAATCTAACATTTAAGCAGTTTAAAGTTGTTCATGACCAACTTTATACAAACCATTTGCTGCTTTTTATTGCCTATTTGTTCTGTTACAGGCAGTTCTGAACTAGTGAATTTGCTAAAATATCCAGAGATAGAGTATCAACAAGTGGTTAGATATCGGGATTCATTTGTGTTAATTTAATCTAAGTTACTCCATCTTGTAATAGATAGGTTCTAAAGGGTTAGAAATCTTCTTGCCACAAAAGATATTAGATAACTGTACAGGTGTTACTGAAAAGTCAAAGGAATTTGATCACTTTAAAATTCTCCCTTCTAGATTACTTAACAGGGAGGAAGTTTAATTGCCCAAAATTAAGGAGAAATAATGTCAAATTTGCCACTCTAGTAGAGAACATATTGAAGTGATCCATGGATTTTAACTATGCCAAAAAATTTAATTCCACTACATCTCAATTTTTACTATCTCCTTTAACCTGTATACAACAGTCCCAGTGTTATTTATTGTTATATTGTGTTGTTCTCTGACATGTGATCAGTAGTCAACTTCCATCTATCTATTACTTTACTTTACACTTTATATCTATTCTACTTAACATATACAAGTAGGTACAATCTTATTTACTAATCCACTACACCTCCCTGACTGAAGAGATTTAATGCCTTTAGTTGTTCTTGAATTTCTTCTATAACCTCTTCCCTCCACTCACCTTTGAGGTTTGTGTACTGTTCATTTTAATGAAGATCTTGGTCTCATTTCATCTTCCTGGTCTGAGTCGCTCCCACTATCATCCATAGGTTCATCTTCTATTGTATTATCCCTATCTGAAGAACTCATTCATTCTTCTCTGTCAAGATCTTCCCTCATCACAATGTCTTCCTCTTCAATTCTGGGTCTTAATTAATCTTAATGGCCCATTAGGCTTTTTTCTTTCCTTGATATAACAGCTTCGTTATGCCCTCTTTGCATAATGAAATTAGCTCTCTAAGTACTTACTACTTTGTCTTTTGTGGTTAAAAGAAAAAATTCTCCTAGGACCTCTCTCATCCTTCTCTTAAATTTCCTTCATCCTGTCTTACAACTTTTCTCATACAAAACAAACAAGAAAATCGCCCACTCCTATTTTCACTTGAGCTTTATAGCTTTTCTTCCTTCCCATAATTTATCTCTTCCCTCAATATCTTTTGCTGCCTCTCATTGCTTCTTCTTCTCCCTCACTTCGAGGTAAACAACATTCCATTTTCTCCTCTTCTTTCATTCAAATTATATCTTTACATTTATATTATTTACATGGGGACTATAGTTCACATTTTTGTTGCTATTATCATAGTGTTTTGACCGCTATGCTTCCCATCATTTATTATGTGCTTGTTGATCTGGGTAACCCTCAGGGGATTTCAGACTGAACCCTTTATTTAATCTACAAAGGTAATGTGTTCTCATTGATCATGTATAAGGATATCTCATCTAATTTTTATTTAGTAATACTCAGTTAATGCTCATACTGAGCCTAAGTACACACTGCCCAGCCCAGGGATTGAACTCACAATTACTATCATCAAATTCACAAACTGATGCTTTAACCATTAGCACTTTACAATATTAATAAGCATTTCACCCATTGAAAATTCAACCACACTATGGTCTGATGATCTGAATTACATGCAGTGGCTGTATATACACTAGGCTAGGAAAAAGTTCCAGTGTTTTTTGTTTTTGTTTCTTTTAAAGATGCCAAGTGTTACTCAGAAAGGGTAGTGGCAAATGGCCTGTATTACATTCATTTCATTTCACATGCTTTGTTCAAATTTTATGAACTTGTCGTTAGAATTTTAAAGTTGCTGATCTTAATTTACTTCACTCCTAATTGTTGTCACTATTATATTCTTTTCTAGACTTTGCTTTCAGCTCTGTTCTTTTATATAATTTCCTGCTACCATTGTTTCTTTCACACTTCTTTTTGGCATGGGTTTTCAAATCTTCAGTATCCAGAACTATTTTGAAAGTTAAATTATAAAATTCCATTAGTGATTATAATTACAAGTACATACTGAATTTCTAAGAATAGGAATCTGTTACAGAGTCTATTCAAAAGTAATGGCAGTCACGTTTGCTTCTTCATAAATATTTTAATGAAGTTGACTCTTCCTGGAATTTTGTCTTCATCTAATATTTTTATTTGTTGTGGGATCAAGTAGAGTCATTCCAAAATAAAATGATAGGCTTCCTGTTAGCAATGATTTTCTTCAGAAAATGATTGCCTGATCTCTGCTTCTTACTCTTTCTTTATCAGCTAATTTCCATATTCTTTTCTTTTCTTCGATTAGAGGATCTAGCTCTAAGCCAATGAGTATTTGTGTGTGTGTGGGTGTGTCCATTTACAATGTTGCTTGTCATTCTGTTTGGAAAAAAAGATCCTCTTGGTTTGGTGTTAGAATTCATCACTATATAGATAAAAAAAAATAATTTTGAAGCATTCAAGTTACTATCCTTATTTTTCTTGTTTTTATCACAATGTTTCAGCCAGCACTGTATAACACTCCTCAGATGTACTTCAGGGGACTTTAAACAGAATCCTTTATTTCATGATTTCTGAAACTTCTCCATTCCACAGTGCACTTGAACAAGATAAATGTTTTCCACATTACTTTAATAATTCAATCTTTAAAAATAAATACACATGAAAAAAGAGTAGATTTATTTTTAACACTATTTACAAAAAATGAATTCAAACTTAATGACTAAAATGCAGCTACTGTTTTGAGGTTCAAAGCTTTTCAAAGTCAGGTATAATCAATGTAACTTCTAGCTTCATATCATTCTCTGCATTTAGCTTATTTCTATACTTGTATTTTGGTGATAATTATGGAATATCGTACATTAAATATGATACAAATGCATTTGTTAATCATTTTCTCACAGAAAAGTATAATAATTTTAATAATTTAATTATCCTATTTTTAGTATGTCCAGGTTTGTGTTGAAAATTTTTTAGCGTTTAAAAATAGTCTTTCTTTTTGACACAATCCTCAATATGGTATGAAACAAATAATAGAAAGACTTACAGAGGCCCTGGATTTCACTCATGGAGCCCACAGTAGAAAACCCTGCCTTATTTTATTTATAACTGCTTCTTTCTTTGTAAACTTTTTCAATTTCAACTGGGACACTTCTGAGCATCATAGGTTCATAGTGTATTTGAGAATTTCAAACAACACTTTAGAAACCACCATCTTTCTGTTTTTACTGTCTTTCTTTCTCTCTCTCTCTCTTGCCCTTCTCTCCATTCCTCTCTCTATTTAGCTCCTTTATCTACTTATCTCCTTGTTTCCCCTTCATTGCTCCTTTCAATATTCTTCCTTGAAACTTCTAAAGATGAAGGAATTGTATTTCCATGCAACAAGCAAGTCATTTTTTTCATCATTTGAAATATACAATAAGATCCTTGCCACACACATATACCTACACACTCTCGTATATACAATAGTTAATGATTTCATAGTTCCTAGTCTGTGTTCAAATTGAAGCCAAAATGTCTATGCACGATGCATTTACATGCTTCTTGTACATACAATATGATGACTACAATTTCTGTGTACATATGTAATATGTAATTTTCATGTTTGTTCTCAAATGCTGTAGTGTTTATATGCATAATGGGCTCTCAGTAAAATGTGTTTGTATATGCATCAAATATGAATATGTATATTGTGTGTGTATTACTTGCAACCTCAGTGTATGTTTAGTTGATTTTTTTATGGGTGTACGTAGAGATTAGAAATACCAAAGCAAAATAGCAGTATTAGTCACAAGACTTTGTGAATAAAAATTTGATGATATCCATATACTCTACCACCACCAATGCATTTTTGCTACCATCTTCTAACCATTTTGTTTTCTTTACTGTCAATTGTTGCAACAATTGCAGGTACTTTAGATGTTACAGATTTAACAAAAACTTCTGCTATTTTAGAAAGAGACATTAATCCTATGACTTGAAATTAGTTTTCTCTTTTGTAAATAATGGGATCAGGTTGGAATTTCAAATCTTGACATTTCAAAAGAGGCTTACATTTTGTATATCTTATAAATACAGTACCGACTCTTTAAAAGGAAGACATTCTTTTGTTTGATCTGAAATCAGTTTTCTCTTTTATAAATTCCAGAAACTCAGGCCAGTAATATACCAGACACTCACAAAAGTTAATTATATCTTATGGATTTTATGACAATAGGATTGATTGGATCATCAGTGAAAAGTATTTTCAGTTTGAACTCAAAATGAATAGTACTTCTTTTTCCATGGGTTGAACTGTAATCACTAAATCTTCAGTCCAGGGAGTATTAGTACCTTATCACTAAATTATTATCAAAATTATATTAGTATTAAAGTTTGTAGAATTTATGGATTTTAAAACTATAAAACCAATCAGCATTGGAAAGAGATCCTATTTTGAAACCAGAGATTCCTATTGATTAAAAATTACTGGATAATAAAAGATAACGCATTCCAATTTTTGATAGTATATTAAATTATTATTTTGCATCTGTGGTCTTAATTCTCTCTGTAGCTTTTCTAACTTTCACATGTATAAAATGCAGTCTCTCTCTCTCTCTCTCTCTCTCTCTCTCTAGTGTGTATAACACTTTTTATGTTATCAGAAATATTCACTTGATAAAGAATTGTTCATCTCCATAGTGAATACTTCTAGTAAACATCCACAAATATATATATATATTAGGTAGCTCAAAAACATTGTGATATCTAAGGTTTAAAATGTATTTCGAAAATGAAAAATCTTTCTTGAAGCATAAACAAAACATAATTCTCTTTATTTTTATGTTATTAGAAGCATTCACTTGATAAAGAATTGTTCATTTCTGTAGTGAATACTTCTTTCAAACATCCATGAATATATATATATATATATATAAGTACCTCCAAAACATTGTGATATATAGTTTTAAAAATGAAAAATCTTTCTTGAAGCTTTTATTTTAGTTTTAATTTCAAGCTAAGAGATTAAATTTAATACTTCCAATACGCCCAAATATTTTGCCATATTTCAAACTGAATTTACATTGATTGGAATTATCCAGTAATTAGCTATTGGGTGGCTGGGGACATTTATTTGACACCTGTGAGTATGACTTATTCAGTTTGACTTTTTTTACTTACTGATTGAATATAAATATTTTATTAACTATGTAGGATCATAAAATTGTAAAATAATAATAATATTTACATATTTATAAGTCTACCATTCAACCTTACTGCGAATATTGCTGCCACATCTGGTCTGATGATCCTGCTATATATTTAAAGATTCTTGATAAAATCCCAAGAAGAATCTGCAATATTATTGGTCCTGACCTGGCATTTTGGCTTCAGTCATTTTTTACTGCTGCAACACAGCTTCCCTCTGCCTTTTCAAATACTTTCATGGTAATTGTTCTGATGAACTCTCCTCTATAGTACCTACACTTTATGAATTTAAGCACAGTACTAGATTGGCAACAAGGTCTCATCATTTTAAAGTTGAAATGGCTAGATGTAACCATAAGTACTATGCTAATAGTTTCTTCTATTGCACTTCTTGCTTGTAAAACTCTGTTGACTTCTTGCTTTCCAGTCAACTTTGATCTTCAAAAATTTAAATGTCATGTCAATCATTATCTTCTGTGTTCTTAATTCCTGTTCTTTTATTGTTCTCACTCCTTGATAGTGTTTTTCCTCATATTCTCTATCACTCAGTAACCTCTTGTGTCTTAGTAGCTTCATTACCTTACTTGGGGTGAAAAAAAAAAGCTAATAGATTAAATGTAATATATCCAATAAGCAAAATATTTGACCATATCTCAAACCGAATTTAAATTGATTGGAATTATTTTTTCTTTAAATTGCTAAAATCAGACATATTGACAAATCTTTGAACATAATTCTCTTTATTAAAAAATGTTTTAAAACTAAAATAAATTTTTCTGAATTTTTATTTGAGGAAGAATAACTGATTTAAACTTTAATCAGAATTAAAACAAATATTATTTTTAGTTTAAAATATCGCAGAAAATCATTTTTTTTAACATAGAAGTGCATGTATTTATGAAGTGTTGACATATCTATCAATAACTTGATGTTTTCCAGATATAAGGAGGAAATAGTTATAGTCAAATTACATGTGAATAAGTCTTCAAAGTTTCATTAAAATCTAACAATTATCTGATTTTTACAAGAATTTTCAATTAACGATGTTTTCACTGATGTTTTCATACATTTCTTCATTCTTTCATGCAATTTTATATACAAGAGTCTTCTGTCTATGCAGTGGAATCTTCTGGTAATGCAGTCACCTATCTCCATAGAGTGACATCTTCTGATGATGTAGTAGAAAGAGACAATAGAATTATATGGCTTGATAAATAAAATTCTATAATTATTCATTGGTCAATAGAATGTTACTGTTGTTTAGTTTAGTTTAGTTGAATATCTAGGAAGTATTGAATTGAAAAAGAAAGGAATGAATGGCAAACAAAATGTCCCACTGCCAATATTTTTATAAAAAAAAACATGTAAAAATCTCACCTAACTAGACCCAATCTAACCAAACTTATTTAGATGTGGTGAAAAATTAAAACTAAGTTAGGGTAGGGTAGGCCAAGTTTTAACATATTTACTGGCAAAAATGTTGGGAAATTAATTAAGAGAAGTAAAAGATGACTTAAAATTTCCTCCTTTTTATTTATTTTAATATTCTTTTTTGTGACTGCCTGCAGATATTTATTTCATTAATGGTGCGTCCATGTATGAATTATTTTGGCAATGGTGCTCAGTAGTTCTTTGATTATGCACAGTGCAGACAGAAGTGCACGCCGGCCAAAATGTGAAATGTCTTAAAGAAACAACAAAAAGTGTTGTTTAATTCTGTTTTCCCTTAGTTCAGGCCAGACTGAAAACTAATCTATATTAATGTTTTAAGATGTATTTCTGGGATGATAAACCCAGTGTTTCTTTGTAAAGTGATAATAATGATATTTTTCTACTCACCTCAATTGTTATATCATAGCATTTCAATGAATATATAAAAAATTTAGATATAATGATCTAATTGTAATAATGTGTCGAATATTCCCATATACAGGGTTTTGATGCGAAAAATTCACAAGTTTTATGGTACAATTTTGGTTGTCATTAGCAATGGCAAAAGCTTTGCAGGGTGTTTTTTGTAGTCTTTGCTGCAATAATAATATCATTATTATATGATTATTTTATGCTGAGAAACTCAATGGAGGTCTTTGAAGTTTATTACAGAAAACCATGCACTCCCACTATTAATATAGGGAAAAATGTGTTACTGCAATGTATATATATATTCGGCTGTTAAGTTAGGATAGATTCTAAGGCAAAGCAAATGGTTTTATTGGATGCTTTCAATTAGCCTACATCTTTGTTTCATTGCCAATCTGATGAACATGCACAATATGCTGAAACTAAATATTCAATATTAATCAAGAAAGATGTAGGTTGCTTAAATGTGTATATAAATTGCGATAAACCATAAATTTCTACTGATCTGTGCATACAATTGTTGAGGATGGGTTTTAAAGCTTTTCAGAACAAAGATGGCCCTTTCAAAATTGTAAAAGATAAGGGACTTATTGAGAGCTGATGTGTTGAAGAAGCAATGAGAAGTGAAATGAGCAAAAAACATGTGGGTGTCGACGGCAGCTTCACGAATGACTGGTTTTAAAAAAACTGCAGGATGGAGCTACAATTCCATTGTTGTACTCTATTAAAATGATGCATTGTATTGTTTTTGGCTGTTTATTGTTTTCAATAGACCTAGTCAAATAAAGCTCGGTATTCAAAATAATTTTGTGGATTTTGAAAATGGAAAAAATGCAACAAAAGAATACTAGAACATGAACAGTGCACTCATCACTGTGCATCATTTCTTGCATGGAAAGACTTTGAGAGATGCATACCAGAAATGGTCTATGATTGACTGACTAATAATGAACGATATGGAGGTACAGAAGCAATTGTGGAAGGATCTTCTCTCATGCGTTTTATGGATTATATCCAGTTTTTGGCGACTCAACATCGGGCATTTCATAGACACCTAGAAGTCATTGCATCAAATAATAATCTCTGTAATTTCCTTGCACTCGTTAAGCTACTTACCAATTACCATCCTCTGTTGCAGCATCACTTGGATTATATCAAGTCGCATCCACATTCTGCAACATTTTTGTCTGACAAGATACAGAATGAGTTCATTGAGCTACTGGGCAACGAAGTACATCAGTCTATTCCACAGAGAGAAAAGAAGCAGATACTATAGGATTATGTTCAACACTACCTCAAAATTGGAATGAGATGGTCTTGATTTGAATGACTGTCATCAACAGACATATAACAATGCTGCAACATTGGCTGGGAAGATGTCCAGTACCCAGAAGTGCATATCACTGAGAAACCTGAAAGCAATCTTTGAATTGTGACAACCATTCTTTGAACCTTGTAGGAGTGCATGCAACATCAGAACAGGTGTTTGCTATATCATTTTATGAAGTTTTTGATTCATTGTACAATTTTTTCTCCAGCTCAACAATGCAGTGGGAGAAATTGAAAGAAACTGAAAGAAACAACAGGGACAGCTGTAACAATCTGTTATCAGTGGATGGTATTCTCTCTGCAAAAATTCAATTGCAAAAGGCAAGGAAAATTGCTTAGAATGGAGTATTGATGTTGGTTAACGGAGAAGGTTGCATCGTAAAAAGAGAATGGCTGGAGAGATGAAAGATGAGCATTTAAATGTGAGAGAAGAAAAGGATATTACCTTGAAGGCAATACTGGACAAATTGAACTGAAAGCTCAATTTACAAGGTTGAGTCAGTTGCATTAGCAATTTGGGTTTCTCTTTGATATTGAAAGCCTCATTGACTCAAATGAAGACACAGTAGAAAAATGCAAAGTAGCTGCTGCAGCATATAAGGGTGATTTTGATGGAATAGAACTCAGTCACAAAATTACAGACTACTGAATGTTAATACAAAAAGAAAAGACAGTGACTTTATTAAGCCAAAACTTTTCAACTTCACAATATTTTATGGCAATGATGTGTTCCCTATTTTACAAATAATATTGTACATACTGTTGGCTGTTGCTCTCTTTGTGGCATCCTGCGAGTGCTCTTCCAGCAAACTAAAATTAATAAAAAAAAAACTATCTCCAGAGCACAATGGGTCAGGAATGCTTCTGCAATTTGGCTTTTAAGCATCAAAAATGAAGAATTTGGACATATAATTGTGGATGGTGTTATTGACATATTTTTGATCACCAAACCTGGTTGTATGTCTTGGCTTTATGAATTCAAATAGATGAAATGAATAGATTTTACATCTTTTAATTGAGGTACAGTGCTTGTTGGTTGTGTCAGATCAAATAAAAATATATCTGAATTGTATTTAAATACTTTTTCAGAGCATTTATGTGAAGAATCATATTTTTGCCAAGTTTCAGAAGTATTTGTATTTGTATTTTGGGAATCTGGAAGGAAATTACTTGTATTTGCATTTCCAATTATATTGCCTCAATAATCGCAAGAAGTATTTGTATTTGAATTTCTAAAAACTTTGTATTTGGTCCATCTTGGCTTGTTGGTCACTTGTTATGGAAAGTGTCACCTAGTCGGGCTACCCCCTTCCCCCAGACCAAGACCTTGGCATGCTACTGAGTACAAAACATTTTTCACAGCACAAGTAAACTAGTCTGCCATTAAAGAACTGATTATATTTTGTTTACAAGAATATACAGTATTCAGATCTGTGAAGATGCTAGAGAATAAAGCAAGTATAATAATAATTTCTCGATTATATGGGCACGATGGGACAGAGGTTGAAAAAAATCTGTTCCAATAATTGAATACCTAAATTATCAAAAAAAAAAATGAAGAAAGTCATTTTTTTTTTTTTAAACAAAGAAAAGAAATTTAACATCAAATAACATTTTCAAACACTTTGTTCAAGGTTTTTCCAGTTTATTTTTTATGAAAAAATGCATTAATTTTTATGTTTTCAGTTGGCCTCATGTTCTTCTGCCTCTAATACTTGAAGTTGGATTAAAGTATTGTAACTTTACCCTTGTTTTGTTATGAACTGAGGCCATTTCAATTTCAAAGGGTAAGATCACAAAGTATGACTAAAGGAGACTTATTGTTGAAAAGTAAAACCACTGAATGAGTTGTCTTGTCAATCATGAAATGTTACCATTGATGTTAATTTCCCATCAAGGTGCAGATAGGATAATCTAAGTTTGTGCATATAACCATTATTAAAAAGTTTATCATTTTATTACTGATTTTGGAAGTTGAGATTATTTTCATCTTTTAACATATTTTTTCAGTCAGTACATTCTGTGTTTTTTCATATGAGTATGTTGCATCTGGAGGTCTTCGACATTGCTTTGTTTTTTTTTCTTTTAACAAAAGCTTGAAAGTACAGGGTGCAGCAAAATTACTTTACACATAATGGTAATTAGCAATGGTGTCTTCATCTAGCTAATATCTTACCATTGTGTGGGTGGTATTTCTGCCACACCCTGTATAAGTCATATAAAGTGTTACCAGATGACCAGATTAAAAGATAACAACTTCTAAAGATCCTAGATACAATATGCATCTGATGAAAGGAAAAACATAACTGAAATATATTAAAAACAACAAAGATGAAGATAGCCATCAAAGAATGAAATAATGAATACATTTATAATCACAAGGTTACATGTGTTGGTTAAAGTAACTTTCAAGGTTATCATTATTTTTCTTAGTTCCTTTTCTCTGATCCCCATGGACTGGCCAAACAATATATACACTTGTTACAATTGAATTTAATAATACAATTAGTCATAGAGGAGTATATGCTATTGAATCAGCTCAAACAATATAACATCTTCCATTTTGCATTACCAGGGTTTGAAAATAATAATTTATTTTTTGACTTTTCATTGATAGATGATCAAATTTTAATGTCATGACAACCAGGCATAGAATTATGAATGCCTAGGAGGCCTTGTAAGCCATTCTTGACTCTGTCAAGTTTGAAGTAAGGGAATCAATGAATTTTGTTTCGGTGATGATTCAGACTTCAACAGCATTGGCAACAGGCCAAATGCATGTATATAGTGATACATTGTAAACATAACACCATGGTATTCTGAATATTTTTGTCAATTTTACTGCATTTGTTTCTCTTGGAAATAGCTCTAATCAGTAAAAAAGTAAAAATGCCTCTACCATAGAGCCAGAGCATAATCTTAACAGAATATATATAATTTATACTAATAGTAAATATACATATTTTTTCTGCAATTGGTGAGGAAAAAAGTGTATATTTATTATTAGTATGAATTTTAGCTTTGTTATTATACATTGATCACCATCACTTAATATATGATACTTGTGTCACCAAAAATGAAGATACATCGCATTTGATTCAGTTTGGTAACAGAAATTATGTGGAACTACTTTTCATTGTCATTATATTCATATATATTTCTAAAGAACTAATGGATTTATTTTTAATCTAACATTTTTATTATTTCAAATGTTATGTTTGAAATAGACACCCTGTTTCTATTTTAAACAATGTTTATTAGTGTCCTGTTCATTTGCACTTGAGAAATCTTAATAAAGAAAACACATTCTCTAACAGTGTTTGAACCTGTGTCCCAAAGAGGAAAAATAGAACTTATCTGGGCTGTGATGCTCTCTGTGGCCAAGTGG
Organism: Acanthosepion pharaonis; assembly: GCA_903632075.3. Lineage (NCBI taxonomy): Eukaryota > Metazoa > Mollusca > Cephalopoda > Sepiida > Sepiidae > Acanthosepion > Acanthosepion pharaonis. Next base: position 5,359,001 of record CAHIKZ030004896.1, on the reverse strand, counting down.
TCTAAAGCAAATGTTGGTTTCTCCTACAAAGGGGGACACAGGTTCAAATTTATAAGTAATTTTATAGTTACATTGGTTATATTTTCTGAATAAGTAACCTAGGATTTTTGCTTTACAGTTAACTTTATTGTCACATGTAAGAGAGAATTTTGCTTTTTTAATCATTAGAAATAAAGAATAACTTAAGAAAAGTAACTTAAAAAAAGTAGCCTGATTCCCTGATTTGCTCATGTGATCTTCTGTTAGACATATTTTCTGTAAAGTAATGCCTCTCTAGTTAGTATAAAATTGGAATATTTCATTGTCTCAAATAGGGAAGATAAGGGTGTTTAACTAATATATAAAGTGATATTATATTTCATATTATATAAGGTTTATAGTGTGTGTCATGAAACTGATTATAAAAAAACAAAGATATTTGATAAAACAAAAAAAAAATCAATATATTAAAAAATGTGCACATATTCAACTCAGAAAAACAGCAAAAGATTATTCAATAAAACCACCCTCAGCTTTAAGGATGACCCAGTTCAGATTGGCCTCTCTGATGTTGACCATCATGTGCATAATGGCAGACTGCTAAGAGGCTTTGGTATTGTACTGTCTGTCTGTCTGTCTGTCTCTCTCTCATCAAAGGGATTCAAAACAGGAAAGTTAGGAAACTATATGTTGGGGTTGAAATAACTGTGATGGTCATCTATAAGAAAGCAGAGTCCTCTCATATACAGTCACCTCCTCAGTCCAGGGTTTTGCCACTGTATCTAACACCTTGAATTTATTCTAAAAGCCTTGTCATTATTAAATAACCCATTGAGGTTGATATGCTGTAAGACAAAATAAACCCTAAATCCAACACCTTGATATAGGCAGGCAGAAGAGAGGTGATAGGACAAGGCTCTTATTGCTTTGAAACCTTTACGACTATCATAAATGACATGTACTTGGTGTGCATCCATATGTGTATGTACATTGGAGTAACCTGTCATTCTTTCTGTTCACAGCTAGCACCACAAGCATGGAGTATTTTTTTTATTTTCCTTTGTCAGGTTGAAAGCTACCATGTTAAGGCCCTTGATATATCTGAAAGAGAAATGAGGATGTTATATGTTGGTACATATCATTATATTAGGTCATCTTCCATCCATTTAAAGACTGTTAAAAATGTTTTCAAATACCTGTGTGTGTGTGATATAATAGCTGCTCATTTCCAAATACACCTGTCTTGCTAATCCCTGTAGCAGATACCCACTCAAGCACATGCATTTGTTTTTTTGTTTTTTTTCAACAACCACAGAAACAACCTGTAGTTTATACTAAAATTATGCTGACAAGATCTTAGTTACAGTTCCTGGCAGAGAATCAGGTATGATCAACAGTTGAACAAGGCCAGTACATTCAAATCCTCAGTTATGATGATTTGTGACTTCATGCAAGCACAACTATTAATGGCTTCTGAATATTTTTTTTGCCAATTTCACTCACAAGTCTTGGTTCAACACATTGTATGATTTTCAGTCACTTCCTAAAGTTAGAATTAATATTATCAAGCAGCCACCTCCTTGACAAATCAACTATTGTGATATTTTGTGTGTCTGGAATGCTAACATTCTAACTACTCAGTCATGAATTCACACACACACACACACACATATATATATATATATATATATATATATATATATATATAAATATAGTTTTAAGGTGTGCTTTATATTTATAGGATAAAGTGGTCAATATCAGAGATTGCGTGTATGTCAATATAAATATAAACATGAACATTGAAGTCAACACTCAGAGGCGACAGGCTATTTCATGCTAGGCACAATTGTCAGGCAGTGAATGTTGGATTTTTCCTTGACTATTCATATATATGGTGCATTGTGGGTAATCTATTCTGGCGGTTATTTTTGCGGGAGTGGCTTGTTTATTTATTTATTTGTTTGGGTTAATTTATTTGTTTTTCATTTTGTATTATTTATTCTTTTTGGTTTTAAACTCTTAAACAAACACTTCCTGGAATCAAGGACTCTACACAAAAAACACTGTAAAAATATTCAATAAAAATACACATAACAGGAATACTATCAAAATCAGCCCACAATGAATGCAAACGATGAAAATCATAATGGAAAAATATAGGAGTAACACAAATAAAACATCTTTCTTTGCAAATAGTAAATACATAACAGGAATGGGAAATTAAAAAAAACAAAAATCGCAATATCAAAAAAATAAGGAAAAGATCAAACCACAATGAACAAATTAAACCCATGTAAATAAAATAAACGTAGATCTCAAAATGCAAACATAAAGAAAACTGAATGTCCCAAAATAATAAAAAAACAGTAAAATTGCTAATAAACAAAAACAAACCACTCACGTTAAATATAGAATAAATAAAAATAAAATACCAAGCCATAAATAAGGTAAAATCAAATTAACAAACCAATCCTGCCAAAATTATCATTAGAATAATGAAATAAAAATATAGAGTAAATAAAATATAAAAATAAAAAATAAGCAAATAAATAAAAACAAAGAAAAATTAACTAAATAAATAAATGAACAAAGAACCCTGGAAATAAAGAACTAATAAAAATAAGCACAAATAAAGTAAAAACAAGTAAAAATATTAAATCCAAATAAATAAATAAATTAAAAACCACTGCTAAAATAACAGAATAGACTAAAGTAAGCAATCAAACATTGAACATAAATAGCAGGCCAGGTTTTTTTACAACATTAAAACATCAAAAACCAAAAAGAATAAATAATACAAAATGAAAACAAATAAATTAACTGAAACAAATAAATAAAAGAACAAACAAACAAGTTACTCCTGAAAAATAACTGCTAGAATAGATTTGGTATTGATATAAATATTATTATATTATATTTAAACTTTTTAGTGTAATTTTGTTTGCATTGTACATGGTGATAATCCCCACCTCAGTTTATTTTATATCCATGGTCCCTTTTTTATCATTTTACACACACACACACACACATATATATATATATATATATATATATATATATATATATATATATATATATATATATATATATATATATATATATATAATTTTGGTATTGATAATATTTATTTTAAACTTTTGTTAACTTTGGCATTGGGCCTCAGTTTATTTTATATTTTAAGTCTTTTATTCTTATCAAATATATATATATAATATATATAAATATATATATATATATATATATATATATATATATATATAATAGGGGTTATTGTCAGCCTGGTCTATTTTCTAAATCTGATGAAATGACCAAGAAATTTTTTGTAACCTTTATAATTATCTATATCTCTTTGTAGCTCCCTATGTAGACACGCACACTGTAAATTCAAACTACTTACAATTACACTCAAACTAAAATGGGAACTATTCTAGCTTCTTCATCTCCATTATTTATGTATACATGAGAAGATAATTGACATTATCACAACAAAGCTCTTGCTTGTATTTATGTAAAGCTGAAAATAGAAACTGATTATATGCATTAGACGGAACAGTAATTCAAAATATAGAAAGAAATATACAATACTGTTGTAGGTACACACACTCACGCAACTTATCTAATATTACCTGGTTAAAATTGTTCTTATCCTTACCCTTAACCTTTACATGATATTTTTCTCATGTAGATAAAAGTACTTAGAATAGACATGATTATACAAGAATCCAAAGGACATATAACAAGGGACTTTAATTTATTCTGTGCACTGAAAATTTCATTCTTCACTTTTATCTGTGATTAATCTGTATTTGTATTCTCATTGACCACTTGTGGTCATCAGATGAGAATCTAAGATTGAACAATAATTTATTCTTCTCTTAATGAATTGTGCTTCTCTTATTAAACATTGGCATTTACTGACAATCTGGTACAATTAAAACAAACAATACCCCAAATAGGGCTTAGAAATATACCAGAAACTAATGATATTAGACATTTTTCATTCCTTTCATTTTGTGTAAAATGGGAAAATAATATCTGGGGAGACAGATATTCACTGCTAAGGTTACTATTACTTTTGCCTAAATCATCTCTCCAGAAAGATATGTAGATCATAGTATTATTAAGTGGGATTACTTCTTTTAGTTTTATATAAATGATATGAACTAGAAACAGTAGAGAATGTCTTAACTATTTTTATGCAATGGTGATGATCATTGGAGAAAATAGATTTATGTATATTACAATGTCATCTTAAATTTTGTTAACTATAGAAAATGTTTTCAAAATTGCCTTCAGAGATACAAAAATGTCAAATTTATATAATTTCTTTACATCTCAACAAAAAGTATTTACTGTAGAACAATATAGGCAGACCAATTTACTTGTGAATTCAATCAACTACTGTAGCCTTGAACACTTAAGTTCTGAATATAAGGGTTTGTTGGAATAAATAGGTAGATTGGAAAATTTAATCAAAATTGATTTTGAAACAAAAAAAGAATGAGGTTGGAATAAACAGAGAGGTTGGAAAAACTGGCAAATAAAAGGGGGTCTGGAATAACAGTGGGCAGGTTGGAAAAGAATCAAACATAGCCAGGCCTGTTTATTCTTGGCACAAGAGTAAGCAGGCATAGATCCAGGATTTTGAGCAGAGTGGGGGTGTCTAAGTGAAAAAATTTATGGAGAACACAGTTGTTGATCAATGTCTTTGTGGGGAGTATGTAGGCTTTCTGTAAATATAGGCATTTTTTACTTACATTTGAGTGATGGCTTTTTTGACATTTGAATTGACAAAAGAATACAGTAAAAAAAAAAATTAAAAGAAAATTCCCACAGAATCAATAAGCAAAAATAATTAAAAAGATGGAAGACATCTTGCTTATTTAGATGAAAAAGAAAACAAATTTTTATTTTTAACTTATGATTACTTGGAATTTTATTTATAAAATTCCTTTATCTAGATATTTAATTGTCCTTTACCTGATCAGGTAAGGAGGAGTCTGACTCTCCCCAAAGATAATAAATTATTTCTATCATGAAAATGGCAACAGAATAGGCAAGGCCTTCTTTTTCAAGACCTGGATGATCATAGCTTGCCAAAACTTCCTATCCCTTGTGACACTTAGCAGTTTTACATCCTTTGATAATGCTCACCTCCAACACACGCACTTTCAGCCATCCATCCACATGAGCTCACCAGATAGATGGCTCACTGCCTTCCCCTAACTCTCTTGCCCTGAATATGCCCTGTGAGGGCTAAGTTTTACAAGCCCTCCTTCATTATTATAGATGCTCCATTTATTTTAAACAGTATTTATTTCATCTATTGGTCTGCACACTTGAGAAAATATGCTTTCTGGCAAGATTTGAACCTGCATCCTACTTTAAAGGTAAATAGAACCTTGCTTGATTGTTGAGCTTTTGCAGCTGAGCGGTCAAAGCACACTGGATCAAACTGCAAGACTTTTAATAAGCTTTCTCAAGCTTGCAGGCTGGTAGACAAAATAAATACTATTTAAAATAAACAGAGCCTCTACTCCAATATGAGCATCCACTAAAAATAACATTTGAAATAATAAAAATATCAGATTAAGATATAAAATCTATTAACTATTTAGAAATTGCTTTGTTTTCATTTGAGATATGAAACTGAGCAGAAAATCTTAACAAGTGAATGTGTTTTTAAGGCAAACTTTGCAACTAAGCAGTCAAAGCAGGGCCATATCAGATGGTAATTTCTCCTGCACAGGAGGATGCAGGTTGGATGCCAACCAGAGAAGGACAACTCTGAATCCAGGCATATTGATGTCAACTATCTTTTGACTATCAGCTTTTAGTTCCTCATAATGGAAACATTCATTGTGAGAAGTGCTTATAGCTCTACTTAAAGTGATAGGGCATGATGTACTGTACTAACATCTTAAGACTCAAAGACATGACTGTTTGTAATGTTCACTTGCAATGCTAATTGAAAAAAAATAACTGAAAATCTGCTATGTATAAAGAAAACTGAATGGAAAATGACCTGGTAGTTTGGCTATCCATTCTTTAGTGCCACAGTTTGAAACCTGTCTTGCTACATCCACAAAATTGAATCATCCTCCTTCATTCCATTAGCAAGAAGGAAGTTCCATTCAGACAATTCCTTCTCAAGAATTGTTACTTTGTGGAACAGTCACTTATATGAATACATCCCTGCATACTACAATCTTTATCTCTTCAAGTCTAGGGTCAATCATTATTTATCCTCCATATCCTCTTAATATTCACTTCCTATGCCCTCCTATTTTTATACTTCACACCTCATTCAATCAGGGCCAGTGCTAGGAATTGCAAGGCCCAATTAGAAAACGGATGGTCAGCCCCTACTCTACAAAAGTAAAAATTTATGTATGTTTATATTTCATGTAGTATGTTTGTCTTTAACAACAAAAAAAAAATTAAATGTTTGATGTACTAAAATTTTGAAAGACAGTATGAAAGTTTTATTTTTTTTAATACAAAGTAAGGCAATTATAGACATACTGCTTATACACAGGTTTTTCAGAAAAAGACTTTTCTGGCTTTTTTATTTGCAAAGTCTCTCAAAATATTTTCAAGGTCAATAGTTTTAGTAATGCCATTTTATATAAATAGCATTGCCAAATTGTTTAGTCTCTCTTGTGAAATTGTTGGCTGTAAGTATGTTTTAATCAGTTTTAGTTTTGTAAAACTTCTTTCATCTGATGTGACTGTTAAAGGCATTGTTAAGTAAATTCTCAAAGTAATAAAAACTTTAGGAAATACTGTGAATTGATTGTTTACTGCCACAGAGCATGAGGCTTAAATGATACAGGAGGGAAGAAAAGTTTTCAGAGCTTCAAGTTCTTTAGCCAACAAATAGCCATCAACGTCCTTAGTTTTTTCAGTAACTACCTCTCCATCAATGTTCTGTTTTATTCTGGTGTCTGTTAAAGCTGCTTCAAGGTTTGCTGTGTGTTCCCTTATTTCCAGTTTCTGTATACTTTGAAAGTTATTTAGAAATCCAAATAATTTTATATGGCTTTTAAGTTGTTCAAATCTCATAGACTGAATAGCTTGGTCCAGCACTAAGTTGAAGCCCTGAACTCTGTATGCTTCTTTTGGATCATCTAAAGCTTGATCTTTTGTCTCATATGAAAACATTCTCTTCCTTCTATATTCCAATGGTAATTCAACAGCTTCAGTCATTTGATTTGTACTTACTAGAACATCATTAAAACCTTCCTCTATCCATAGCCATAATAATGTTTTTCAAATGACTCCATGCCTTCATCAATGTCCTTTCTTTCACCTTGTAGTTCCTTGCTTACATAGTTAACTTTAAGAAGTACTTATACTAAAATATCAAACTAAAAATTTGTAGTCTTAGCAGGTTTGCTAAAGATTCAGCTTCTGCTTTTAATTTCGGCTCATCTATTATCTTTGATATTACCACAAGTACATCATGTACTTCTCCAACCTGATAACGAATAGCCTTAACACTATCAATCTGACACTCCCACCTTGTATTGCTCAAGGGTTTAACTGATAACCTGGGTATATGTTTTTTTAAAAACTGCCCACCTTTTTGTTGAGGCTGAAATATGTAGATCATTTGCGGAATCCCAAAAAATGTTATAGCATCTGGACAACACTTGGCTACATCTACAGGTAAAAAGTTTTAATTGTGATATGCACAGAGTACAAAAATGCTCTTGAATTATCTTTCAACAGTCATGCTTGTACTCCAGATGTGTGACCTTTCATGTTCATTATCATAACCTTGACCTCAAATGTCTTGCACTTCTAAATTTAATTCCTTGTGTGTGTTTAATAATGGTTTATATAAATCTTCTCTTGTACTACTTTCAACTGCTATAAACTTTATGAAATGTTCATAATCACCTGAAGAATATTGATTATGAATTTTGTGGGTTTTGATTTTTTGCAAATGTGTATCAAGAACAGGATCAAACTTTCCAAGCTGCTCCACAAGACCTAAGAAGTTTCCATTGTGCACACTCTCATTACCTACATTTTCTTCTGTTCCTCTAAATGCTAAATTTCTCTCAGCAAGAAACTGCGCTATTGCTACTAACCTTTTGAATACTTGCTGCCAGTGCTTTGCATGTTCATTGACAATTTTTTCATGCTCTTTGTCAATTGTCTGTCCATTACAGAGTCTTTGGTGTAACTCCCAAAAACTCCATGTGGTTTCCAAATGGTTTTTTGAATTTTCATGCTGAAATAAACTTGTATGAAGATTATACCAGTTGTTGAATCCACTTGTTGATAATGCATTGGTTGTGTTCTTACTTAAAAGTTTGCAATAAAAGCAATAAATTCTATCAACAGATTGAGAGTATATAACCCAAGGTCTTTCAATATTCTCCCCATTTGGAAGTTTTCTCTTACAGTGAAACTTTGAAAAACACAATCCCTTTTCATTTCTTGGAATGCTATTCATTGGAATCTTAGGATGACTTTTCATTGTTAAATAATCTCTTACATTTTTATTTATATATGCTGGACAACTGATTGGATCATCATACATGTAAATTACAACAGTATTCATGGATGGTCTATCACTGCATGATGTTTGGGTTTGTTTTTTTCATTCATAAGTAAGCTTTCTGCTTTGGCACTGTCTTCTATTGCATTGAGATCATCTTCAATTTGATTCACAGCTACGTCATCCTTTTCTAATTTGTTAACAATGTCATCATTGTATTTATCAACTGTAATTGGACTCAAGATCATATCATCATTTTCTGAATAGTTTTTGTTTTCTCCATCTTCATTACATGGTCACTTTAAAGATGGAGTGACAAGGAATGTTTTGATAGAACCTCCATTTTTCATTTCAGCTACCTTAACCATGGCCAGTATTTGTTTGTGACTTAAGTATTTATGCTCTTTATCTCAATCTCTGCTTGTGCTTGCAATGATGTAAGGCCTTTTTATATCATCTTTTTTTAGAAAAGACAAACTATGGCAATAATCTGAAATAAAAAAAATTGTATTAATAAGAAGGAAGGAATAAAGAAGGGGAAATATGGAAGCAAGTTTGAAGGATGAAAGAAGGAAAAAACTTCAATATTAAAAAATGTTATAAGAACTATTGTCCCAAAATTTCAAAGTTTTGAGAAATCGATTTTGTATGCATTTACTGTAATAAATTATGCGAAAATACTTAAAAATTGTTGTGATTATAAGGAAACTAATGTTGAAATTTTATAAGTATAGGATAAGAAGTTTTTGGTCTGTATTGGAAGTTCATAAGTGCACAGAACATCATAGTAAATATCACACCACAATATTTTCCTACTCATGTATGCAAATAGACGATTAAATATTTTATCTAGTTAGAAAAAAAATCAAATTTGTTTGGGCTTTTACTGGCAATAGAGTGTACACCTCACAACTGGGAAGCATAAGGACATTATTTCTATTTCTCAGGGTTGTTTATTTATCAGTGGTGAGCCCTTTTCCTGTGATCCAACAATGTCCCCCACCTCACATACACACTTACCCACCAGTACCAAGTAGCTAACTAACTGAAAGAAGATTCAGAAGAAATACAGATGATCATGTTGTTACAGCATAATATATCCTTAAGTATATAACAAAACACAATATATACAAAGAGCAATGATACTCACGTGAAGTCTTTACATAATATACAAGGCACAAAGTACGACACTTATAAAAAAATGAGAGAAAACATGTTTTTAACCTAAACACAGACAAATTCTATCTTTTGGTACCCTTTTGGTTGAAAGACATAACTTTTTGGTTAGGATAGAAGTGACATGATGACAATTTTCTGTTTATATAGTATACATAATAAATTAATAATGTGAGGAATGAGAGTTTCTCTTAGAATACAAAAAAAGGCTTCAATCCATAACTCTTTAATAAAATTAGTAAAATAGGCTTAAAACTGGCCATGTATTCAATAACCTATCTTGACTGGCTCTTGAACCTTTTATTGGGTGGACATTGGGAAAAAATACACATGCACAGAGCCAAAGAATGACAGTAAGGACTAAATGTGTCACAAGCTTTTTCTACTTTGTTATACAATTTTGCCAATATTGTTCTTGATATATAAAAAATATATATTGTTACGGTATATATACACACACACACACACACACACACACACACATATATATATATGTATGTGTATGTATTTTTTTTTATTACCAAAATAAAAAAAGAAAATATACTCAAATGAATCGGGTTGTTCTGAAACCACTACACAAAATCTTTTCCCTTAGATTTCAGAAAGTTCTTCATATCTTAACATTACTTCAGAAAAATGCTTATTTCACAAGTATATAATATATCCACTTAAGTGAAAAAGGTCATTTTGAAGTGGAGTCATGAGCATCCACTGGATACAGTAGATTTAACAACCAGCCCTAACAATAATTGAATATGATATCCTCCTTGTCCAAAAGTGACTCAAAGGATGTAACTTAAGCTTCCTGACCAGTGGTCAGTAAAAATTATACAAGAGAAAGCATTTTCATCTTTGTTTTCTCATCCATTCAATATATTACTTCGAACATTATTATAGTGGATACTTTTTTATTTGAAATAGATGTCCCATTTTTATTTATTTATTAAATAGTAGGTAATACCACTATCTGCCTGGCCTACACTTTTGAGAAATGTAAGTAAAGAAAATGTGTCATCTGACAGGGATCGAACCTGTGTCCCACATTTGTAGGGGAAACTGCCATTTGATTAACACTAACCCTTTCCCCACTAGACTATGAAAGACTTCACAGTAAGCAAAGCTCTTTTTATAAAACAAAACAATTTATTTGGAAATTTTAAAGATTTAATAAAAAAATTGATAGACAACTTGTTCATATTTAACAAAACATGTTTGAGAGAATTCTTGCTGCTGAAATACACCTTATATATTATGTAACATTGAATTCATCACAAGTGATTAGGTGACCTCTCCACCATGTCCAACAAATACTCCTCAAACCAATTTTGGGAGATTTGAACCTGATATGATGCGTTATCCTGCTGGAATAACCTATAATGTATTAGTCACTTTTCCAAACCATGCCATGTAAACCCACCCCACATTATTATTGAATCACCATCAAACTGCACATGGTTTTACTGACAAATGCAATCCATGGCCATATGGAGTCTGTACCACAACCAAACTCTACCATCAGCCCAAAACAACTGGAACCATTCTATGCCACAAGTTGTCAGTCCTCCATGCTCCAGTTAGCAATGTCATGGACACAGATGATGTACTGTATCTAAAACACTTTATTTGAGTGGAGACATAGGCATTGTTTCTTGGAAGAAGGGAGAAGCCAATGGAGAGAATGAATGTCAAAAGATCAGCCATCTATCTCTCTTCTTCATATATGGTATGTCTCCCTGCTGAAACCATACATATACAAAGGAATTTGAAAGAAAAAAGCTTGAATGAGCATCAGCACTCTTAACTTTTCTACTGCCACAACCATACTGTTCATTTTTGCATTTATTTTGGTCTTGTATTAAAATTTAGACATAAGCAATCCATCATTGCCAGGATTTCTTGTCCACAGGTTTCAAACCATCCCCACTCATTTGGGTTATCCAATTTCTGACCAATATGGTCAAATTTTGCCATTTTTGTCTTGCCTAGACATTCTGTAACATAATATTTCAAGATTATTTTCTTTCTCAATAACATATTATGCTAGTAAGTTTGAAAATTAACATTATCTGCAAAAAGTTATATATATTTATACAGTAGAAAAAGGGATTTTGAAAAGGGGGCTACAGATATCAAGACATTTTTTTATTTAATGATTAATTGTATAAAGTTCAAAATTATTTGTACAAATTAAAATATTGCTAATAACTTGCTGATTTGATTTCTATTAATTGTATATTAAAAATATATATTACGCTATGTTATAAAATTGAATATTATTTATAAGATTTCTTTTGGGATTTTGAGGTTACAATAATAGTGGTTGTTTGTTCTTCCATATACAAATATAGGCTGGGAAAAATTCACTATTTTGTTTAAATTCAGACATTTAAAAGACAATGTCTTTTATTATAATTAAGGATAACGTTATAGAACACTTACTGATATGAAAATCAGTCAGGGTCAAACATTTTATTTTAAACTAGCTTAAAAATGCACTCTGTGTGGATTTCAAACTAGCTCCTGTGGAGGGCTAATTGGATCTCCAGCCCAAACTAAAGGGAACTCTAGTTCAACTTAGAAAACAGCAATAATAATTTTCAAGAAGCAATTTTGAATTCCTCAATTCACTCCATGAAACTTTAAAACCTCAATTTCACTTTGATTCAGTTTCAGCCAAAAGACTGATTTTGGGTCAAAACTATGAGCCAAAATTCCAATTCAGGCTAAAAATTGAGTTCTTCAAATCACAAACTCTGTGGAACTTCAAAACCTCATGCCACAAAACCTTACTTTAACTCTGATTCCTTGGCATTTTGAAGAAATAAAATTAATTTCTTTAATTTACAAAATTTTGAAGGTATTTTAAACTGAATTTAAAACAAAAATTTTAAAATTCGCAGTTTTTGTGTTAATTTAAACTCAATATTAATGAAAAACGTTTTAGAATCACTAATTTTTTTTTAAATTTGAATTTTTAACTATTCCCTCCTCATCTGGACACAAATCCCAATGCTGAATGTTCAAGCACCAGATGAATTGCATATTTTGAATTCTGGAATCATCCTGATTCCAAAAAGGTATAATATGTCTATGTAGAGCAAGTGTGGCCTGAGTTAGAGGCATTTCAGACAGAAGTACAGACAGACAGAATTTGCCATTTATTTATTTAGAAGAAGATAAATTAAAAAATAATTCCAAGTGAATAAATTTTTATATTAATTCTTTATAATATAAACTTGTTTATATCAACTAGGTTTTGCTATTTAAAAACAAATCCGTTAATTCTTTAGAAATTGCTTTGTTTATGTTTTGGATATGAAACTGTGCAGATATGATAATGAGTAAAAAGGATATGCTTCCCTTAAAAAGGAAAAATAGAGCCTTGCTTGCTCCCATGTTCTTTGTGACTGAGTGGTAAAGCACACTGGATCACACAATGGTGTCTTCTACAAAATGAATGCAGGTTCAATCCTTATCAAGGAATGCATTTTCTTTACCAACATTTCTCAAATGCATAGACTGATAGGTGATAGATGTAACTAAAACACTAAACTGTATGATAATAGTGGGTTAAAAATAAATCCATTAATTCTTTACAAATTTATTTGTTTAATTTCCTCTTTGATATCAGACATTACAAATTTGAGTGCAGAATTAGATTGGCAGCTAGGTCTCATCATTTTTGTAGTTGAAATGGCCAAATGTAACCATAAGTTCTAAGCTAAGTTGCTTCTCTTGCACTTCTCACTTATCATGTATACCATACACTCTGTCCCTGATATTGAGTGCTTTAACCCATAAATATAGCATACCTTAAAACTATATTTTATTATATATATATATATATATATATATATATATATATATATATATATATATATATATATATATGTGTGTGTGTTGTGTGTTTGTATGTTTATACAACAAAAAGACTGTTTAAATGGCACGCAAATAATAGCTTGAATAGCAGTGCTTAGATGTTATTTTCATAACAAGTTACTCATATGACCAGACACTAATAAAAAAGTTTCATGTTATTCACAGTCATATATATAACCATCGACAAGGTTTATTTAGATAGATTTTTTTTTATATAATTTTATTGTTTTGGTCTCTTTCAAGAACAAAATATGACAATTTTTAGATGCACAGGAACCAAACATCCATTACCTGATAGACAAGAAAAATGATTACTAAACAAACCTTGTCTGTGGTCTCTAAATAAAAAAATATTTCAATAAAAAACTGCTGTCAAAATATACAGATCAAATATAAACAACTTTTACTATTACTAGCTTTTGATGTATTGTTATAAATTATGTTCTATGCTATAAAGGGTCAGCCTTATTTCCATTATAAGACTATGGTTTTATTGATTGAATTTGAATAGAATCTGTATAGTATCTCCATTTCACTTTGGGTTTTTTCTTTATTGCAACAACTTAATTCAACATCTAAATAGTTACTGTCTGAATTTCTGGGATGTGAAGTCAACTTTATTTACACTATTTACATGCTGGCTATTGTCCTCATATTTGTTATTGTTATCACAATCTATTGGACATTGTGCCTTTCTGCCTTTATCAGGTGTTTATCGATCTGGGTAACCTACAACGGACCTTTTATTTAATCTGTGGGGATAGACTGTTCTTGGTCCACTGTCCATATCTAGGGATATCTCATCTTGTTCTTATTTTCAGTATTGCTCAGTTATTGCTCACCCTGTTTCCAATGAATCCAAGTACACACTGTGTGGCTCAGGAATTGAGCTTTTAATTATTATGTCACCAAATTCACAAACAAATGCTTTAATCTACTAGGATATTGTCCTGTGAATTCCCTGTAGGTTACCCAGATCGACATACACCTGATGAAGGCCAGGAGTCACAATAGCTGAAACTTTGTGAGCTTATTTGTTATTTCAAACTGATAGACACTAAATCTTACTTATTATAAAACGCAGATTGTGTGTGTGTGTGTGTGTGTGTGTGTGTGTGTGTGTGTGTGTGTGTGTGTCTGTACGTTTATATATTGGATCGGTTTCCTACATTTTTTCAACTGATTTCAACAAAACTTCACAGGACTGCGTAAAATTACCTTGCAGTGGTTCTAACAGTGCCAAAAATTGGAAAAACACAATTGTTTTTGCACAAAATCAATTTGAAAACCCAGGTTGTTTGTTTGTGTGTGTGTTTCTTTATATATGGGATCGGATTCCCTACATTTTTCAACCGATTTCAACAAAACTTCACTTTTTTTTTTTTTTTTGGCAGGTAGTGTTTCTTATTGTCTTGCACACTTTTTTCTTTATTTTTACATTCAGAATGGTTTAAAAATTCCATTTACAAGACAATTGTTTATAATAAAATTCTATTCAATTGATAGTCATAACGATTGAAAACAATGTTTTTGTTTGAGTTTGACCAATTCTTTAAAAAAAAAAAAAAAAAAAAAACTAATTAAGACAAGCGTGTCTGTCAACCTTAAACAATAATCTTTGTCAATTTTATTTTTCAGTCTTTATGATGGTGGATACTTGATCTATCTCTTACTGTTACATCCCCGGGCAACGCCGGGCTCTACTGCTAGTTTATTATAAAATAATGTGGGTCTGAAATTTAAGAAAGTCTCTAAATTTGTTTTTCTACTTTTGGCTTTCAAAAATTATTCTTTATTAAATTTTCAGTTATTTAATGTTCATTATGATGATTTCAATTCTGTTCTTATTGTGTCATTGTACTCCTTTTCTTACAGATGGTGCCCAACTGACCCCCTGAAAGCTGATAAAAAAATCATATGAATATTGAAAAAGGTACAAAATGAAAAGATACTAAGTACTCAATAAAATAATGATATTTATGAAATAATGAAACCTTTTTTTTCTTTATATAGAAATAAAATTTAACTGCTAATTACAGAGTAGTCTCCTCTTATTTATTTCTAAATAATTCAATAGGAAGTGGCTTGATTTTGGAAACTTTAAGCAAGTAATATGAAAATAAAAAAGTGTGTGATCCACTCATTGTTAAAAAAATAAAGGAAACTAGAATAGACAATTTTATAATGTTCATGTAGGTTTTTCTATCTAATATATATGTACTTGTTGTATTAAAAAGAATAGACATTTTATATCTATTAAGCCTGTTGATCTTTTTTCAGTGTGTAGATAACATTTTGCAAATGTGGCAGCTTATGTATAAAATACTCAAAATTTATATTGTGTAGTTTAAGCTTTTGACTCAGGATATGTGTTTTGGCTATTTTTTGCATAAACAGCCACAATTGTGAAATGTTATTTGTACACAAAGATCCACAAATTTAATAGATAAAAAACATCTATTCTTTTAATAAGACATGTTTACAAGAACAATCGCTATACAGAATATACAAATATATATAATATATATATATATATATATATATATATATATATATAGTCAAAATTATTCTAATGATGCAACCTACCACACAGACTTTGAATTTAATTTAATTCCTTATTTTCCTCATTTGAAAGCTCTGAAACTGACATGAACTGTGACCAGTTCCTTTACTTATTCAATGCCAAAATATACAAATTTATCTGTTAAGAAAATATAATAGATAACTTGCCTTTTATCGTTAAATCTTGCTTGAACAAACTTCCAAATGAAAGTTTTTGTTCTTACATAGAGACCACATGATTCTAGTATTGCTAAATTATCTTTTTAATTTAAGTAAAATTTCCTTTAAAACTGAAAGAAAAATAAGACAGGATTTTTTCTTTCCTTTTCTTTTAAATAGTGTAGATATTTACTAATCAATAGTGAGGCCACTCTGCAAGTAACAAATTCACTATGCTTGTGAATGGTTTATAAAAGATAATTATCATAATTTATAGCATTTATTAAAGGTACCTTTTCTTTCAATAATATTTACAAACTTAAGGAAAAAGCATTATATTGATTGACGAGTGATGATCTTGATATTATAATAAACAGGTTTATACACTTTTCCATTTAGGCAGAATGTGACAAATGGCCATTTTTAAATTGGGAACCTCATGTCTAAAAACGATTTAGTTTCATTGATCTTCCTTTTGGTATACTACAAGAATTGAGGAATAGCTCTAACATACTCTGTTTAGTGAATTGTAAAAATACAGTTTGAAGAATGGGTACTCTGAAATTAGATATTATACTTTAGGTACAAAATGAGTTGGGGTTTAATGAGTGCAGATACAATGAAATATTAGAAAATCCTAATTAAATTGGCATACTTAGCACATAGCCACAATATTTATTTAGTCCATTCATAAAATGAACACAACAGGACATTTTCATTTTGAATTTATATCTGTAATAGCATAGTACTACCAAAAATTATGAGATTACATGTGGATTAACACTTTTGTCTTGGATAAATGTAGCATCCAAGTGCTTTTCTTTGGATCAGTGTAACATCCAGGTGTTCTATTACGGATCAGTGTAGTATTCGGATGCTTAGCCTCAGATCAGTGTAGCATCTTGGTGCTCTCTCTTGGATCTGTGTAGTATCTGAGTTCTCTACCTATGGTCAAAATGTCAGTCTTAGCATTTTTACCTAGGATCAGTATAGTATCTGTGCACTCTATTACACACAATAAATAATAATATTTGTATTGTGCATATAAAAATCAGAAACAAAAATTTTCATCTTTAATCTGATTGATTATCATAGTCATTGTGTGTGTTTGGGCATGTGAGTCTGAGACAGGGGGGGTGAAGAGAATGTGATAGAAAGACATGGAGAAAGAGTTATAAGAGGACAGTGATTAAATTAATAGAAAAATAGATAAAGTTGAAAATATTGGTAAATCAGCCAAGCTCTAAGCTGTATGGAATCTTAATGCAAACAGTTTTCCCCCACTTCACAACTCACATGTGTCTATGTGCCAGTCTAAACTAAACTTTGTAAATATCTGTAAATGAGCAGATAAGTGATAAAATAAGTAAATAAGAAAATGAAGATGTTGACCTTAAATGAGTGCAGTCTGCAAATCGACCAAGTATTTTCAAGTGATTCACAAAAGAAATTCCGTTTACCATTATCGCAATTGTTGTAGCTACAGTCACCTGTGAACCTTCACCTAACACAACCCTTTCCACTTTCCCTTGAGTGAGAGTCTGAAACCCAGTTAATTCTTTCATTGTTTGCTCTGCTGACTGTATGTTGAATGAACCAGGTACCATTTTTTTGTGAGTCTTAGAATGGTTTGAGGTGGTGAACCAATGAGTAGGACAGGCATGTTTATTTGAGGAGGGTGTGGGTGTGGGTTTAGTTTTCTTTTTTTCTCTTAAGGAAATCTTGAGAATGGGGAGAAGAAAAATGTCTGTACATGTTTGTGGAATGTAGTTTGGAGAGTTATCCAATGAAAGAAAAATTATTCTTAAAAACGAATAGTCTAGAATGGAAACAGTGTGATTAAAAAATAAAGACATAATCTTTGCTTATAATCTGCCATAATTTTGAATAAATGATTACTTTTAATGGGATTAGAGTATATCAAAAGTATTTTCCTTTTTTAAATCTCTTGGTAGGTTTTGTATGTTTTTGTTAAACTTATACAATTCTCAACATATAATATTATTTTGATAATCTTAGTTCTTAGAGATTTTGAGTGCTGGTGATTGCATTCTCTAGTTTGCCATTTAAAATGTCATAATTGGCAACAGATGGTCATCCATCTCTGCCTTTATTTTAAGGGACAAATCAACCAGTTCTAAGCAATATGCTTTATTTTCTGACTTGTGAAAACAATCCCTCATCTGGCACCATGCCTACAAAATCTTTTGAAAAAAAAACATTAATTTTAAATCAAACAGCCTGAATATTTACTAATTTCACAAATTTTATTACTGAAATCTATTAAACAGGTCTAATAGAGTTCATCTATTGAAAATGATGAACATTGAACATAGGGAAAATAATAATTTAAATTATGTAAAAAAAAAAAAAAAAAAAAAAAAAAATATATTGCAAAAAAAAAAAAAACTGTTTTTTTTATTAACATTCATCCAAGATATTGCTGATTAGCAAGTACAAAAAATTAATTCCATGATTGATAACATTAACCAAATCAAAAATATGTAACAAGCTGATGACAATTTTTTTTTTAAAACTTCCATAATTAATGATTTTGTCAAAAATAGGGATGGTCTCATGTTGAGAATAGTTTTCAAAAGTCAGAAAATTGCTTCTTTGTTTTCATATAAAGATAAAATACCAATTGTTACATTTCCTTTCATTTCCCTAGGTCAGCTGCTAAGAAAATTGGTTCACTGCATCATACAAGACAATTTTTCTCTGCAGAATCTATCTAACATATCTATAAGTCTACCATTCATTCATGCTTAGAATATTGGTACCACATATGGTCCAGCACCCCTGCTATTTATCTTGAGCTCCTTGATAAAATCCAAAGAAGAATCAGCAATATTATTGGTCCTGATCTGGCAGCTTGGCTTCAGTCACTTTCCAAATACTGAAAGGTTGCCTTTCTGTACCTTTTTTATAAATACTTTCATGGTAATTGTTCAGATGAGCTCTTCACAATGGTAGCTAGATTTTTTTAATTTAAGTGCTAGACTGGTGTTGAGATCTCATCAATTTACAGTTGAGCTGGTTAGATGTAACTGTAAATTCTATACTAACAGTTTCTTTTCTTGCACTTCTCATTTGTGGAACTCCCTTCTGGTCTATAAAAAAACAGAAATACTTCTCATACACCCTCCTCCTCCTTTTATTATTATTTTTATTATTATAATGAGGAGGAGGAAGGCTAAAAATAGTCATGTACATGAAAATACTTCTGATACACCTTAATATAATGATTTATTTATGATTAATTTAGATTTAATATAGTCATAGTTTTTAGATATATACAGGGTTTGATGGGTAAATTGGCACCATTTTATATTTTTAATTTCATGCATGCATGTTGTTTTTTTTATTTTGTTGGGGGATCAGTTGGGCACCATCTGTAAGAGAAGGAGTACAATGACACAATTCACTCTGCCAGAAATTTGGAAACAGCATGGTGTACTGCTTGACATTTGTGCCAGAAGCTCCAATACAAACATTCAGAGTTTCTGGGTGGCAATCTGAGGACAGTGCAGAGGATTTGGAAAGAGTTGGACAAGTCTAATGATGATTACAAAGGTATGGCAGCTCAGAAAATTCATTCTGATCATTCTGGTAACAAAAGAACTCCTGAATTTGTTTGTGAGGGCTCAAATTCAACATGGAGGCCTACATCATGTGCCTTGAGGAGGTAGTGCTGCTCTGGGTCAAGAGGGTGGCTGTTGGAAAACCCTATGTCTGGCAACAGGAGTCTGCACTATAATAAAGAGACTGTCCAGAGGAGGTGCAGGAGATTCTGAAGTTGTCTGAAGGCCTTAGTTAAAGCCAATAGTAATTTTATTGAATAAATTTACTCTTTAGTATTTTAAGATATTTTTGTGTACTTTTGGTAAATATATTTGTTAAAATGATTGTTATTTTCATTTTTGCATGATTTAGACGACAATTTATCCATCACACTGTTGATGAAATAAATTTGAAAGTAAAGGTCTGTAAGAAAACAAATAGTTTTGAAGCACTTAACCTTAGAAAATGTTAATTTTAACTACTTGGAGAAGCTGATAAAATATCTCATGAGAAATTTGTTTTGTGTCTTGTTACTCTAACAATCAATTAAAGAATAATTCAAGACAATTCTCAGATAGTAATGATGATAATTGAACAACTAATGAAATATTTCATCAAGATAGCACCTAAAAATATTTGTGTCAAGTGATAACTGACAGACAAAAATTAAAAATAAAATTAAAACATTACTATTTGATTTAAAATTTCTCTTTGATTATTAATAATGATATCTGATAAAGATAACACAATTGTAATAGCCAATTGGCTGATTTTTGTCATGTGGTTTATAATTATGATATAGAATATAAATTTAGAGCAATAATAGTGGATCATTCACAAAAAAAAAAAAAAAAAAAAAAAGAAAATTCATAGCAAAAAAAGAGGGGTAACAAAAAATATATATTACCGTAAATTGGTAATATCAAATTATAACAATTAAAAGCACCAAAACCAGTTTATCTATTGTCTTTAGTCAGAGCAAAAATTTAGGACAAAAAGAATGTGCTAAAAAAATTATTCAACCTCAAACTTGCTACATTAACACACCTATGTAAATTTTCCACCTTTCCCTTGTGAACATTGGCTGGTATGTGTTGGTTAATCTGTGCTTCCTTCTTTAGACCTGTTCTACCTATATAGTCAGCATTGCACTTACATCTGAACTTGTAAATTACTTAACTAATATTATAGGTAGGTAGAACATCCTTTTGGATTGGTCTCGACATAGGTCAGATACCAAAACGATATCTAGGTAGGCGGAAAAATATATCAAGAAAGTATACTTTTATACCAACTGTAATTTACTTGGCAAATCTTGCACTCACCTCACAAATCCATAGTGAATGCAAACAGATGAGGCATTTCTGAGAACCAATCAGCTTAGTCTTAATAAATTATTATACTTAAATTCATGAAGTTGAAGTGCCAAAGAGGAAAGTAATATTTATTTTGATAATACAAAAATGTGGCACAAAGCCCAAAGTGGGGTTAAGGGAAGGCTGATATTCAATCTGTCTTATCTTAAACTTAGCTAGCCACAATTACTGACCCAAACATACCACAGTATGCCTTACACCAAAACAACACATTCTTATTCTTATTACAGCCACCATAATACCTAAAAGTCTCTGTCCTAACTGGTTCCCATATATACAATTTTTCTGTGTGGGTGTTGGATAAAAAGTAACAACACTTAAAAATGAGACCCTAATGAATATTTACAATGATTACAATTTATATACAAGAAACTAAGCAAAAGTGTTTGTAATACCCCCTCCCCTCCAATCCTTAATTGTGGCAGAAACATCAGTTATCTGGACAAAATTAATGTGGG
Organism: Acanthosepion pharaonis; assembly: GCA_903632075.3. Taxonomy (NCBI): domain Eukaryota; kingdom Metazoa; phylum Mollusca; class Cephalopoda; order Sepiida; family Sepiidae; genus Acanthosepion; species Acanthosepion pharaonis. Next base: position 5,337,336 of record CAHIKZ030004896.1, on the reverse strand, counting down.
ACTTAAATAATTCAAGCAATCATTGAACTAAACACTCATTCAAATACAACAACAAATTCTAAAAGTACACTCAAAAAAACAAATGGCATCCTGCATTCACTGGAGAACTGACATTTCTGGTCGCCTAAAATGGGGAGGAGAGGTGGGATTAAACTAAAGAAAGTGGAGACAATAAGAGGTACCAAAGAGGAAAGTTTCTCAGAACAATTGTCATGAAAATATTTATAGAAAATGCACAGGGAAGCTGTTATGGCTGTCGGAAAGTGATTGAAGCTAAGATGCCAGGTCAGGATTAATAGCATTGCTGATTCTTCTTTGGATTTTGTCAAGAATATCTAGATACATACCAGAAGCACCAAACCAGATGTGGCAATAACATTCAAATAATGTTTTTTTTTTTTTTTTTTTTTGCATTGCTACAGTGAAGAGTGACATTTTCTTTAATGCCAGACTTTACAATATGACAAAGTGGAAAATGTTTTCGTGTGACACATTTCATCCTTTAGGACTTTGAGATTAAAGTGATATTTACGTTGATGTGACTACACATGTGCATGGAGAAGGCATGCTGAGAATTTTAAATTTTTTTTCAAAAAATGTTTTGGATATATAGTCTAGCTGATTACTTTTAGTTTCTTTCTTTGTGTTTTCATCACTTTTGTTATTAAACATCCCACATTGTGGTAACAGAGGATCTTCTAAGAAACATAAAATGTTGTAAGAACCTGGATGTAAATAATTTACTGTGGATGATCAAGTGATTACAGCACTTTCTATACATTTTCATCTTAATAAATTGCTTTCTCTTTTAATTAGAGTAGTATTTTTTTAGTCAAAATTATGGTTAGCCTCATGGTGTATTTGTAGGTATTCCTTGTAGCAATTATTAAAGGTAAATTCCCCCTTCAAGTTTTAGCTTATTATTTTGTATTGCATTAAGTCTTTTATCATTTTAGACATAAGCTTAGATAAATTCTTTTCAATTTTACTAGAGTTGGTGGGTAGAATAGTATATTTTAATTTAATTCATTGGGTTTGTCAGGAAAATCCACTCTCCCATTTTCAAATATTTTATGAGCCTTATCTAAAGGGTAGCCATATAATGATATGAATACATATCATCCACTATAGTCTGTTTTTTATTCAGTTTTTTTTTTTGTTATATTTTTTGAGTCTATTTTGTACCAAAAATCATTCACATCCATATGGAATTTTATGAATAGATATTGTCACTATTTTAAAGATTTTTCTGTTGAGACTTGAAATTTTGGCATATTGACAAAATTCTGGACAGATATTTATGCAAAAAGAATAATAAATCAATCCAGTTAAAAGATACACCAACATGTTGAACATCTTGAGAATCTAAGGGTTTCTAAAATGCTGTTTTGATAATTTAGCATTTTTACAAACTTATCTGCTAAATACCAAATTTTCTGCCTGGGGAAAAATGTAATTGATTGTATTTGGGAAGGCAGAACAAAAATATGTGCTCTTGTTCATTGCCTTAACCATCACTTTTGTAGTAGGAGGAGATTATGCTGAATAAAAGAAAAATCCATATATAAATAACCCTGTCATTTTTGACAGGTACTATTATTAATATTTTTGGAAAGAAGACAGGATACTCAGGTGGTATAATGGATAGTGGCTTGGAATGATAAAGCAGAGCCAAGTTTGAATTCCAGCCAGGTTCATTGCATTCATTTATGCACAAATAGCCTTAAGAAAGACAGGAATCAATCTTCCCTTAGCTATGGGTTAAATAGTAAGATTTGTATCTGGAAAAATCATTGTTATTCTCAAAAAAATTGTTTATGCAATATTCACATGCAAAAAAATAATTATTCATACAATCCAAATCAACATGCAGATAGCCACTAAACATAAATTATGTCTACTAGACATACATACACACACACACACACACATTTATGAATATACATTATAATCTGAATCCCACATAGACAAACTAGAATTATGACACACTTGCATACATAAAGCAATATTTGTTTTCTCAGTTAGGATTGGAATCAGTTTGTGAACTTCAAATGGAGGCATCATCTCTACTTGATTTCAGAATGTCATAAATTATACTAACCTTGCTTTACAAGTCAAATGCATGTGAAGCCTAATTAACCAATGAAAATCAAACAACACAAAAATAAAAATAATAGAATTTCTGTTTCTCTCCATGTCTCATTCTCTGATGAAACTTTAATAAAAGGGAAAAATGTTAGATTGATTAACATTTCCTGTTATTCTGTCAGATTGCAATCCATATTTGATCCCAATTTAATCCAAAATATGTTTCAGCTTCAAATAACCCACAAAGGGTTATTTGTAAAAAAGCAAATAAATTAGAAATATGACAACAATTGATCTTTTTATCAGATGAACAACAATATTCATTTCTGTGGTTGAAAGTGTATTACTATTATGTTAGCAAATAATTTGTGTGCATGATACATGTTTTTAATTAATAAGATTTTTTAAAGAATTTACTGTAATCTCACAAAATCATTTTTAATTTACATTAATAAACTTTAAAGTAATGAACCAATTAATTCAAGAACATTATTCTACATTTTTGTGAAAACTTGAGTAAAAATTGATAAGAGATTGAAATTAAAAAAAATGATGCTATGTTATATAATTATAAAGGAATGTTTCTTTGAAGTAAATAAGAGACTTTTCTCTGGTATAAATTTATCTCTTTTAAAAATATTAAATATTTGTTTGTTCTGTGTAATTTAAATCTATTCTAGCATTCTTACGTTTAAAATCTTTTTTTAAATTAAAAGATAACTTTCTTTTAATTGTAAAGGAAACATCTTTTCTAAATAATTAATTTTTCAAATTATTTTGTTATTTGTACATTTTTAATGAATTTTATTTTTACTCAATTTTTCAATTTCTTTTATTTTACTGTTTCTGTCAATATTTCTCTTTTCTTAAAAACAATATTTAGGTTATCTGATATGAAACTATCTGACTAGCTTGCTGATTGACTTGAAAAAACTTTAAGGTCTTACTTTTGAGTTTTTCTTTTGAATGCCATAAACAGTTTCTGACACAGTAACCTCTCTGCATAATTCTTATTTTCTGGGTCATATTCCAATATGGAAACAATGTTTTATTTTAACCCCATACTTAGTTAAAAGCTTTATATTAAAAGTATTTTTTCAGAACTTTCTGAATTAAATGAATTGTTTGGAAGAAGTGTTAGAAAAAAATCATGTTGACTAATTTTTCACTCCTTAAAACAACTTTGAAAATTGAAAATAATCAATTTGTGATTGTCTACAAAACAATTTGATATATCTGCATTATACACTGATTTATTTGAACTGGTGCTTTCATCTTAGTTGTTATAATTGCTTAGGTCATTGAACTCTTTGGTCTTTTGGTGCCTGTTGTATTTAGTAAACTGAGAATTTCAAATCAAATTCAGTTATATTTGATATCAAAGGATAATTCCTAACATTAGAATTTTAGACAGAAAATAAATTTATAATAAAAATTATTTTATTCTCTGATGAGAGGAGTATTTTTTCAGTACATAATGTACACATTTGACTGTTTATTTTGCTCCTTGTTTTTTCTAATAGAGAAAATTCAATTTTTTTTTTTTTTTTTTTTTTTTTTCAACCTTCAAAATTATTTTTAATATTTTTGAAAGGTGCTTTCAGTGTGCATTCAAAATACAAGGTTAGGGATGGTGAAATAATTTTCATTTGTTGCTGACTTAAAATTGCTTCTTTCATTTTTCTACTTTATTCATGATGCCTTGACTTATTTTTTTTTTTTTTAATAGATGTCAATTTGTCTTCTGAATGACAAAAACATGATAGTAATATTTTGTTTTCTCTGGCCTCAAAAAGATGGTTACAATTTTTGAAAATTAATATGAACTATGAAATTAAAAAAATAACTTTTATGATTAAAAGCAGCTTTATTTATGACTAAAAAATGCATATTTACAGTATGAAATCGGATTTTAAAATATTTCTTTGTTAAAATAAAACAGTTTTGCAAATTATTGATGCATGTCTGGAATACGAGATTGAATTTTTCAAAGATTTTTTTTTATTTGAAATATTTTTATTTCTGCAAGTGTTCATTTAAAAGCCATTCATTCCAAATATGAGATTAAATAAAAAAAATTATATCACAAGGATATCACTGCATTTCACAAATAATCTGTTTACAATGCATGATCGTCAGCAAGAAGGTCAGCCCAAGATACAAGCTACAAATTGGAGGTGTCAAAATCAGGCAAATGCAGAAATTTAACTATCTGGGAAGTGTTTTAACAGATGACAGAAAATGTGACATAGAAATATGAAGATGCATTGAAATAGTGAAAGATGCCTTTCAAAAGTTAAACCAAGCATTAAGAAACAAAATTTCATTAGAAATAAATAAAAAACTGATGAACTGCAATGTAATATCAATCCTCCTATATGGTAGTGAATTCTGGACAATTTCCACACAGATGAAGAAATGGCTTTAGGCAGCAGATGTAGTTCTACAGAAGGATGCTGAAAATACAATGGATGGAGCATGTGAGTAACAAGGACATTTTAAAGAAAATGGAAATAATGAGAACACATTCATCAGACTTTTTCAGTTGTTTGTTGATCCAAGTAACCTTCAAGTTTTAATCTATAGAAACAGATTGTTCTTGTTCCATAGTCCATGTCTTATGATATCTCATTTTGTTTTTATTTAGTATTGCTCAATTATTGCTCACCCAGTTTCCACTGAATATGAATTTAAGGGATTGAACTTATAATTATGTCACCAAATTCCCAAACAGCTTAAATCATTTGGCTATTGTAGACAATGGACAGCAGAATGAGAACAACCTATCTCTGTAGATTAAAAATCAGGTCCAGTTTGAAATTCCCTGAAAATTACTTGGATCAACAAACATCTGAAGAAGGATGACAAGCACAATGGCTGAAACATTGTCATAACAAGAAAATCTCAATAATAATCTGAATGTAAAATAAATGCAATTATAAAGTTAGATTGAACTTTATATATAAAAAAGGATATCTATTTTCTATCTGTAAGTCAAGTTCTATTTTCATCAATTAATCTATAAATCATTACTTTTTATCTCCAGTATTGCTCTCTTAATTCAAACAATATTCATTAAATAGTTCTGTTTTGAATTATTTTGTGCTAACTTGTTCAGATTTTTTTCTCAATAGGAAATGCTTATCATCCAGTTCACATTCCTCCTAGGTCTTTTGTTCAGGAGTACAGGTTTATCCCTTTTTTTTTTGTATTTCCAGTGCCTTCTAAAGTCTACTTCAACTCTATACTCCTAACATATCTGCCTAAACATTGAAATTTTATTTACTATTTATTTTTCCTTAATATGAGTAGATATGTTTGCCCATCATTCACTTCACACTCTTCTCTGGTCTTTTGAACAGGAGTAGAGGTTTATCCCTTGTTTCAGACTAGGTTTTCAGATCCTTCTAAAATCTACTTCAACTCTATACTTCTAATGTCTGAAATTTTATTTATTTTTCCTCAATATGAGTACATAGTTGAATAGGAGTAGAGGTTTATTCTTGTTTAGGATTTTGTTTCATGTTCCATCTACACCACAGTCTTTTTACTCTCTTTCACTCCCAGCAGACCTTTGTCTTAGTGGCATTATTACCTTGCTTGGGGTGAACTGATTAAAAAAAGAAAACAGTCTCTTTATAAAATATCAATTTTTTTTTTAACTGTTAGTGTTAACCATCTTCAATTAATTCTCTTTTTTAAAAGTTTATTTTGCTAATATTTAAAATTATCTCCTGTACCAAATGACATTAATTTGAATGGATGAAAATTTTGATTTAATCACTGCACAGAATAAATTCGAGATAGTTTTCTTATGAAAAAAAAATCGTCTGATTTTCTCTTCAATTTATCACCGACACACAAACACACAAACCAATATGGTTTAAAAATCACTTCACTGCCACACCGACTTTCCATTTTCAATGCTTCTCTTCTTTCTCATCCTTTTTCTACTTGGCAGAAAATTCCTCGATCTGCAGCCAGCATTCCAAAAGCATTACTGGAATCATCAGATGAATTTTAGCGTCACCCTCTTTCGTTTTTCCATTGTCATCCTGTGGAATGCGAAGTATCTGTTGAGGTTCTACCACCCCCACTTTTTGCCCGGACCCTTAGTCACACCGACGACTGAGATCCTTTTCTCCCTATCCACTTTCTTTACAAGACCCTGGTCTGTCACACACCTTTTTATCCCTTCCCCTAATTGAAAGTTGTTGTTGCAGACAAAATATAGGAAAATAGAAGCATTTATTTTATTGATTTTTCATTTAAATGTGTCTGGATCAATAAGTCCGTAGCCCGATACAATTAGCTGAAATTTTTATCCGAGACGTTTTACTGTAATAGAGATGTGTTTTTAATTTAGTGCATTGACATGGAAGAGGAATATGTTGAAAAATAAATTTGTTTAAAAATGCTTTTCCTTCGTCATGACGGAGTTATTGATTTTTTTTTTTACCTATGTACTTTTCGTAACGCTGTTTCTCTTGTCCTTTTTTTTTAGTTTGTGGTTAAAAAAAGAAAGAGACTTTTTGAAAAAAATAATAGAAATCAAAATAAAATGTGCTTCCCTTAAATGTCTTGAAGTCGATATTTGAAATAGTTTATAAAAAATAAAAACATGCTGACGAATTTTAAATTTTAATTTTATTAAGCAGAACATGGAAAAAATTAATTTGACAAGTTATTTTTCTGACTTTTACTTTCTTAACATGTATTTTTCTCAAGTTAAGGAGAAGAAACTTATTTCGATTTCGTTCATTCTGTCGAGAAGATGGAAAATAACTAGAGAAGGAACTGAAATGAGTTTTAAAGTTTTAACTTTAGTATTGATTTTTAAATTTTAATTCTGCGTGTTTAATGCCTATATAAAAAAGATTGAATTAAAAGATATTTTTTCCAAGAACAATTACAATGAATAATAATTTTTTTTTTTTTGACATTGGTTGAAATTTTGAAATATAATTTATTTCGCTACCAAAATGTTAGAAATATGTCACTTCAAGTTCATTATTGTGATAAAAATGAATTCTCTTCTTTTTTAACCTTTTTCGCAAGACTCTTCTTATTGGTGATGTGCAGGAGAATTATTCAAAGAATTCTATCAAGCAGGTGTTATTTTGTGATTCAGCGTACGTTCAAGGAATTCGATGACTGGTTATATCGCTTTCTTTTGTCAGATTTTTTCCTTGTTCTTCGATCTTGTTCTATCCAAAGGAAACGTAAACTTTGTCTAGTTTTTATCCAGTTGTTTGTTTACCTTGGTTATTTAGAACTTTTTTTATGTCCCTGAAAATAAACTAAAATAAAAATCATTTAGATTTTAGTCAGTGTTTTAAAAAAATGTCTAAAAAGATTTTCATTTTTCATGGCAGTAAAAATCAATTTTTCCCACCCCATTTTGAAACTTTTATATTTCATTAAATTTTTATGTGTAGAATTTAAAAAAAGAGACGTAAAGGCATTAGAGTTTTTCCTTTTCTCTTATTAAAATCGGAGCAAGTCTTGTAGTAAATTTGTAATGCAACAACAAAAAAAGAAGAAAAATATTATAAAGTATTTGTTTGCAGATTAGCTCAATGGTTAGAGAGTAGGATTTTATTTTTATTCATAAAAGTTTTATTCCTCGTGCAGTACTTAACGACGGCTTAGGGAGAGTCACCTGGTGATAGTCATACTCATTTAAAAATAGCCTGAAAATAATTCTACCATCCAGTATCCATTAATTTTCACTCACAGTGTTCATTAGCCCAAAGCCAAAGTGAATGGAAGAATTTATGATGGTAGGAAGATATTATTTTACGGACGCCAATTTTTTAAGTAGGAAAAGCCTACCTACCTTAAAAATCGGCATTCGAAATCCCGTAGTAGAGTATTCGAGACGGACCTCGAAATGCTTTACCAAATACCCAATTTAGGATAAAGCAAACTACCGCAATAATTATTGAAAAAATGCGTTGTGCTCTAACAGAGTTTTTAAGTGACGGTGTAGCCCCCCCCAAGCTATTCTACTGCACAGACGAGCTAAATGGTATCCTCAGTATTTTTTAACTCAACGTTTTGTTTGGGAAAATCAATTATTTTATTTTGCATTTGCTAGATGCCACATACACATGATGAGGAATGTCCCAACCTCTTCTTATCGTTTTGTTAAAAAAAAAACACGAAGGACGTAAGCGTTTATGGCTCTCCACAGATTCCTTTTCTTTTTTAGTTTTATGAATGAAAGTGGCTTCTCGACAGATCCGAATTATCCTTTTTTTCTAGCCACTTAGAGATGGATTCGTGTATTTCTCAGGGTTTTTTTTAAAAAAAGTAAAAATGTAAAAAAAATAAAGACTAGGCCCAAAATGGAACTCAACTCAATGAGTTCACTTTCTGCGCCGATAACTGTTAGTGTTACACAAAAATAGTCCATAATCGATACAGTTACATAAAACTTAGTTAAAAAAAAATTATTTTACTTTACCATATCAATTAAAAATAGGAATAAGGATATTTTTACTAAAAAAGTGAAGTACCTATCTTTTTCTATTTTGTTTTGTTGTTATTTTTTGTGCAATATTTTTTTAAATGTTTTCCATCCATGATATTGATATTGAAATTGATGGACATTCTTTTCCCTAATTTTAATCCACCCTTTCTTCCATGGAGAGAGATTTTTTTTTTGCATGATAACATTTTTTGAACAATCAGGTTATTTATTTTTTTGTCTATCGCAAGTTATTTTTAAAAAAAGTTACACATATTTCGCATATACGAAATCTCCCCCCTCCATATACACACACCAATTGATGGTCACCTACACGCCCGAGTGGGTTTTAAAAACTGAGTGTCAAAAACTGTTAAATAAATGTTTACTTTTTGTTTATGTTCTCATCTCTATGCTGTTATTATGCTTTCCTCTCTATTATTTATTACTTCATCATTTGCTCCTCCTACATTTTAGTTGTTGATTGTGTACGGAACTTTTATTGGCATGTGACTGGTTGTTGCAGTCAAGGGTTGTCTTTTTCTCGGTGTTAATGAATGTGGACTGGAAATATTGCCACACCACCAGAATTTCTCTAATCTCTGCCTCTCACCAACTTAAGCACGCTGTTGTGTTGTTGGAACCACACCAAACGTGCGGTATACTTTTTCTTCCTCTCTTAAAGACTTATTCAAATACCGGCCATTAGCCAAATACCAGTTTCGTTAAAAGAATAAGAAGGATAATTTAATTAATTATCTGTAAAAAAAAGAAAAAAAAAGATCATAACTACAAACACAAAAGAAATATTTTTTTTCTTTGCGGGGAAAAAAAAACAAAAAAAGAAACTTAACTTTTCTTTGGCTCCAACCATCAGCCTATTCCGGAAATTCTCTAGTCGTAATATTTTTTGAGGAACACCACTAGTAAGGGAGATAGAGAGGGAAAAATGATACCAATAAAAAATATGCAACTATATTCATTTTGCTTGGAGAGGAAAAGTTTTAAAATTCCTTTCTTCAATAATGGGCTATAGTTGATATTTTCTCGTAAAACGTAAAAAAAAAAAAAAAAACAACAACAAAAAAAAAACACGTGTTTCTTTCTTTCTCTCTTTTTTTATCTTTTACTTTAACTTTACGCTTTGCTGTTTTTACCGTAAAAAAGTCAAACAAACAAAACAGTTTGACAAATGCAAAGTAAGTTAAACTAAAAACACAAACCTACAAAAAACTGAATTTTTCTCACTTGGAATGTTATTTAAAAATAAAATAAAGGAAGGAAAAACAATTAAAAGTAAAATTAAGTTTCATTTTAAGCTTTTCAAACACGCGCCCATGTAAAAAAAAAATCGATCTCTTTAAAACTAAAAAAAAAATTGGTAATCAAATACATATCGATACACACACAACTTATATCGGAAAATTTGCAATAATGGATAAAGAACCCTTCAACAAAACAGCAATCTTCTCTCTTCTCTCCCTCACTGCTATCTTATGACAATGAAATGAACATTGATCACTCATCGTAACTTATTACTACACTACATAATTCTTTTATTCTGTTTTTAAAGCCTTCTCTGGATCTTGGACTATAAATCGTCAACAATCTACTAACATTTTAATTAAGGGTAGGTTTATTAAATTTACTTCATAAATTATTTTTGTTTATTTGTATAAATCAGTTTTCTCCGCTTTTTATCGCTGATATAAATTACAAATTTATTTCTGATGATGATTGTCTCTGTTCTTGGGATAATTCAAAGTCAATATTTCGATTATTTCATATCATGCTCAGTGATAGTGGCTTTACAAACCTTTCCTTACATCTTTCTTTCTTTCCTTTTTTTGTCATCTTACAAAGAAAAATTTACCTCTGAATTTAGAATTTCTGTAAGATAATTAAATTTAAATAAATTACTAAAAAAATTGCGTAAACTAAAAAAAAAAAAAATCTACGGCATTTAATTTTTTTTTAGTAACTTTTTATGAAGTGTTAAAAAATAGCGATTTGTTATTGAAATTTGAATGTATTGATAAGAAAAGATTGACTTCTTAGGATCAATTGATAAAAATCGTTTTTTTTGTTTTTTTTTTTAGTAAAATGAAAAAAAAAAAATGTAAAGAGTTTTTTTTTGTTTTTTTTTTTTGTAAACTGTCTACAATCCTGTCACGCAATTCTGATTTAGAAAAATTATGTTTTAAAGTAAAAAAAAAATGTATATAATTTTAAAAAGCTTTTTTTTTTTTACATTTTCATTTTAGTTTTAAAGTTGAAATTAATTATTTTAAATTTCAAGTTATAAAATATAATTTTTACTTTTATTATTAACTAACATTTGTTGTTTGTTTCTCACTCAGTGTTGTTAATTTTTCCTTTTATTGTGATATGGACTAGTGCAACTATTAACTTTAATTGTCACACTCATAAGATTTCTTTGTGGAGTTGCTTCTCTGATTTTTCGCTTACAGGATTCCTTATTCATTCAAGACACGAAGCCGGCTCCTTGTGGCGCCAACCTGCGACACGAATTTTTTTTTATGACTAAAAAAAGGGGGTGACTAGTGCCGTCTAGAATTTGAATATTACTCGATTTTTTGGACCAATAACTAAAATCTAAGATTTTGCCATTGATTTTGCATTTGCTTCTATAGGTACGGTTCAGACATTGAGCCCTCTTTTGCTTTCGTTTTTATTCATCATTTTCAGACAGACGAAAACGGCGATCAATCGTTTCTTTCTTTCCCCTTCTTTCTCTCTCCTATTTCTCTGTCTATCTATTCCTGTCTGTTGTTTGCCTCCCTGTATTTTCCTATGATGGGTGTTCTTTAATATTATTACCGACAACACGGGACATGTTTATTCTTTGTTGTATAATAACATTAATTCTCCATCATCAACTTTGCTTTTGAGTCTGCATTAACAGACAAAAACAATCCTACACCACTTCCTCCCAGGCTTGGTGTTGCTCATCTAAAAGAGTAAAAAAAGACTCTCTTAAAAACAGTAGCCAGCTTTGTTCTTAAAGTGGCATTCTAGGCTTGAAACACATAATTCACATTTAATTCCTACTACATTCAGTTAGTCGTGTACTTGTAAAATATTTCCATGCTATGTGTCGTTTGAGAGTGGTATTTCAAAATTAGTCTAAAAGAAAAGAAAGTGTTATTATTACTTTGTATGTTAGTTACTACTCGTTTTTCATAAAGTAGAATCAAGTGAATCATTTATGTTGCTTAATGTTTTGATTTGAAATGTTCAAATATTATTATTTGATTCACAAAAAAAAGATCTTTAAGAAATTTTGCTGTGGAATTTTTTGCCAATTTTCTGTACGCAAGATTTTTTCCCAACGGATATTTACCACATTTTTCCTAGGGGAAAGGTAGTGGAAAAGTATAGTTTTGTTACTTTGTACTTTGATGTAAAAGATTATGAAGAGGTGCTGAAAAGTGGTGCCTAACCCACTTCCCAAAATCTGACCAAACATCAGTTTTTTTTTTATTTTCAATACTTTCTTAGTCAGGTCGAAACTTTTCAGTATCCCCTTGTACCATAGTGTTGTACTTAAAAATAACTTATTTTATGATCCTTTATTATACTTTATTATGTGAAAATTAACTTTAAATTTAAATATATATTTTACTTGCGTTTTACATTCTTTTTAAATTTCATATTCACTGCACCTATTTTAGATCAAAGTTATAAATGAACAATTTATTATTGGAAAAATCTACCCAAACAACCAGAGCATTATTTCTATATCTTTCAGATATAGCTTCATTCAGTACATGGGTCTTAAAACTAATGCATTTTTCATAAAATTTTACATATAGATATGGGCATTTTGACTTTTTGTACAAAAGTGGATTGATAATTTTTTTTATTATTTCACCCTGAGCAAGGTGATAAAGCCACTAAGATGGAAAAGGTTACTGAAAGTGAAAAAAAAAAAAAACCTGAGAAAACGTTATTGAGGAGAAAGGACAATAAAAGAACAGGATTCAGAAGGACTGGTGATGATTGATGTTGCATTCAAATTTTTGAAGATTGTAATTGACAGGAAAGCAATAAGCTGGAAGAGAGTTCTGCAAGCTAGAATCGAACTTATTGTTATATATAACAATTTCAACATTAAAATGAAGAGACCTAGCTACTAATCTAGTACTTCACTTAAATGCGTGAAGTTGAGGTACCAATGAGGAAAGTTCAACCAAAAAATTATCACAAAAATATTTATAGACAATGCATGGGGAAACTGTTATGGCCATGGGAAAGTGATTGAAGTTAATATGCCAGGTCAGGATTAATAACATTGCTGATTCTTCTTTGGATTTTGTCAAGAATATCTAGATACATACCAGAAGCACCAAACCAGATGTGGCAATAACATTCAATTCATAGATGAATAATAAACGTATAAAGGTGCAAGATAGATTTTGGAAAGAAAAATTGTCTAGCATGTCCTTGTAGTGTTGATAAAAGTAGAGGTAAAAATGTATTTGACATTATATAAAGTCCTATTTAAATGTACTTAGTGTCACTTCATTGTGTGATGGCATTGAGTAGTAACATTCATTACTCATGAGTACTATGTCAGAGTAACATATAAAGCAGCAATCATTGATAAAAGTTTTGGTTTTAGAAGGTTGCATCATTCAATACACCTGGAGAAAACAAACTTTTTTTCTTTTGCATTGCTATAGTGAAGAGTGGCATTGTCATCAATAAATACCTTAAATAGTGAGATGCTTGAAATTCACGGTTCTTTCAAATTCTATGTACATTTCTGGTTTGGTACCATTAGACCTAGTTGTTCCTAAAATTGAAAAAGGTTTTGAAAGGTAAATATTTTCATTTGATGCTGAAATTGAAATTACTGTGTACAACTGAAAACATTTTGTTCCTGGACAAAATGTAAATTTGGATAGAAAATTTGTGAAGAATGAGTAATGGTAATATTAGCCATTTTATTATAAGGTAACATTTGGCATTCATTAACTGAGCAGCCATTGCTACTATCAGTTGAAATTTATCAAATCTTTCTCTTAAAACAGTTTTTCAGGAAAATAGGTTTCTCGAGTTCATTAGCTGTTATCACTCTTTCCAGTATTGATGGGGGTTTCCTTCATAACCTTTTGTTTGAAATAGTGTGGGATGTTAAAATAGCTGAGTGTTAAAAAATAAACTTGTAGTTGAAATTCCGAGATGAAGACTTAGCATTATTATCATTTATGGCCTACAGGATTAAAGTGTTGGTTAGTGATTTTGGTGATGTAATAATTGTGAATTCAATCCCTAGGTCAAGTAGTATAGATATACTCAAACTCAGTGGAAACAGTCAAATAATAACTAAACAATTTACCAAGACAAGAAGATATCCCTAAACATGGATAGTCAAATGAGAACAATTTACTTTAGTTGAGTGAATAAAGGGTTCAGTTTGAAATTACCTGAAGGTTACCTGGATAGACAACCACAGAAAGAAAGCTAAATTACACAACAATTGAAATATTGTGATCATAACATCAAAGATAAGGAGACTGGCTAGTTGCAAATATTGTAGCTTACTTAAAAACAAACCAGAAATTTTACAAAGACATAAATGTACTTCATTTTGATATTAGTTTCATTATACTGTCTTGTTTAAGACTTATTTTATAAGATTGGAGACTTACCAAATTAACTGTTATAAAATGCTAAGTACATTGTTAATTGAAGATCTGTGGTCCATACAACATCAGGACAATAGTCAGAAGCAGCTCAACTCTAGAGAGAAATCTCTGCCAAGTCAAGCATAACATGAGGGAAAACATAACCCAGAACTGTATATGCTCCATTCCTTGCAGTTGTGACAAAGAATGTAAAAGTGACATTAACCATTCCCTAGGGGTAAAGTTGGAGAAACATTGAAATGCTGTAGTGAGGGGGAGAGACAATGAAATCAGGCATGACTAATCATGCATAGAGGGAAAAGGGTAGTCATCAACTCCTGTGGAATGAAATGAAAATACTGAACAAGAAAGAATACTGGAGAATTAGATGTCTGAAAGAATCAGTGTATATGCTAGGCTATGAGAATCTAGCATAAGAATAAATATGATATGAGAGCTGCTCATAAAAAAAGAAAGAAAGAAAAAATGACAGCAGGTTTTCAACAGCAGCAGCAGCTGTGACAAAAGAGAAACTCCAGTGAGTTCAGTCAGGTGTGATGAGCATCAGCAGCACTTATAGGCAGTCAGATTAGATTTAGGGCTTCAAATTCTCTACAGAATTAGTGGATTAAAGGGTTAGTTTGTGAATTTAGACACATAGTAATTGTGAGTTCAATTCCTGGGCCAGGCAGCGTGTACTTGGACACAGTGGAAAAGGAGTGAGTAATAACTGAGCATCATCAAATGAAATATCCCTAGCAAAACACGAACAATCTACCCCAGATTAAATATAGGGTTCAATTTGAAATTCCCTGCAGGTTGTCTGGATTGACATACCTCTGATGAAGGTCAGAGGGCACAATGGCTAAAATGTTGTAATAGCAACAACAAGGGTGAGGACTGTAGTCTGCATGTAAATAATCAACAGCTACTACAAGACACAATTATAAATGAAAAAATGCAAATCTTTTCTGTTTATCTCTCTTAAATGAACAACTTATGATTTACAAAATGCTACTTTGTGGAACTGACTCCCAAGAGGATGCTTCCTTGATCACTACAATCTCAATGTATACAAGTCTAGAGTTAACTATTATCTTCCCCACACATCCTCATTAACTGTGCCTCTTACCTCTTACACTGTACCTCAAGTAGCTTTTGGGCCTTGTATAGAATGAATATTATTGAAAAAAAAACTAGTAACTATTTTCTCAATAATTATTTTATTTATTGTTCTATGGCTACTCTTAAATGTAATTTATATAAAGGACAGTTTTTATTAAACATTTATAGTGTATACCCATATTTGAGTAAACATTTCATTTACTTAGGGTACTATTTAACTTTGCTTGATCAATGATGCACTCTTTGGCCAAGTTGGTCTAAAGCATATTGGATTTAATGACAGTTTCTGGCAAGAGGGTACAGGTTTGAATTCTGCTGGATAGCACATATTTTTCTTTAATAAGATTTTGCAAATATTCAGTCCAGTGGACAAAAATAAATAAATATACTGTTTAATAAATAAATGGAGCCTCTATTCAAATATAGGTATCCACTAAAAATGATGTTTAAGTAATAAAATCTTTTGGATTAATAAAATGAGGAACAGTCTAAAAGTAATGCTTACTATTGCACAGAAATCTTAAGAGATACAGGGAGCACAATTATACTGTTAGATAGATCAAGTTTTGGGCTATAGAACATTGTTATATTTCTACATAATCCCAACCACTGGTTTTACCTTTTTAAAGTGCTCTTCATTTAGTGTGTTGACAACTGTGCCCATTGCTTAACTGTACTCAAATCCAAGTATGGCAAGTATTGATCAATGTTAATGGGTGGATTCTTTTCTGCATGGAAGAATTCAATTATATACACACATTTAATGAATGACAGAAGATGACTAAAATGATATTTAAACTATATATTTAACATGTGTCAGTCTATAATTGGATCTTTCCAAATTCATTATGTTACTTAGTCACCCCGTATTCTGTGTAGAATGTTAACCAAAAATAGAAACAGTACTTTTTGACTTTGTTTATAATTCAACTTTTTTTTTACTTCCTTCCTTCCTTCCTGTGTCCAAGACATGTTAGACCTAAACTTGCAATCCTTAACTCACACCTAACCCTACTAGCTTTGTCAAACTTACTGACTCTTCCCTTCATTTTAAATATCTTCAGTTTGTTGTAGAGACCATTTTCTGGTATTTTTAAAATTCTGCTGTGCCCAACAGACTTTTTGTTTCTATAGGGATTCTAGATGGAAGGATTATTGTAAACCTGAAATTAATCTTGATACTTATCTCATAATATTTTATATTTATAGATTATAAAATTAGCCAGTGTTACTTGTTTTATAAAACTTCCAAACTGTCCTTCATTTCTTAATTTAGTTTTGATATATTCATTGCTATTTGAGATATTTTAAACTTCACATGATACCTAATGTGTTCGTTATTGTTAGCATTAGAAATTGCTATAAAACTATGCTTTATTTTGGTAAATAAATTGTGCAGTGAATAGCCATGATCAAATGCAAAATAAGTAATAGGACTGTCCAACAAACAGAATTGACAAAGTTTGCAATAAGAAAAAGAAAAGAACAGGGCAAAAAATAATATAAAGCAAGCAAACAATATATGCAAGGCAAATTAACAGTAATATGGCAAAGCAACAGTAATAAAGCAAAAAATTCACAAACTAAGAATTTGGGATGGCATATAAAAGCAAGTTTGGACAAGCAAATGTAGCATTCTGATTTTAAGGCAAGACAGACTGGGACTATCTTATTGGCTAGGAAAAAAAATCCTGGCATGCTTTTGTGTGCTTATGCCTATAAATTGGAGATGGGCAAGTGTTTTACAGTCATTCCTATAGGGATTGAAACTAACAAAAATTAAATATATCAGACTATAAATAATGGTAATGTGCATCTTTTGAAATTTTTTTTTTTTTTTTCCCTACACATTGCCATATGATGTATTTGTGTGTCATGGTAGCTTTTAATAAAAGAACTGCATTACAAATAAAAGAAAAATGACAAAACTGAAACTATATCACTATATTGACAAATCAAACTGTGAAAGATTACCTTAGTGGCTATATGCAACATACCACAAGGTGTCCATGTGTGTCATATAACAGTAAACTTATTAGGTAAGGTAGTAGGATTTTTGTTCGATTTTAATAAGAAAATCTTTGATTTGGGGGTATGAGATTAGGATTTCATATGATGTGGACACACAAAGCAGATCAGTAGATTAAAAGAGAATTTGGGACAAAATACTTATCAGTTTTTTTTTATTTAATCCTTTAGCATTCAACACACTCAAACCTGCCCTGTAAATATCAGCTCTCCAAGTCTCACTGTTTGTGGTCAAAGTCTCACACTTTTGTGTTATTTGTGATGATGTCATCATATACAATGGTATATACATTGGTCAGGTTACAGCAGGTTAAACATTGAGAGCCAATATTTATGGGATGGGTTTGGACAACTTGAATGCTAATGGGTTAAAAGTGAATGGAAAAAAAAGTATGATTAAAAAATGGGATAACACAAATTACTATTCAAAAGGTTGGTTAACTTAATAGACAAAATGAATGAAAGAAAAAGATTGATAGAAAATGAAGTTCTTTATTTCCTAGTGAAATGGTTTATGAAATTTTCAGAAAGACATTAAATGCAATGCAACTTGACAAATAAAACAACTATTGTCTGAATTTCTGATATGAGGAGCTATTATTATATTATTTACATTCTGACTAATGTCCTCATCTTTGTAGTTATTATCACAATATTTCAGCTGTTGTGCCACTTAGCCTTCTTCTGGTGTCGATCAATCTGGATAACCTTCAGGGAATTTTGAACAAGACATAATATCCCTAGACATAGAGAGTGAAATGAGAACAATTTACTTCAATAGATTAAATAAAGGGTTCAGTTTGAAATTCCCTGAAAGTTATCAGGATCAACAGACACCTGATAAAAGCTGGATGGTACAGTAGCTGAAACATTGTGATAATAACAACAAAGGTGAGGATATTAGTCAGAATGTAAATAAGAAACAGATCACTCACTCTCTTCAAATTCCCTACATTTTTGGGTAGCACCTAAAAAGTATCTTACTCTTAAATCCAGAATAAAAGGGTAGGTTGAAAAAGTCATTCAAAATTAATTTGTTTTCAGAATAAGAAAAAAAAGGAGAGAGAGAAGTTGAAATAAACAGGCAGGTTGGAATAAACAATTAATGGGAAATAAAATAAGTGCTGGAAAAAAATCACAATTTAATGTTTCAGACATGGGAGCTTGAGTTAGGGAACCATTTTTATGGTTGATGGAAAATAATTTGATGAATTTGTCTGATATGTTTTTCTTCACTGTTAATGTATGGAATAAAAAAAGAATAGCAAAATATAAGAAGAAAATAACAGACAATGGAAAAATATGAAAATGGTTTATTTGAGCTTAGATTCATCTTTAACAGCATGGCAGGACCATATAAGGTCATAGTTGGTTGTATATGTGGTTGAATAAGGGCAGATTCCTTATCATGTTACATGATTTATGGATATGTATGACTATGTTTTATAATCATAAAAATGTATTAAAAAAGAGACCAAGTATCTACAGTGGTTAGTATAAACAAATGCAGCAGAAAAGGCGTGTTAAAACATTCTTTCAATGCTGTTGCAAGTTATCAGATGAAGAAGAGACTTCAGCTATTGTTTGACCTCTCATTCACTTATTAACCAACAAATAAAGGGAAAAATTACAACCAAAACAGCAGAAGTCCAAGTTAAGCTTCATACAACCTACCAGTAGACAAAGAAAATAACTGGTCTATAACAGGATAAGTTGATTGATTTTTCATCATGCTAACTCTTGTCAGGTTATTTAAGGTCAAATTTTATATTGAAGCACCCAGTGAGGATCAAATTCACTACTTGGTAGTCATGCTCAACAAAACTAGCTGCATTAATCATTACTCATGTTGAGGTGCCCTGGTTTGTGAAGATGAACTATTTTATAGGAGGCACAGTGGAGTAATGAATAGCAGCTCAGATTGAATCAGAGAGCTGAGTTTGAATTCCAGTCAAATCCATTAAATTCACTTACATGCTAATAACTTGGGAAAGGTATGAATCCTCTTCTTCTCCTCCCAGCTATGGGTAAATAGCGGGTTCTGTAGACTTGGATGGCAACTGGTCTACCACAGAATGAAATGGCAACCTACTGCAGGGAAAAATCTGCCTTGTCAGTCATGTATCAAAAGATACATAATCGCCTAAGTGTGTATGACTGACTGAGTGTTAAATTTTATTACATTGCTAAAAATTGTTTTGTCAGCCTTTTTTAATGCCTCATATCAATAGCAGTTATTTAAAAAAAAAACTTTTTAAAGATATTTTATTAAAATAAAGTGAGCAAGAGTCCTTTTTTTTTATTTATGTTAATAAGAGTAACTTTTGTGATTGTTTTGAAGACTTGAGTTAAATGAAACATAAAAACCCATTTCTAATAAATAATTTTTATATGGGAAGATTCTAACTGTTGAGCATTTAGTATGAACACACAGTATCTTTACATATGTGATAGACTAATCAGGTGGGGTGGTTAATGTGACTCATCTGGCAAACGTTTTTGTTCTAATATTGGGATAAATAAATATATAAGTATGTAAGCTAGGATTACAGTAATTTGTTTATATTTGTAATCCTCTTAATAGTTTTAAATAGTTTATTTTATAATCATTTGTTAGGCAATTGAATGATAAAGTAGAAAAATTCTGTGTAACATTTCGTTTGTTTGTTTAGCGGCATAACTCTTCATGGGTCATTTAATGCAAAAATTTAATTTTCTTGGTAGCATTAGTAATTTCTTTTGCAAAAATATATTGCTGCTGGTAATATTTTTTTACCATGAAAATGTATTGCTGGTATTTTTACTATAAAACTGTTTTATACTTTCATAGTCTTTTGACTCCAGTTTGGTGGTTAACTATTTACCCATAGCTGGGACCCTAACAGGTGCTACCACCCTGAGTTTGGGTAGACCTGGAAACAACAGCAACAACAGTGGTGGTTTCATGCTCCTCAAAACCTCCTGATTTGAGGCCTTGCTACCAGATATAGTTTATTGTCATACCCAGGACACAACATGTCTTGTCCTTTCTTGGCAGATCTTCTGTTATCACAAAACAAAAACAAAAGTGTAGTGAAATTGAATGAAATCAGCTAGACTGTGTCCTGGCATATCTGATAAAAAAATATATCTAAAAGTAAAACATTTTAAAATTCAGCATTTCCACATCTTCAGTGTTTCCTTTTGGTACCTAATTATAACCACTGTTCACATTTACATCTCCCCTTCCCCTTGTAAGCATCTATAATTCCATCAACGGACATTACTTTAGTCCAATGAAGTTCTAGAGGATGAAACTTGTTGCACAGAATTTTTCCACTTTGTCATTCATATGCCTAACATTGTTTTGATATATAGAAATTTATCTGTCATATTCTATCATAATGCTTCATATAAATGTTAGCTTATTTTGAATATAAATTAGGAATTAATACATTATGAGGGGTGGAATGAATTGGAATATTATTGTACTTTTGAGTTTTGAAAGTAAGAATAATATCATAGGTGGCGTAGTAGAGAAACTTTGGTGAGTGGGTGCTGAAAAGTTCCAATCGAATCCTTCGCCTTCTACTCCTCTTTTATTTTATTTTTTAAAACCATATTGGATGGACCAAGAACTTTTCACCACCTTTTTTTCTATGTAAAATAACAAATTTCTATAAAGATTTTAATACATGCATACATGCATAACTGTGTTTGTTTTTGTTGAGGCTGGACTGGGATTAATCTTGAACAAAGTAAGGTGGGTTCTGTCAGACAGATGATCTGTCATAATGATTCGAGGTAAGGTTTTCCAAGGTCAGTTGTTCTTCCAGATGCCCAACTCATCAGACATTCACAGTAGTCCAAGTACACCAAGTGTTTTTTATTGAGACACTATCTCTAGGAAGGTTGCCATTCAAGGCTTGAGACCCCATCCTGGCCTTTGGCTCCTATAAGAAGTACATTCACCCTTTGACATGTCTTGTTTTTCACCCTTTGGGGAGATATGCCATCCTCCTCATCAACAGAAAAGCTAGTGGGGGAGCTGGTTTAGATGCCATAAAATCATAAAGGTATTTAAGCATCAAATTCATCATAAGATTGGTATTTGTCTTAAATTTATAAAAGTTATTATTATGGTCTAATTTATCAATTTTATGTCTTTCAATGAGACTGTACCTATCTCAACCATTTTTAGTTTATTTTTTATTTCTTTATTATTTTTTTTACTAAAGTTCTCTCAGTGGTAATTAGTATTAGTGATCCCCTTATCAGGAAATATTCAACATTCCAAGCAGTTGGGACTTCTTTCAGTTGAAATTTATGAAATATTTCTATTAAAACAATTTTTCAGGAAAATTGGTTTCTCAAGTCTACTGTTATTGCTCTTCCCATTATTGAAGGGGGTTTCTTTCCTAACTTTTTGTTTGAAGTAGTGTGGAATGTCAATATCTTGATTATATTATCATTTTCTCTTTGAGTTACATGTTCTATCCATCTTAATTGTTGCTGCTGTTGTAAGTCTTCAAGTGATGTGGTTTCTCTTATTTGATAAAGTTCTTTGTGATTCTGTAGCACCAGTCCATGAGAAGGATGGTCCTCACTAAGACCTACACGCTTCATTCACTCAAAGCCATTTTTAATCATTGATTTGAGAAAGTGGTTATATATAGCTGATAGTTTAGATATTTTTACACATGGCATCCATATGAAAGTCTTGATCTGATGAGGGTATTTAAAAACATGATTTTTGTATTTTGGTTTTGTTGCAATTTGTGGTGTTGAGTGAAACTACACCTAGCACAGCCTATTCAATGTTCAATTTCCTTATCTCCTATATTAAATTTGTTATAACTGATTTATACACCAAAGTATTTGAAGTGTTTGGTATTTACTAATTCAACATCCTGAATTTTTATGATGGATTCAGAGTAGGAGTCATCACTGCTTTCATTCCAATTCCAGATCATAGTTTCTGTTTTAGAAAGCTTTATACAAGACCTAAGAGCCATTCAATGTAGAGGTGTGTGATATGAATATAAATAGAGGAATTAGGAAGTGAAGATTAAAAAGATATGGTGGATATATAACATTTGACCATAGACTTGGTTAAGCTTGTGGTGTTTGGGGAAGCAAACACCTGATTGTAGCAGTTCTTAAGAAACCTTTGGAGAGGAACACTCTTCTTACTAAAGGAATTGTTGTAATGGAATGTCCCACATTCCCTATCACCTATGTGAACTGACTATATCAGTAGATATATATAGTAAGCACGGGTTATACCTCGCAGACTTGCTTCAGGAATTACTAGCCTGCTAACCAATACCGTGTCTTTCAGTAGTGTATTAAACCTCTCTTTCTTTCATCTATGCCTGTGTTGCTGTTCCTTTCACTTGAATACCATCTTTGTCTGTCTGTAACCTTCTTTAAGGATACAACAGGAATACAAAAGGAATGAGAGTGATTCAACTCTGCAGATATAGCAAGTTGGTTATAAATGACTAAGCTGGTGGCACTAAAGAATGGTGTCTATCTGATTTCTTATTTCTGGAGATTAAGAAGTTTGGGAAGGTTATACAGGAAACCCTGGATTAGTATCAGTAACTTCAAAAAAAAAAAAACAATTTTCAATTACTATGGTTAAACTGAAGAATGTTTTACTGCACTAATTAAGTATTATGTATGTACTAATCAAATTTTGCTATATCAAAATTTTAGTGCATTAATCAAAAACACATTAATTGAGCGATACCTGTAAAACTGTTTTGTGAATTTGAACATACCATATTTGATGGCATATAAGACAATACTACGTCTTTATTTACATTTAATATTACAGCATTATAAATTTAGGCTAGGTTCAGGTACTGGTAGTCTACAGCATCTAGTTAAGCAATAACCTACCAGATACCTCAACTTTGTATATAAATCTCCCCTATCTACATTTAATATTAGAGCAGTAATAGTTAGGTTAGGTATCAGTACTGGTAGTCTACAGCATCTGTGTAAACATTAGCCTACCAGATACATAAACTTTGCATATAAATCTCCCTTATTTACATTCAGTATTATGGAGTGAGCTTAAATAAAAATTACTTGTAGGCTACACCATTTGGGTAAATATTAGCCTACCAAGAGAGAGTATGAGAGAGATCATGTATTCAACTAACAAAAGAGAACCATAGGTAAATGGTCCATTAACTAACAAGACTTGAAAGAATAAGAAAGAGATATTTTGCTCATTTTACATTGTCTTGAGGAATTTTTATTCATGTTTAAAAATGAATTAAAAACAATTGGGTATTACAGTCATCACTACAGGTTATCAAAATTCTGAAGTTCTTTTTTTTATATTTTCATTTTTACAATCTGGTAAAGTAGTGCTTTCTTTGTCTCATAATAGTTGTTATATTTAGTGTATGACATATATATGCAAATGTAACAACTATTATAATGTCTTGGGTACGATGATAAACTACATCTGGTAGCAAGGATTGGGAAGTTTTGAGGAGTGTAGAACCATGTTTTAATTGTTGTTGTTCCAAGGTTCATCCTGACTTGAGGTGGTAGCATCTTTAAGGGTCCCAGCTATGGGCAAATAGTGAACCCCCAAAATGGGGTCAAAACAATAAAAGTATAAAAATACAGTTTTATAGAAAAAATTCTAGCAATAGATTTTAATAGGAAAAAAAATTACCAAGGCTCTCATGAAAATTAAATTTCAGCATTAAACCATAAGGAGTTGATATGACGTTAATTAAATTAAACTGAACTAAACTAAACCAAACAACTATTATAGGACAAAGATAATATATATTTTAATGTTATGTCCCTTTGGGCCATGGATGGTTATGATTCTCCACAGATTTCTTTACTGTCAAGCATTCTTTGAAAACATAGTGGAGTGGTTTCCCATTGTCTTTTCCAAAGTTTGGAATTCACTTTTTCTTCTCTTAGACTACAAACAAGAGAACTTGGTCTCTGCTATTTAAGCTATAGCCTAGTTCAGAAGAGACTGATTCATACTTTTTCCAAGACCATTATTGTGAAAGTAAATGCAACAGACTAACCTAGAATTTGAATGGAATTTGTTAATTCCACTTCCTTACCAATGTCTGCTACACTACCTACACATACTACAATTTTTTAATGCCATGTCTCTTCAGGGCATAGGTGATTATTGGTCTCTATATATTACTTTTCTTTATTATTTATGAATTGCCATAACTTTTGAGGAAGAATGATGGAATAGTTTGAAATTCAAAGAAGTCCTTCAAGACTGACTGCTAAGTCTAATCTACCCTGCTATTTAATCCATAACTGATGGGGGAGGAAGATGGACTCCTGCATTTCCCAAGGGCCTTTGTGAGAAAGGACAGACTAGGTTGAAATTTGAATTCACTGATTTTTTTTCCAAGTGGCCATAAGTTATGCTATTCACACATCTTTCAGAGATGGTATGCTTTTTTCTAAACAACACATCTACAATATGAAACCAGTTAAAAAAAGTAATCTTTTATTTTTATGTTTTTATCTTGAACTTTTTTTTTCTGATGTGTTTCTGGGCATTTATTATTGTATAGTCCTATTGACATTTGCAAATGTTGTTTAGTCATTCATGAAAATCCTTAATGTTTTTGCAAGTGTTACCCAGAGGAAAGAAATTGATTTGTGAAGCATTGTACTGCTGACTGGAATGTGATTATTTGGTGAGCTTTCATGCTCTAGCAGACACATAATAGATGGTTATAGTGATAAGCATCTACAAATGTACTTATAAAACAATCTGAGGAGTTAAGAAAAAAAATAAACTTATAACTTAAGCCAACAGAGAGATTGTGCTTTTATAAAAGAGAGAACTGTGATAGTTGACTAAAGTCTTACAATGTATATAAATTTAAATCCAGTGATTTGCATCCTCTTCTAAATGAAAACATTTGATTTTTAAAGGAGTTAGATTTTTGCTGCTTTGTTATAAAATCATGAGTTTCAGTTGTCTGGATGATCAAATTTAAAATTAAATTTTTTTTCCACTGAAAATACTATATTTATTAGGAATATATATTCAGTTTAAATACAGGAGTCATAAAATGATTTCAAAGGGCTGCACATTTAGCTTGTACTCATTTCCTGTTACCTTGGGATTGTTGCCAGACAAAAACGGAAATGAAACCTAACCACACAAATGTCTATTTTAATTTCATTCAAATTGTGTGTATGTATGTCTGCATGTGAACATGTATATTTTGATTATATGACAGCCCTAAAAACATTTCTACAAAATTTGAAAAAAAAAATATTTTAATCATTGCTGAATAATTTCTGAAAAGTTCAGTAAAATCTTACAATATTTACATTATTCGGATCGTTATCATTATCTTCATAGCCATATTCACAATGTTTCATCTGTTGTATGCCTTCTACAGGTGATTCGCAGCCTATGCTGGGTAGGATTATCATCTCTCAGTTGCTCTCTGTCTTTGGGCAGAGTGTGACTCAGTTGTGGCTCTATTCACAGAGAGAGATACAGCTGGAAAAAAAAATACTGAGAGGTGTCCAATCCTGGGGAACAGCTGCCCATGGCTGTATCCTCCTCATTGCACTACAGACAGGAACTCAGTAATCATATTGATGCCAGTGCAAAAGACGCAAGCATATCTAAGTCACTCATGCCCAACTTGGACGTTTACATTACATATAAGAATCAACTCTTCTGTTATGATATACAATTGTGAAGAATCACTTCTGTCTCTTTTGTCATTACTCTCATTAAAATAAATTTGTTTGCTTAAATATTTATCATTTACTTAAATACATACTGTACAGTTAACTACAGTAATGCACATAAAGAAAAACAAAATATAACAATTGACCTTCAGTTGGCATGACTTTACAATTGATATAGGAGCTGTTATTATAACTTGGGCAGTAATTATGGAGAGAGAGCAGACTGATAAGTTCTATTCACTCAGTTTCATTGTTACTTTCCATTCATTACCTGATAGAAGACAAGGCTGTGGGCAGTGGGACTAAGTGTAAAAAGTTATTTTTGGTCAGCTTTTGATTTGATCCAAGTTTGCTTTGTTTTTGTATAGGAGGAGTTTTAAGGTACATGCCTTTCCTGTGGCTATCATTGCTAAAAAATTGTCAAAAGAAAATATGATCTTATGAATTTATGGTTGTTTATTAACTCTTTTTGTTCAAGTTCATGACAAACAAGAAATAACACAAAGATTTGGTTTTAACATTGTTGCTTCTTACAAGAAGATGACTTAGTTTTTATTAACTGGGTTTATTCATTTTATTTACACAATTTGAAACTTTTATTCTTTATCTTTACCTCTGTTTTTTCTCTTTTTTTTAATTCTCTTCCTTTTTCCTTGTTCTTTTTTTTATCTTTTACCTCTCTTTTCCCATGTGCACATTTTTACCTGTCTTCTTCCATGTGCACATTTTTACCTGTCTTCTTCCATGTGCACATTTTTACCTGTCTTCTTCCATGTGCACATTTTTACCTGTCTTCTTCCATGTGCACATTTTACCTGTCTTCTCCCATGTGCATGTTTTATCTCTCTTCTCCCACACACATCTTACTTCTCATCTCCCATGTGCACATCTTACCTCTTGTCTCTCATGCACGTTTTACCTCTCTTTTTTCCTCCCCATTCTAGCACCCTTTTTTCCTCCCCATTCTAGCACCCTTTTTTCCTCCCCATTCTAGCAACCTTTTCCCTCCCCATTCTAGCACTCTTTTTCCCTCCCCATTCTAGCATCCTTTTTCCCTCCCCATTCTAGCACATTATTTTTCACTCCCCTGTTTTTGCATCCTCTTTTCCCTCCCCGCTCTTGCACTCTCTTATTCCCTCCTTATTCTTGTACCCTCTTATTCCCTCCTTATTCTTGTACCCTCTTATTCCCTCCTTATTCTTGTACCCTCTTATTCCCTCCTTATTCTTGTACCCTCTTATTCCCTCCTTATTCTTGTACCCTCTTATTCACTCCTTATTCTTGTACCCTCTTATTCTTGTACCCTCTTATTCCCTCCTTATTCTTGTACCCTCTTTAAATCTCTTTATGTATTTTTCCACTTTTCTTTGCCTTTTATCTTTCTTTTAGATTTGTTCTTTTTCCTTTATTCTATTCTTTCTCTACTCTTTACTGCCAACCAAATTAGCACATATTTCAACACAACTGTAGTAAAAAAGACAGAGTTTTTATAACCAGCATTATAACAATAAAACAATCAAAATAGAGTTGTGAAACTAGAAATTATAGCATCTAAAAAATTAGAATCTCTGCTTTATAAAAAATTCTAAGATTTAAACATTCTGAACTAAAAACAAATGTTATCTACTTGAAACACAATGACACAAACTAAAACATTCTTTTCCTTGCTTTGCTTCCTGCAAATTCAAATAAATATGAGTTTGTCATATTGATATCATTTCAATTTATGAAACTATTTAGATGTTATAACATCTAGAAAATTAAAATCATTGCTCAAGGGGGCATGAGGCTGCAGGATAATCCTACCCTGATAACATATCAGCACTGTTCTGCAATATTAAAAAACAAAATAAAAATAGTTCCTAGCTACTTAAAAAGCTATCTCAAAAATCCATTTTACAAATTATGGATATTATATATTTAATGTTCTTTATATATCCTGTAATATCACAGAGAGGATTTATTAAATATTCATTCTAATGATTATTATACATGTTGGGAAAGAGCACATTCTGGTGGAGGTGATGGAACAATAATTGTGGGTATATATTAGCACCAGCTGCATTTGCACCTGGTATACTTAGGTAAGATTTCAGTTTTTCTTATCACAACTTATTAACTTTATCGCTACTTTACCACTTCCTTTTAACTATTTGCTGCAGTAACAAAACAAATATTTCTAGCAGTAAGGAAAAATGATCTTGATAATGATTCATTGAATTTTGCAATGTATTGCTTAACATTTATATATGTATGTTGTGCAATAAAAATCAGGAAAAGAAAAGCTTGCCAGTGTTCAGGAATTAAAATAATCTTTACTAACAGCATAGGATCTGTTAGATATTATTAAACTATATTCATTTTCTTATTCAACTATTGCCCTTTGGCCATATCACATCAAAACACCAGTTCCTGTAGGATCACTGAAGTTAAGCAACATTGAGCCTGGTCAGTAACTAGATGGCTGATCACTTGGGAATACCAGGTGCTGTAACCTTGGATGTGTGGATGGTCTAATGGATAATGGCCCAGAATTGTTAAATTGAGAAGCAAATTCCAATTCCCATTGGGTTCGTTATATTTGCTTTTAGGAAAGGTATGATTCCCTCCACCCTAGCTATCTGGCTTTATATAGCCTTCAAAGGGTTGATGAACCATAGAAACAAATCAGTCAATCAATTATTCAACTATTATTCTTTGTGTAAATTTATTTTGACACTCTATTGTTGAAAATAACTTTCATCAACTAATCTAAAATTATCACTGATCCCTATATAACATCAATCTATACCCAAAACAACCACAATTCAAAATCTTTATCTAGCCTTAAATAACCCCATAGTGTTTGAATAGCCATTAAGTAGAAAGAAAACCAAACCAAACCATCAAAAGTGAATACTATGGATATGACTGGAGTTTAACTCAGTTTGATGATTCAACTTTTGGCACTGACAACTGTTATTCTACCTACATATCCTGGTAGGAATATACAAAGCAAATTTGAATCACGAGTTAGGTTTTTATTTACTCTCTTGATGAAAAGAGGTTTCTATATACATCCTCAAGAATATGTTAATTGCTTAAAAAATTCTCAAGAGAAAATCTAATCGGCAGGAATTTATGGTTGGTGATTAAATACTATTTGTTCAGGTTCAAGACAAACAAGAAATAACACAAAGATTTTGTTTGAACATTTTTGCATTTTACATCTTGAGAATTTACAAGAATATGGGCTTTTGGATATTCATTTTATCTGTACAATTTGAGATTTTTTCTTTTTCTCATACTTTTTTGTCTTTTTCTCTTTTTATGTATTCATTTTACCTTGTTCTTTTTTTTTTCATGTATTTGTTTTACATCTCTTTTCACACATTCATTTTATCTCTCTTTTTGTGTATTCGTTTTACCTCTCTATTCCCATGCATTCGTTTTACCTCTCTATTCCCATTCATTCATTTTACCTCTCTATTCACATATTCATTTTACCCAAAGAATTTACAATTTTTTTCTATCCTCTCTTGGAATTTGCATGTAAAATTGGCTTTCAGTAAAGCATTATCTTCATTGTTTCTTTCCATGTTGCGTCAAATCATAGCATAGTAAAAAAAAATTCTCAAAATGCAGAGAGGTTAGGGTTAGAGCAATAATGTAAAATTGCTAATGAGATGTAACCAAAATTAACTCTTAAGCTGTAACTACTAAAGTTACAAATATTTGACTAACTTACATTGCCAACCAACACACCATACATACATGTTTTTCCTGTCAAACCCACGTTTGTATAAAAATGCATCTAAATATAACATATTTGTATTAGTGATAGGATGATTAATCGGAATTGAAATTGCAAGTCAAAAATATCAGAGCTTTTTGGAGAATCGGCATCAAAATCGGAATTTTTCCAATTCCAAAAATGATTCTTTGTTTTTTTTTGTTTTTTTTTGTTTAAAACTTAATTTTTCATCCCTGGTACTAATGATACAAAAATATAAATATCTATTGATTTTAATCTATCAGTAAAACTAAAATCTATAGATCATAATTACACCTAAGTTTAGTATGATGACTTAAGTGATTTACGTAAAGAAATTGTACTCTTTATTGTTTAATCTCTTATCCAATTTTTTAAAGAAAAAAGATATCTAACTTTATTTCTTTTGTATTTATTTTTCTACTAAATGTTTTATTTATAAATGTACTTTGTTCATTAAGTTTCCCAAACCAACTGTAGGGTCTGAAAATAATGAATTTTTAATCATTGTAAGAATCGGAATCAGGAATCATATTGGAATCAGAAATTTAGAACAGTATTAAGAATTGTATCAGAATTGGTAAAAATATTGGTATTGTCCCACCACTAATTTGTATATATCTATATAAGGTATGCATACATATTTACTTAATCACCTTTTATCTACACACCTAAACATCCAATCACCATTTTCTGCTTCAGTATCTGTTGTTGCTGTTCTTAACAAATTCTCAACAAGATTAGTTGCCTGGCAACTATTCACTCATCATTTCACATCATCAGTTTAGTCAGAAAATATTTTGTTGAGAAGTGACTCAAATACAACATAGTGAACTGATCATTTAGAAAACATGACTTCATAGTATGTAGGCATGAAGATAAAGAAAAAAAAAGTATTTACTTTGCATAACAATATTTATTTTTAAATATAATCACTTGTCAATCAATGTTCTTAATTCAATGTTGAAGTGACATAATGAACATTATGCATTACATTATTAAAATGCTGCTAATATCTGTGACAGATACATTGACCCACACTTATATTCATCAAATGCTGCTTACAGTTTACATAGAAAACATTAAAGATACAGAGATGCTTTTATTTAATAGCAGGACATTCTGGCTTTATATGATATACCTTAAGCAAACTAGATTAAATTATTCAAAATAATGCTATAATTTTTTACCAAGCCATACAGAGGAAAATTATGGAATAAGTCAATATTAAGGAAAAGTTGATGGAATGATTTTGTAATTTTCACTTTTGAAACAAATAGTAGCAGAAACTTAGATATGCAAGTCAGTCTACAGTTAAAAGAAACCTCACAGACCTCAACAAATGATTGGTCATGCCTAATTGAAAGGAACCATGGCTCCAACAAAAGAACTGTCTGTTGAAACAAGTCAAAGGATCCGTGTTCAAAGTTCTAGCCAGTTTCATTTAGTTTCTTTTCTCTTTGTTCACATTTCCATCATTTTTGTTATCATCCACCAGCTATCCCACATTGTTTTTCATGTTTTTTTTATAATAGAAGATCTGCCAAGAAAGGTGAAATGTTGTAAGAATCTGATTGTTAGATCATCCAAAGCTTCTTGCATCATTTAACATTTCTTGGCAGATCTTTTATTATTAAGTATCTTTTCATGTTTTTTTTTATCACTTTTATTATTAAGTATCCCATATTGTGATAATAGAAGATCTGCCAAGAAAGGTGAAATATTGTAAGAATCTGATTGTTAGATCATCCACAGCTTCTTGCATCATTTAACTTTTCTTGGCAGATCTTCTTTTCATGTTTTTTTTTTATCACTTTTATTATTAAGTATCCCATATTGTGATAATAGAAGATCTGCCAAGAAAGGTGAAATATTATAAGAATCTGATTGTTAGATCATCCACAGCTTCTTGCATCATTTAACTTTTCTTGGCAGATCTTCTTTTCATGTTTTTTTTTTTTATCACTTTTATTATTAAGTATCCCATATTGTGATAATAGAAGATCTGCCAAGAAAGGTGAAATATTGGACATAAATTTACTTTGGATGATATAGTGATTAAAGCACTTTTTATGTATTTTTGTCTTAGTAAATTGCTTTCTCTTATAATTAGTGTTACATTTTTTAAATCAAAAGGACCATCCTTCTTTGAATCTTATGGACTGGTGCTACAGAATCACAAAAAATTGTTGTAAAAACTTTCTACAACAACAGCAACAACTAAAATGGATATCACATGTAACTCAAAGAGAAAATAATAACATAATTAAGATGTTGAGGTTCCACACTACTTCAAACAAAAGTTTAAGAAAGAAATCCCCATCAATACTGGAAAGGACATTTAGTGAAAATATATTTTTCTGAAAAATTGTTTTAATAGAAAGATTTTATAAATTTCAACTCAGAGTAGCACTGGCTATTCAGTTAATGAATGCTGAATGTTTCCTTATAATGGAATTGGCCAATATTGCCTTTATGCAGTGAACTCTTCTAGTGACATAAACACACAGTATATGGATAGATGTTGTGTATATTTTATTAATGCTTGAGATGATATATAAAGAATAGGATCAAGATAGATAGCTGAAGTCACTTTGTAATCCAAGCCACACCAACTGACAATATTGGGTGAGAGGGAGGCAATTAGAGATCACATGGGGATATTCTGAGCAAATTAATGACTATCAATAATAATATTCTGTAAATATAGAAACTTAATTAGCATTTACTGGTTGGCATTCCCTTCGGCTCAAAAAATAGCAAAAAAAGGTTACTTTAAATCAATAGACCCAGTTTAACTTAAATATCTGAGAGCTGATAGATTATGGCTTTTTATGTCAAAGCTATTTTTACTTTTAATTTTACTACTCTTTTTCAGAATGGTCTGGCAGGTAGGTAGAGATCCTTGGATAGGAAAAATCCAACTGAAGGCCAAATGTCAATCTTTTGATATTTTTGTAGATAAACATTTCAAAGTTTGTTCAACAAATATCAGATTTATGCAAAACTATAGTACACACATTTGAATAATCTTGTAATTATCTTATGTTGATATAAATTTAGATATTTATATTTAAAAAAAATTACTTTTTTTCTTTTTAAAGAAACTTGTATGATTATTTATGCTAGGAAAATCTATTACAAAGTTGAAAATTTTTTCCATGTGATACATTTCGTCCTTTAAGATATTACAGGAGTAAAGTGCTGTTTACATTGGTGTGATTACACATGTTAATGAAGGTGAGGGAATGCTGAAATGTTAAAATTTAAATTTTGTCCCCATCTCCTTCATGCACATGTGTAAACACATCAACATAAGCATCACTTTAGTCCAATGAAGTCCTAAAGGACAAAACTGGTTAACTGAAAAATTTTTTTCACTTTGTCGTAGATTTTCCTAAATTTATTCTGATAAATAAAAATTTGTTTATATTTTTGAGATGAAGTATTGTAGCTATTTACACTATTTACATAGCTCAAACTGTTGTCCTCATCTTTATTGCCATATGCATGACGTTTCGGCTATTGTATGCTTACTTCAGGATATATATGTTGGAATTTCAAACTGAACCCATTAGTTAGTCCACAGAGGTAGATTGTTCTAACTCTATATGCCATGCCTTTTGGAGATATTTCAATTTTTCTCTCCGGAATCTATCTATCTTATATATAAGTCTACCATTCATCCATGCTCAGAATATTGCTGCCATATATGTTCCAATGCTCCTGCTGTATATCTAGAGATTCTTGAAGAAATCCAAAGAAGAATCAGCAATATTATTGATCCTGATCTGGCATCTGGTGTTAGTCACTTTCCCACTGATGTAATGCAGCTTTAGTATAAATAATTTCATGGTAATTGTTTGGATGAGCTCTTCGCTATGATACTTAGACTTTATGAATTTAAGCACAGTATTAAATTGGCAGCAATATCTAATAAATTTACAGTTGAATTAGCTAGATGTAACCATAAGTTCTCTGCTAACACTTTCTTTTCTCACAAATCTTGCTTGTGAAACTCTCTTCTGGCTCCATGCATTCCAGTCAACTTTGATCTTCAAAAATTTTAATGCAATGTGAATCGTTATCTTCTGTCTTCTTGCTTACTCTTCTGTTGTTCTTGCTCCTTAATAATGGTTCTCTTTTTTTTTCTTATTCTTTCACATTCAGTAACCCAGCTGTGTCTTAGTGGCTTTACTACCTTGTATGGGGTGAAATGATAAAACAATATATATCTAGGAAGTGTTTTAGAAGATGACAGAAAATGTGATGCAGAAATCTGAAGATGCATTGGAATAGCAAAAATGGCCTTCCAAAAACTAGGAAACTGAAAAATTTCATTTGAAACAAAGTAAAGGCTGCTCAACTGCTATGCAATATCAGTCCTCCTATATGGTAGCAAATACTGAACAATTTCCTCACTGATGAAGAAGTGACTTGAGGCAATAGAGATGTGGTTCTACAGAAGGCTGCTGAGAGTATCCTGGATGAAGCATATGAATAACAAAGATGTTTTAAGGAAAACAGAAACAAAATAATGCTTATACTTGAATCAAAAAGAGATAGTTGAAATTTCAAGGTCATAATGTGAAAAGAAGGCTTAGTAAATTTCACACTAACAGGAAGTGAAATCAAAAGAAGCAAACAGCAAGTGACCTACCTAATGAACTTGTGCAAATGGATGGCTGAACAGGGAGAGGCACAAACAGTAAAAGACAAACATTTTAAGAGCTACAAAAGACAGGAAATTATGGAGAGTCATAATTGTTCATGTTCTGAAGGAGCAGAAGAAAATGATTAAGTATTAAGCTTCTTACATCTCCCTATTCTTGGGTAGCTTGTTTTATAAAACTAATTTATAGATCTAAAAAGACACATGTTATCATAAGTGACAGAATAAGATAAAAGGAGAAAAAAGTTGTTATTTTTTGTTTTGTTTTTTTTACAGCGAGGTTCACCATTTACAAGGCTTGGGGGCCACTCAAGGTAGTGTGTTATGTTTGGAGGCCATTTATGTGTATTGGAGTGAAAGATAAGTTAACCCTACCCTTGAACATATAGTGATCAAGGAAACATCCCAGTGGTTCGCAGGAAGAAGCTGTTTGAGTGGAAATTACTTCACACCAATGTGATACAGAGGAAATGTGAATGGCCTGCTACTATGTAAGTGGCATGGCATGTTCTTCTTGTGAAGGCCCAATGAATGAAGTCCCTCCAAGCACTTTCAATATAAGTAGCAGTAGGTTAGTGAGAAGCTTGCCACATCTCACCTGCGGGAGAAAACTTGAAAAGTGAAGAATAGTTTGTCACCCACAAGGGTTTGGAGAAGCTTTTGAACTCTATCAAGGTTGGAGAGTGAGGTCTGGACAGCTCCCACCCAAATATGATAACAGCACTTCATTTTTGGCCTGTAAAGGTAAAGGATAGCTGGAGGGGGCAAGTACTTACTGGAGTGATACAGGGAGCCAACTATTTTACCTGCATCTTTAGCAATGGATCATATTTATGAGTTCCACTTTTGGTCAGGTGTCAGTTTGAGGTCCAACAGTGTTTCAAGGCACAGTGCTTCCCCAAGAGTATTTTGTGTTCTTGCATTTATTTTATTCCAAAATATTTACAAATATAATTTACAAGTAGAAAACATAGAAACTTTCCTAAAAAAAAAAAAAACAATAAAACAGATTTTTATCTTAACTTTTTAAAAAGTATGTAAATTGAGGAACTAACTTATCTCATGTAGACAAACACCTTACCTAACATCTTTTATAATACCTACATAATGTTAATTACAATGTTATGCAGAATATAAGACCTGAATATTTGTATTAATTTTTACTCTTATTTCACAATTGATTAACTAAAAATCTGTGTGAGTTAGTAGCTATGTTAATGGTTCTAATCCTTCCTAATAGCAAAAATGCAAGATAAAAAATGGTGAAAGATAATGAGTTTAGTTAAGTAAGGTTTCTGAAATGTTACAACTGAGATGATACTTAAGTTTAATTTAATATTTACTTAAAAGAACTAATACAAAGAAAAATTATTAGAGATCATATTTTCATGCGTAAAAATTCTTTTGGTGTGTTTTAATAGAATACTTTACAAACCTGCATTTTTTTAACTTACTTCTAGAGATACACTGTTTTTTGTTCAATTTGAATTTGTATAATATGATTGTGGAATCATAGAGCCAAGTTCAAATTCCAGTCAAATCCATTACATTTACTTACATGCTCTAATACCCTTGGGAAAGGTATGAATCCTCTTCTCCCTCCAGCTATGGGTAAGTAGCAGGACAGACCGGGTTTTTTTTACCTTGGATGGCAACTGGTCTACCACAGAAAGAAATGGCAATCTAATTTGGGAAAAATGTGCCTCATCAGTCATGTACTGAAAGATATATTATCGCCTAGGCATGTATCACACATGGCACATAACTGACTGATAATATGATTTCCTATTTTCAATATGAGATGATTGTAAAAGTGGTGGATTGAATAGACAAGGCATTCATTGTAATAACAGTGAAATGTATTTACAATATTCACATGCAATAAAGAGTTGAAGTTGAATGCAAGTTTATAGTGGTGTCATAAAAAAGTTAGCAAGTGGATCTTTATATGTTCTAGTACAGTTGTAAATTTGGCAAGAAAAGAGAAAGTGTGTTACATAATCCATTCAATATGTATGTAGATGTGTGGACATTGATATAGCAGTTTTATAGTGAACTTGAATTCATGCTTGTGCACTTCTAGAAGAATGTTCACTCAGCATTGCTTGACTAATTGGATAAGCCCTATGAAATTTGAGTAATCAGATTTGAAAAGATGGTCTCTTCTAATTTCTCCTAATTATTGACCCTTTTTTTTTTTTTTTTTCAAGAATTTGGAGTTTATGTAGGCAGTGGGTAGATTAGAGATTCCCTGTTCACTGATTGGTCAAATATATTTTATAGTAATCCAATGTAAAGCTGACTTCCACAAATTTCAATTTTGTATATAGAATATGTAAAACAGTTTGCATGAGCAGTGTCAAAATAATTTTAGAAGCCAAGGCAAACCCTAAAGTTGGATATATTTGGCTGCTTGAAAGGGATAACAAATATGAATGTTTCTGCCACAAAAACATATCCACCGGCTGTATGTATGGGTTGCCTATTTATAAGAAGTAAATTATTATTGCATGATACAGTCTGGAAATACAGAAAATAAAAATATAAATTTTGGTTTTTGATACAAAATTTCTTGCACTGTACATGAATAAATATGACCAAAAGCAGCAGAGAATAGAAGAAGTCATTACAAATTGGAAGTTAAACTCAAAAATGAAATAACCTACAATTAAAATTTCATAGAAACCAATGAAGTGTCTTTTTCACATTTTGCTCATTGTTAAACATTTTTGGATAAGAAGGAGAATGATACTGTTATGATACATGTCCATTCTAGCTTTGAGTCTACTCTCAAAAAATAGTGTAAGTGATCCTTCTGGTCTCTTGTAGATAGAGCTTTTTACAGAATCAAAGGGAAACCGACTTTAACCATATATATATAAAAAACATTTGCTTTATAATGGAACTATAGGATTCTTTAACTGTATAAAGAGATAAGTAAAATATTTGCATGTGTAATTTCATTATTTGTCAAAACAGAACAATTTCACTAAAATTTAAAGAAAGAAATGATTATTACATTATTATTTAAAGTTTGTGCACATAGTGTAATGGCTCAAAATGAGAAATTGGTAAGCCAAATTTGAATTCTGGTTGATATTTCAATTCACCTTTGCATTTGGGAAAGGTATAAATCCATCTTTTCTCCCCCAAATATGGGTTAAATAGCAGTGCAACCAGTATAGGGGAAGGACGACTCTGAGTTCAGAACAGTATATGAACTTAGGAGCTATTTAAACTATCACTAAGGTTCACTCATCATAATTGCAGTATAAGCCACACCATGGCCTTGTGATTATTGAAGAAATACAAATGAGCTGAAGCAGACAGTCATGCTGAAGATGAGAAATCTAACTTATTTGCAATGTGCCTTCAAGTCAAAATAGCTCTGATGATGATTTATTAAAATTTTGGTATTTAAGCAAGATTAAGTCAAAATATTTTATTTTGGGATTTAAGATGGCATTCTTTTATCTCATAAATGTATTCTACTCCAAACTTGACAAATATATCCTACTCAAATTTTTAAGCATTTATCCATAATCCAAGTGCATCAATCCAAATGATTATAATACTTTGACTATGTGGTCTGCAGTCCATTGTCATAAGCATTGAGCTAAATGCTGCCAAATCTATAGTAAGAGTTAATGCCAAGTAGCTTCCCAGTGTTGTTCAATTGTTTTTCTTTCTCAGGCATAGTTTTTTTTTTTTTTTTAGTATTTTTAGGATCCCATGCCAAAGGTACTAAAAATATTGTAAAAGATCTTTATTTTTGATCAATACAGTTTCAAGTGAGAGGGTAGTCAGTCAAAATTTGGTCTGCACATCAAAATTGTTGATATTGCTTCTTTTGAAAGAATAGGTGCGGATTAGTTGTTCAATACAAAGTGATCTCTTGCTCTAATAGCTAATACTTATAAGTAGTTTAATAATACAAAAATACAACATATGTGAATTTGTTGGGTTTCTATTCTGAAATGTTTGTTGCATTTTTATTTCTGTAAATATATTTCAGTATTTGTTATATATATATATATATATATATATATATATATATATATATATATATATATATATATATGTGTGTGTGATTGATAAGTAAGGTTTACTACTAAGTGGCATTGAAGTAAGTAGTGGAGAGAACATCTATTCAGTAGTATATAGTGTCTAATGTGTCTAGTGTCAGATTTTGTATGATGGCGTTGAGTGATAGAATTTTTGGTATTAGAAAAAAAAAACATATGAAAGCAGTGAAACATTTTTAGCACTCAAGCAACACATCTGCAGAATAATGCCTGAAAAGAACTATTGTTTTGCATTATGACAACTCAAGGTTGCATTGTAATCAGCAAATAACATAAATGGTGAGGAGCCTGAAAGTCACAGTTTTTGCTTACCCTCTATATGGCTACAATTTAACACCATCAAACTTTTGATAACTCTTGAAATTGTAAAAAGCATTGAAAGGTCAGCATTTTTAATTCATTCAAGTTGAAATTGCTGTATGCAATTAGATCAAAAATAAATTAGAAATTCCATGGATAGAAGGAATAAGTGGCTGGAATGCTTGGAAATATATATAGGGCAAAAGTGTGACTTTGCTGAAAAATAAACTTGTAATTTTGAAGAAAAAACAATTTGCTTAATTCTGATGCCAGTTCCATTATTAAACCTGATCTACAACTTGTTTTATAGGGTGGGAGACATTACTTATCAGTCTGTCCTCATGATTGTAAGAGAAATACGTTTACTTCATTTTGATACCAGTTTCATTATTCTATCTTGTCTAAAACTTGTTTTAGGATTGAAGATCTTGTTTATCAATCGACCCTTGTCATTTTGAAGAGAAATAAAATTACTAAATTTTAATCAGTTTCATTATTCTATCTGGTCTAAATCTTACTTTATTGAATTGCAGATTTTATTAATCAACCCATGTAATTTTTAAGAAAAATATTTATTATATATATATTAGTTCATTTTGATACCAATTATTCTATTTTTAGTCTAAATTTTTTTATACATTGGGAGCATTATCAATCAACTCTTGGGTATCATCATCATTGGGGTTGTCCCTTGGTTCGAAAAAAGACATTGTATTGTAATTCATTAGTGGATCTGGAAGTGGCTCTGTGAACTAAGTCTGGATATGCTGAGTCTGGAGTAGTGGAGACACTGGTTGTCTGTAGTTGTGATGAGTGCCAAATTTGCATGGGTGGGCTGTTCTCTTTGAATATTGATTCTTTTTTTTTTTTTTTTTTTTTTTATTATTATGCTGGTCTTCTTCAAAGTTTGCAGAGGTTTGATGGACAATGACATGCTACTTTTGGTCTGATCTTGAACCAATTGAAGTTAGTTTTGATTGCATCTTTATACTGTTCCTTTGGTTCACCTTGATGTTTCTGCCAAAATTTTGTGCAACTTCTGCTAGCTTAAAATATGCTAAATTCTGGTAATTTTTGCATATTTTAATAGGTGTTATTGATTTGTATTATTTATATATATTATAGATCTGTTATGAATCAGTCATTTTAACAGTTCAATATTTGATGATCAAATATTAATGATGTGCTTCTTTATTTAACAATGTTTTTGTAAGTGAAATGGAAGAAAAGTATTCATTTTTGTTTATGAAAATTCTATCTTGTGTAATCTTCATTTCTAATATTAGAACTTCAAATATATTTCAGTAGAAAAGAAATTAGTTTTTTGTTTTTTTTTTTTATAAATTTTTCTAATGAATATATGCATAAAATTTATTGAAAAATTATCCTTGGGTCTGTAAAGATTTTATTGACATTTAAATGCAATTTATACAATTAAAAAATTTCTTCTGTTGACAGCTTAAAAAGTCTTGGGTAATGGAGTAAGGATTTTGACTAATTTTATGCTTCACCCTTAACAAGTTTTCCTTTGAAATTTGCTTTGTCTGATTAACCAATGCTGTTATCATAACTACTTTATAAGTTGATGGATTAAGGTTCTAATCTGGACTTACCAATTTCATTATCTTCATTAATCCAGTCTAATCCCACTTTAGAAACACATTGGCTACTTTCAGTCACAAATAATACCATATATTGTCCAATCACTTGGTGCATCTTGACTAAAGTTATTTTGATTGAGTGATGAAGAAAGTACTGGAAACATTTTACTATTAATATCTCTGAAAGCAGTATCTCTCTTCTTAGCTAAATAAGTGGCAATGTTCAAGTTTAAATACTTTTTCTGAAAAGTTTATTTTTATAACTTTTGATGATAGTTTTAAGCTTTCTTTGGAAAGGGCAACCTTAAAATCCTACAGTAAGCTGTGGAACATTTTAATTTTATCCTTTTGTTATAATAAAAAGAACAAATTTGTTTTTATTTGAACTTTTTCATATGAAAAGCCTTCTAACTTCATTGTCAGTTTTAAGCTTTAATTTATTATAACAATGTTAAATAACTTTAAGTTAGCTGCAGAAATCAATAATTATTATTGAAAAAGGCTACAGTTTGATTACCCTACAATTTTAACTGTTCAATGTTTTTTATATGAGAAATTTTATCTCTCATTTCATTACAAATTATTCATTTTTTTTTAATAGATAAGTTTTCATAGATAAACCTTCTTGGATGGTCTAATAATTTCAGCACACTTTCATATGTGACCAGTGACAAAGGCAAATTTGCAAGTCCAATGAAAATGCATTGTTAACATGTATGTATGAGATAGATTCAGTAAATTCTAAAGATTATTGCTATGATTTTTGCATAGAATTAAAACCAACCTTAACAGAAGATTTAAATTTGAGGAATTAGATAAGACTTATCCAGCAAGTCCAGTATTATCTGAAACATATGAATATAGATAATTTTTAATTGGATCATGAAAATGTGAAAGTTTCCATTTATTTGTTAGAAAGAAACATCTTTTAGTCTATTGCCATAGGCATGTTTTCTCTTTCTCTTAGAGCATCATAGCCATCTCTGCTACCTTTATAACTGGGAAGATTAGCTAACTATTTCTTAGGACTTGTTTTTACTCTTCTTTTCTCATTCATTGTTGTGAGGGTGGATAAGAATGTTTTGGAATCAAGTGGTTTAAGTTATCTGCTGTCTGTTCTCATTTGTTTGGCATATGTCTGGAAAATCTCAGACTGAAGTCATTTATTGAGTAATGGTATTGAAATTAGCTTTCTTTCTATCAAAAGTAGCAGCAGCATTTCTTGTTCATTGATATTTACAGATTTGGTCATTGTGGATTTTATAAGTACAAAATCTGTATAAACAGTACATGTACAGTTCTGATTGCAGCAGCAGGTACGTGCTTGAGGTGTTTGAATTCATTCATTCTAGGTGTTGGGTAGGTTATGTTCCTTCTTTTATGTACTGTGTACTTTCAAAATATGAGCAATCATGGCTCTCTTCAACTTTCTATAAGTAGTGTTTGTTCCTTTACTTTTCCTACCAATTCCTGTTCTGCCATAATGTTCTTGTGTAAATACACAAGAACATTAGGTAGGTCACTCACTGTTTCTCTTGACCACTCTTATCTTAAAGAGTGTCAAATTCTCCAAGTCCTCTTTCCTGTAAGTATTGAATTTCCAAGCCATATTTTCTCATTATGTATGTTTTTTTTCAATAGTTATGAACACACAGATAGCTGTTCATTTATTTACTTTTTAATTGCATAAAATCTTCTTCTGCAAGTAATGATAGCGAAAAAATAAATGTCAGTCATCAAGGATGAGCAAATTTTTTTTTTAAGGAGAGATACTTTGTTGTTTGTCAGGTTCAGGGTTATTAAAAAATAATTGAATAATGAACATACAAGAAATACTCTTTTTAGCATTATCAATTAACAGTTGGTACCTCCACAGATCCACTAAAAAAATGAGCATACCATGATGAAAAAATGCCCCAAACTTAATAAAAACAAAGCTTTATCATGAAAATTTTTGTTATTATTAAGAAGAAAGACCAAGGAATTTTTTTTTATTATTAAATTATATTTTTTTAAGCTTTTTTGAATGTTTGAAATTTTGGTTAAAATGTTTGTTTTTCTTGTGTCAGCGAGGGAGCAAAGATTAGTACAATATATGAAATTTTAGTGTTTTTTTGTGGTGAAAAACACATTGATTGGAAAATTCTTGTAAAAATCAATGAATTGTCGGATTTTAATGAAACTTTTAGGACTTATTTTCAAATGAATAAAACTATTTTAGAAATTTTTCTTCTTTAGAAAAACTTTATAAAAACATTTATTTAATTTTATGAAATTTTGAGAAATTCATTTTTTTTACCACTTAATGATTATAATTAGTTATATGTAGAACTCCTTGAAGAATCAACAATTTGTTTTTATTTTAAAACAGGACTGACAATTACTGAAAATCTGTCCTGAATTGTAAAAAAAATGCAATAAAACTAAGACATTATTTAATTAGAAAAGCTTTCAATTGTTTTTATGAATAAGATATATTATGGACACTATTGTCTTGAGAAAATTTTTTTTTTTTCAATGAATAATGAATTTTTACAAGAATTATTTTCATTTTTTAAAAATAATTTATAAAGTTTTAAGTCTTTTAAAATTCTGTATTAATTTGTCCTGGTTAGGTGATATTGTTAAGTAAAAACTATATTTACTCATCATAAATGGAAATGCTTACTACAACTCAGTGACCACCAGTATTTTAAAAAGAATTTTGAATTTTTTTGAGTGTGTATAAATGTGCTGTTTTTTGTAAATATGGATGTCTATACACAACATTATCAAAAAATAAGAGTGGTAACTATAGTAAATTTAAAGCCAGTGCACCTAAAAGTCAATAAAACATTACATTACGAAGAATATTTTTCTAAATTTTTAAGATTACTGAGTAATTAAAAAAATTATATAAACAAGGCACTCATATGATATTCTTAAAGTAATTTTTACAGATATGTCCCCAGTAGAAAAAAATAGATAAACTTCTGGGTGTCAATAAGTTATCATCAAATCAAAACACCTACCTATGTGTTAAAAAATGCATTTTAGTGATGTTTTAAACTAAAAGTAATATTTGTTTCAAATCAGATTAATTAAGCTTTAATTAAGATAATATTCTTTAAATAAAGTTTCAGAAAAGTATATTTTATTTTTTAAACATTTTTTAATAAAGAGAATTACATTATGCAGATAGATGGCTAAAAATGGTGCTAAAATCAGCAATTTTTAGCAATTTAAAAAAAAATCTCCTTCCAGTTAATTTTTTTTTTTTTTTTTTAAGCATTTCACCCCAAGCAAGGCGGAGAGCCACTAGGAAAAGGTTACAGAAAATAGGAAGATCAGATAAAGTGATAGAAGAAAGGATGAGGGTAGTAGATAGATTAAGGCAACTGGAGATGTCGATTGACATTACACTTGAATAGCTGGAGATTATAACTCTCAGGGAAACAGGAGAAGGGAAGAGAGTTCCACAGGCGAGAGGGTTGAGACATGAAGCTATTAATAGTAGAGATACATTTATGAGTTTCGACAGTGAAGGGGTGAGAGCGGGATGCCAGCCTTATGAAGTTTGGGAACCAGCGAATGCAGTTCCTCGGAGCAATTTCCATGAAAGTATTTGTAGAACAGACAGAGGGAGGCGGCCCAGTGCGTCTGTGAGAAAGTGACTGTAGACGAGACGCCAGGGTAGGGCCAACCATATTACATATCCGCCTCTGGAGCCTATCAAGAACCCCGAGGCAAACAGA
Source organism: Acanthosepion pharaonis (assembly GCA_903632075.3). Classification (NCBI taxonomy): domain Eukaryota; kingdom Metazoa; phylum Mollusca; class Cephalopoda; order Sepiida; family Sepiidae; genus Acanthosepion; species Acanthosepion pharaonis. The sequence continues at coordinate 5,293,117 of CAHIKZ030004896.1, read as the reverse complement.
AGGGGCGCCAGACCATATATGGCAGCAATACTCCATGCAAGGGCGAATTGTGGATTTGTATATCTGGAGGATCGACTCAGGGAGAAAAACTTCCTAGCATGCCTCAGGGGCCAACTTTCCTCATGATGGACGAGGCAATTGACTCGATGTATTTATTCCATCTCAGGTCAGCAGTCAAGACCGAGAAGCCGCAGAGAGTTGCTCTCGGGAAGTTGAAGACATTATAATGGAGGGAAGGGAAGGCTCTCTGTGGTGATTAATAGAGAGCAGTTTAGTCTTGATTGAAGTTGACTGCCAAATCTTGCCCCAGTTCACAATCGATTGGAGGTCCTTTTTCGAAAACCAAGGTGAGTTTTGTCAAGCGAGACTGGATTTGTTTTTGAGGCAGGAATAAATTGTGGTGTCATCCGGCGTAGATGCCGACTTGAGAATTACGGCGTCAGGAAGGTCATTTATATAGATAAGGAATAGAGTGGGGCCTAGGATGGAGCCTTGAGGAACTCCTGCGTTCGTGGGGTAGGAACTGGAGGAGAATCCGTTGTGAACGACCTTCAATTCACGGTTTGACAGGAATGATTGTATTACGTTATATAATTGACCCGTAATGCCATAACCCTGGATCTTGCGGAGAAGGTCGTGCCAAACCCTATCAAATGCTTTGGAGATATCTAGTGCCACGGCTCGGGCTTCCCGTTATTTTGGAGAGTTCGGTAGACTGTTTCCGTGAAATTAGTTTTTGAAATACAGCAAATTATTTTGTTTATTGGAAATATTAATTTAATCAATTAGCTTGAAATTAAAACTAAAATAAAAGCTTCAAGAGAAATTTTTCATTTGTAAAAATTCATTTTCAATCTTAAGTATTGTTTCTTTGGAAGTACCTAATTAATAGTAACCAATAACCAGTACTTGATATACTGGAAGTGATGAAAACCATGATTCTTATGGGTCATGCAGTAAACTGAATACATTAATCCAATTTATGTTGGCTAGTACAAAATGACCTAGGAACCTTGTTGCATTTACAAATTTTTCATGAAGATTCAATGAAATTAGTAAATTGTCATAGATGTGTCATTTGCCATTGCACATTAACTAAAATTGAAAAAAAGAAAAACTGATTAGATGAAAATTGAATAATGGCCAAAATTTTTTTTCTTTCAAATGCTTTTGTGAACCACTGCCATGGGCTATAGTTTGCTCACCACTGCTATAGATAGTAATGTTGTTGACAAGTTCAGTTGTTGACATTGTTCTTTTTAAGATACCAAAGACTAGAACATATTCATTTAAGGCATGTAATATTAATATTAGAAAGCCCATCATTTATATGATAATTACAAATTCTTTCAAAGTACACTGCATTGTTTAATCTTTGTAAGAACACCCTCACATAGAATTAATTAGATTTGGATGGAGTTTTGTTTACAAGAGCTGAAGTTAAATTTGTTTGTGTGTGTAATGACTGTCTACTCAATTTCAAGCTATTTCTATGGAAAGTGTTCACACCGACTACATTCATTAGTTTCATCATTTCTGGCCTTCAGCCATGCATTTCATCATTTCTGACCTTCAGCCATGCATTGTTGCAAATCACCCTCATTCCTTTTGTATTCAATTGGTGAGATGTAAGTTCCACTTGTGCAGCTTCTTCCCACAAGTCGCTGCTTTGTGAAACTGACTCCCAAAAGGCTGCTTCCTTGATCACTACAATCTTAACCTGTTCAAGTGTAAGGTTAACCGTTATCTCCCCCAACATATCCACATAAATTGTGCCTCTTGACCTGTAACCCTCTACTTTGCGTGGCTCTCAGGCCAAGGGTGAACATTATTGTAAAAAAATATGAACTGATCAGTTTTTTAGATTTAAGAAATTACCCATGACCCAGAGAGATTATAGTCTAATTTTACAACATGAAAACCATTTCTGAATATCAATTACCATAATTCAGTGAACTATATTCCTTTGGATTTTGTCATTGCAGTCGAAAGTGGAAACGTGTTGTCAGGGCAACATATGGCCTTCTTATACCATTGTCCAGAAGTCACTCTAGTCTCACTACTAAAGGGTTGAATTTTGACCAAACAAGGTGCTATAATTATCTTGTGCAATAAACAGATGCCTACAAATTCAGTAACTCAAAATATGGTTGTGTAGGTGGTGTAATGGATAGTAACTTGGAATGGGGAACTGGTGAACCACATTTAAATTCCAGTTGAGTTTGTTACATTCAGGCTCAGCTGTGGGTAAGCAACCACTCTAAGAGAAGGACAACTCTGAATGAAAAACCTGCAGCTGAAGTTATTCCCATTCATCTTGAGCATATATATATATATATATATATATATATATATATATATATATATATACACTCAATGAAGGACAGCTTCTGAAAGTCACGAGTGTGTGAAACTTGAGTAGCAATTTGAGCTGTCCTTTGTTGAGTGTCGGTGCTGTAAAGCATTTTTTGGTCTGTCTTGATAGTCTAGACAATGAGCACTTTAATTTACTGCATAGGTATGTGTTTGCCTTTGGGTCTTCTTTTTTTTTATTTACTTGTTCAGAATTTTTTTTCTTGTCTAAGGTCTAATAACTTAGACAAGAAAAAATATTTTCTAGCAAGTTTTGTGTTTTGTTTTTCACATCAATATTTATGAGTTATGAGGTTTTAATATATATATATATATATATATATATATATATATATATATATATATATATATATATATTCTGGAATAGAAATTGAATTCTCTAATATTGGACAAAATTTTCATATTGCACAGAAACCTAATCTAATGTTTAAACAAATGCAAATTGAAACTTTGTACCAACAAATACTTTTATTGCAACAAGTTAACCATATTACTACACAAGTAGGTTGAACAGATTTACTTAAAGCTGAATCTATTAAACACTGATGGAATTATAAACACTCCTTTAATAAAAGCAGTTAAACAACTAAAAAATAACAGATGTGTTGTCCGATGAGCTGATAAATCTAATACTTTTGTTATTTTAAACAAACCTGAGTACCACTCAAAATTACAGGCTATTTTCGACAATCACAATATAAAAATTAACTAAAAACACCACCTCCCAACTTAAAAACCATATCAATAAACTTATTACTGCTAACAATGCTGAAATAGGATCCTATAAGCTTCAAAAGATTAACCTGGCTACCTTTATGGAAATGCAAAAATGCATAAAAAGATCATCCTCTCTGACCTATCATGTGACAAAAAACTACACCAGTATATTACCTTTTAAAAACCTTTAACAAATTAATTACTCCATATCTCCCAAGTAAATATTGTATTAACTCCACAAATGAATTTGTACAAATTTTTCATGCTGTAAAACCAAATAATCACATCTTTGGATATAGAAAATTTATGTACTAATATCCATGAAACGATTAGCATCATTATCTGTGATGTATAAAATTACACTTCTCTCCCACCCATTAATATTAAGCCAACTATTTTAAAAAATTGTTAGTAGCATGTACCACTCAGGTACTTTTTCATGACACACCTCCCAGGCAACATTTATACTCAAATAGATGGTATCGCGATGGGATCCCCTTAATCCCCCTTTTTTCTAATTATTATATGTCACATATAGAAAATAAAATACTTAATGACACTAATAAACCCCCTATATATGTAAGATATATAGATGACATTTTCATTTTAGCTAAAAGTATTGATCAAATTGCATAACTTAAAAACAAACTTGAAAGTCACTCCATCCTCAAATTTACACTAGAACTCAACATTAATAATAAATTTCCATTCCTTGATGTACTTATTGATTCCATTACACATAAATTTACTACTTCTCTATATAGAAACCCACTAGCATTAATTTGTGTCTTAATTATAATAGTGAATGACCCCAACAATATAAGTTAGCTGTTATAAAAAACTTAATCTGACACACGCAAGTGATATCTTCTTCCAAAACCATATTCTATAAAGAATTACATAACATCAAACACTCGTTTCTGTCATTGATCAAAAAATTAAAATGTATCTCAATAAACTTAATAATACCACTAATAAAATTGATAATAACAATTGTAACCACAATAGAGTACATCAAAATAGAGTACATCGACATGGCGCTGCGAACAGGATTTATGACACCTGAAAATTGGGAACTCTTCTTCATTGAAGCAGGCATATCCACCGATATCAGCCAAAACTCATGCAACAAGGTTTGCGGACGAGAAGCTGACAATCGAGAGCCTTCAAATGCTGGATCGATCTATGCTTAAGGAGCTGGGAGTCCCATTAATGGGAGAAGCCCTGTGTATCATCAAGCAGGCTAAGGAATCCACCACCCAGACAACCCGCATTCAGGCACTAGCAGCCAAGCCTCCTCATCTCAATCTCAAGATGATACCACAGCAATTCAGGAAGTTCCGAATTGACTGGGATGTCTTTACCAAGATGACAAATATGCCAAACTCCCAAGCTAATATTCACCTATACAATTGTGCTGATGAGGCTGTGCAAAACGCCATAATCAACACACACCCTGACTTCTTTACCACTGATCCAGATAATCTACTTGACATGGTAGAAGTGTTGGTCACCCAGAGGTCAAATCCTATTGTCCATCGCCTTGCTTTTGCCTCCATGTCTCAGGATGCTGATGAGCCAATACAAAGTTACCTTTGTCCGCCTCAGAGCCGTAGGCCGTTGATTGTAACTTTACCTGCCCCTCGTGTGAACATGACCTGTCTGATATATACATCAAGGACCAGATCATCCGTGGAATAGCAAATGACACACTCCAGGCTGACCTACTGGCCAAAGCTGGGGCACTTAAATCCCTTGAACAAAATATCCGTCATGCTGAGGCATTTGAATCAGCATTGCGGGACCAAACCTCAATGGCCAGTGCTTCAGATACAGCTGCTGCTCGGCTATCAACATACCGCAGACAGAAGGGTACACCACAAGCCAACGAGGCGATCCGTATTCAGCACCTATTGCAACTGCAATGTTAAACCAAACCACCAGGCTTGCTTAGGTTGTGGCAGCCACCAGCATGGCACCTCAGGAACTGAATCACGCCAGCTAAAATGCCCAGCATGGGGACAAACATGTAGTAATTGTGGGAAGCCCAATCACCTATCGAGGGTATGCGGGGCTAAGAAACCAGCTCAAGCGGTCAGGAAAAGCCTAGAGGCTAATGAAGCTGCCATGGACACACTTATCGCCCACATCACATTCAATCAAACGATAGGGCACGTATACATCTAAAGACACAGGCCAGATAAGGGAAATTGATGCATATGTTGTTCCATTTTCGCCAAAACCGATCCCAGACAAATTAAGAATATCCCCAGAAATCGCAGCACTAGGATGACAATCTTTCCTGACAGTGGGGCCACCATATGTCTCGGGGACTTAAGCACCTTCTGAATATGGGGCTCACTATCAACAACCTCATTCCATCAAGAAAAGTCGTCCGAGCTGTGGGAGGCTTTATGCTTGTATGTCAGGGTTGGCTCCCGTGGAATTCATCGTCCAAGGAAGAACAACTAAACAAGCCCTATACATATGCAAAAGATTCAGCGGCTATACTTCAGCAAAGCAGCCTGCATTGATGTGGGGATACTGTCCAAAGACTTCCCCAAGCCAACAACTACAATATTACCCCAAACAACAATGCAACACATGCCCTCGACAAGCACACATAAAAAAATCGGACGTGAGCCCTAAACAATGCAAAGTCGAGGGACAACTTCCAACACGCCCCAAAAACTCCCTTTTCTCCCAACAGAACAAAACATTGACAGGCTCAAGAATTGGCTATTGAATCAATTTGCCAAAACGGCGTTCAAGAACAATGGTGAATTCCACCGATGTCTGGCCCCACTGCACATATACACCTCAAAGAAGGAGCAGTCCCCAAAGCCAGACATAACCCAATTCCTGTGCCTTTTTCACTTCAAAGAGCCCCGTAAAACAGGCCCTTTGGGAAGATGTGAAAAGGGGTATCATAACCCCAGTACCCCCGTTGGCATGCCCACTGATTGGTGTAGCACTATGGTAATTACCGCCAAAAAAATGGCAAACCCACGAAGAACCATAGACTACCAACACTTGAATTCACAGTGCAAACGGGAAACACACCATACAGGGTCACCATTCCAGCTAGCACTACAAGTGCCACCTAAACAAAAGAAAACAGTGTTGGATGCTGTTGATGGATATCATTCCATCCCCTTAGATAAAGAGTCCCAGCCACTCACCACCTTCATCACAGAATGGGGAAGGTTCATGTACCTGAGAATGCCACAAGGTTACCTAGCATCTGGCGATGCCTACACCTGAAAGGTATGATGAAGTAATAAAAGACATCCCCATAAAGTAAAAATCGTGGATGACACCCTACTCTATGACTCTGACATCGAAGGAGCCTTTTTTCACACCTTCGATTTTCTCCTCCATTGTGCAAAAACGGCATCGTAATAAATAGAGAAAATTCCAATTTTGCCAAGACACGGTGCAGTTTGGAGGCCTCCAAATAACATCTTCTGGTGTAACCCTTCTAAATCCATGCTGGAGGCAATATTGAGCTTCCCAATACCAAAAACACGCACCCGATGCCAGATCATGGTTTGGGCTGGTCAACCAAGTCGCTTGGGCATACTCACTAAGCCCAGTCATGCTTCCATTTCGTGATCTCATAAAACGAGACTCACACTTTACATGGAATAAAAAGCCTTGAGGATGCATTCCAGCAGTCAAAGAAGGTCATAGTTGACTTAGTCCGAAAAAGGCATCGCAACATTTCAAAAGAAAGAATAACCTGCCTTGCCCCAGATTGGAGCAAAGACGGAATGGGCTTCCTACTTCTGCAGAAGTATTGCTCATGCACCACTGACAAAGCCCCAGTTTGCTGCGCTGAAGGTTGGCGCCTGATATTTGCTGGTAGCAGATTCTGCATTGATGCTGAACGCAGATATGCACCTATTGAAGGCGAAGCAGCAGCAATTGCATGGGCATTGGAAAAATGACGGATTTTTGTAATGGGTTGCCCAAATCTCATAGTGGTTACAGATCATGAACCACTAAAAGGATTATTCGGAGATAGAGACCTTAGTAAAATCCAAAACCCCCAATTATTCAGGTTAAAGGAGAAAACCCTCAGGTACAGATTCACCATTCAGCACTGCCCTGGGAAATGGCACAGAGCCTCCGATGCTGTCTCTCGTAACCCAGCAGACATCTCACAGGCACTCCTAAATGTATTCACTGCTGAACCCTCTCAATCAGACATCATAGAGTCTGACAACATGGATGACTGGGTCAAATCAACAACCTTATTAGCAACATTCGGTGCAAATGACAACCTGGAGCTCATCTCACCAGACGTTATCCGTGACGGGCGGACGCAGCGACCCGCAATACAAAAAATTAATTAGCGTAATACAAAACGGATTCCAAAGGACGCCGCATCCTCACTGCACCTGAAATCCGCCCGAATATTGGGAAGTGAGGCACCGCCCTAAGTGTTGACGACGGGTTAGTGCTCTTAGATCAAAGAATTGTTATCCCCACCTCACAACGCCTAGTAAAAATATTACATAGCCTACATTCTGCACATCAAGGCGAAGTTGGCATGAAGGCACGTGCCAATGAATCTGTTTATTGGCCCGGATGAATGCTTCAATTCGTAACATTAGAGCAGGTTGTACGTTCAGCTCAAAAATTGCCCCGAGTCAACCAAAAGAGCCAATCAATTTGACACCATCTCCTGATTGGCCATTTCAGCAAATCGTCATGGACATCTTCCATGTTGGAAACCATGGTTACTTAGCATGCGCTGACAGGTTAACGGGCTGGCTGAATCTATACCACTTGAGCCACGGAGAAGCTAATGCCTCAAGGATTATTTCGATTTGCCGAGACATATTTCAAACCTCTGGGCGCCCTGAGGAACTCAGCAGTGATGGTGGGCCACCCTTCACATCTCTTCCATTCAAGCAATTTTTTGCGAGACTGGGCTGTTAAACAAAGGTTATCATCTGCTGGTTACCCACAATCCAATGGTCGAGCAGAGCTCGCTGTCAAAACAGCCAAAAGAATCATAAATGGCAACACAGGAGCCCAAGGATCGTTGGATAATAACCGTGCAGCAAGAGCCATCCTCCAATACAGGAATACGCCTATTCAAAAACATTGGGCTATCCCTGCTCAACTACTACTCCACCGCCGTCTACGTGACTACATACCATCCCACCCCACACTCTATAAGCCACACGCCAAGTGGATAACCGCAGCCCAAAATCGTGAGATAAGTCTGTCCCGCAGAACGCCGTCTCATAGAGAGATACAACAGAACAGCACACACTTTAAACCCCCTTCAAAAAGGACAAATAGTGGCACTACAAAGACCAACAACCCGCCGATGGGACACAACAGGTCAGGTCATTGAAACCCTCCCCAACCACCAATACCGTATCAGAGTTGACGGATCAGGTAGAATTACCTTACGAAATCGCCGATTTCTCAGGAAACTGGATACACCAACAATTCCAGTTCCAAGACCTAGTGCCTTACCTGAGATCCCTACACCATTGCCACAAACATTCGACGCTGGAATACCATCAAACACTGCTCAGCCGTCTACAATAACACGGACAAAAACCCTCGGGCATTGTCGAGACTACTTCCACACAACCAGCCAGGTTTAAAGGAACAAATCCCTCCCCAAAGGCCACTACCAACACGCGATGGGGGGAAGGAGATGTAGAATAACAATACAATAAACGACACTTACCGGCATAAGAGTTCCAGCTAGCGTCCAGCTGGCAGACAAAAATAAAGCAGGTTGTAACTTAATACAAACCCTGCAAACTAACTGAAATTAAGCTGGTATTTATATAGAAATACTTCCACTCAGGTACCAGCAGCCAATCACAGCCCAAGCAATGGACTATCCCACTTTAGCATAATGAGATGCTCCATTGCACCATAAATAACTCTCTTCCTCAATGTTGAATCATTCTTGACTCAGCTTGCTCCACAACTGAGTGTTTAAAACATAATACTTATTTAAACATAAAACTTATATTATTGTAACCAATATATTTATATTATGAAATGGACTAATATATCATTTGTTTACATTAAGCTACACTTCAAGCAGATATGAGTGTTCAAGAGAAATCATGAGAAGTTTGTAGTTTAAAAACAGTGATTTCACCTTCTAACCAGATGCTTCCTCTGTAGGTAAATGGTATAGCACGTCAGGCTATATGATAGTTCTGTGTAGGATACAGGTTCTATTCCTGTCAGAAGACATATATTTTGTTTGAGACTTCTTGGACATTCAGGCCAGTAAATGTTAATACCGTTTATTATAAACATAGCATTTACTTAAATATTTATATCTGTAAAAAATAACATATAAACAAAAAATATATATCTGTGTGTGTGTGTGTGTGTGTGTGATTTTTCTCAGACATCTTAAACATTATTTTTTAGTGGATATTCAGATATGAATACCCACAATATCTTCATTTATTTATTAAAAAGTATATTTATTTATTTTCATCTATCGGCCAGAATATTCGCAAAATGTTACTAAAGAAAAGTATGCACTGTCAGGATTCAAACCCACGGTTCTCTAGAGGAAACCATCATTAGATCTGATGTGCTTTAGACTTCTCAGACATGGAAATAAAAATCTATTGGATTAATAAATAAAAATCCATCCCTTTCTTTAGAAATTGCTTTGTTTACATTAGACATATCTGACCAACTCCATATCCTATTTCAAGAGTCAGAGAAAAATTTGGCTGAGAGGTCAAAAGCATGTCTCATTTATTTATATATATATATATAAAGATATTAAAACATTAAAAATTGCTACACAATTAAAATTATGTTTCAACACCATAAATGTGTCTCTTCAGGCAATGTTAAACTACTCTATAATATTTAGCTCTGCTATGTATTCAGCCGTCTTTTAAATTAAATTTTACGTACAGTGGAATCATACTTCATTTGTTCTCATTTTACCAGGGATATATATATATATATATATATATATATATATATATATATATATATATATATATATATATATATGGTGAAATTTAATGAGATTTCAAAAATACATCCATTATAGCTCTCTACAAAAGCTAAAATGAATTTCACTTCTTTGCATTGCTGGCAAAATTCTAGTTTGTGTAATCTTAAATAGAATCATTTCTAAGCTGATAGATAAAGTCTATCTTGAAAATATATGCAGGTTTTGCTCTAGATTATGGTACCATCAATAGAATTTTTTTTATCTACGGAAGTTATTGAAGAAGTATATGAAAAAATCCTGAACTTTGCTTGATTTTTGTGAAACTGACAAAAGCATTTCACTCTGTCAACCATGACCCTATGTGAAAGGTCCTCAAAAAAAAACAAAAAAACTAGGCATTCCTGATAAAATGTTGAGAGTTGCTATTCCTTTCCATCAAGGTTTGGAAGCTGCTGTCACCTTGGATTGTGAAAGTTCTAATCTCTTTACCATAACAAATGGATTAGAACAAGGTTATTGTGGTTGGAGAACTTAAAGGGAAAGCAACTCCAGAGAAAAAAAAAAGATGCCCACTCATAAGGCAAATATTTAAGAATGTTTCATTCTCACAAATGCAAGATTTTGCTGGTAATATGCAAATTTCCAACAGATGAGAAAGACAGTGAAATTGATTCTCTCACAAGTGAATACACACTATTTCTGCAACCAGTTAACAAGATGGAAAGTAAATTTTCCGTGGGAACTGATATGATGAAACTATTTGCTGGTAATGGTAATATGGTCACATGGCTAAAAAAAAAGGTGAGAAAAAAGAAAAGATGGCTGCTCATAAGGTGAATATTTAAGAACATTTCATTCTTGCAAATATGAGATTTTGCTGGTAACATGCAAATTTCAGACTGACAGGAAAGACAGTGAAATTGATTCTTTTACAAGCACACACAAACTATAGTTGTACTGTGGCTTTTGTACATTTTGCCATTTATTTCTATCTTTTATTTGAATTAGCATTTGGAAATTTTGATACTGGTATTAAGTTCCAATTTTAGTAGGCTATTGAAACATCAGTAATTCAAGGCTAAAATGTTAACAAGTGACGGTATTATTTGTGATCACTTTATTGCCAATGCTGTTGCTATGTTTGTAACATCTCTTCATGAGGTACTGATATCCTTTGAGGAAGTTGTTTCTGATCCTTCTAGTATGTGTGCATAAAAGGCATAACAACTTTTGAGAGGACACACATTGAACATCTCTGTATTACAAGGTAGAACACTAACATTCCTGCAGTTTTCATCTGGATGCTGTTCTTTGTCCTATATGTGAAATGTGGGCCTGAAGCTGGCCTTAAGTCATTGAAGGCACAAACATATATAAGACATGAGAGGTGGAACATGTTATTGAACCCTTATACATGCAAAACAACAGGAGAGATCATTCTATATAGATGCACACACATCTGTGTGAGTACATACATAATAGTTGGCCACACATATTTGAGGATACCTGTTTATTAGGGCAGCTAGCCAATCCCTATTGTAGATGCTTGCTCAGGCACATGTGTGTATGTTCAGCACCCACAGAGCCAACCTGTGGTTTATGTTGCAACTATGCTGAGCAGACCTTAGTTACAGTTTCTGGGAGAAAGCGTGTTATCTAGCGTGATCAACAATCTGACCCTCACTCACAATAACTTGTGACTTTGTGCTAGCACAGCTATCAACAGTCCCCAAGGGTTCCATCTATCCAATTTCACTCACAAGGCTTACGTCAACCCATGTTATGGCTTTCAGACACTTTTCAAAGGTGATGCATGCTGTGATCGCCCCTTCCAGACTGATAATATCAGGAAGTCTACTTCCTGACAAATGACGTAGTGAGATTCGAACCCGTGTCTCATGGTCAGAAAGTGAATGTTCTAACCACTCAGCCACAAAATAATGTGCTCAACATATATATATATATATATATATATAACAAAATAGAATCCAACTCAAAGCTACAAGGAGGCCCACACTCTTGCAGTATTTATGAAAAAGTCACCTTCTCAGTAGTTTGTTTTGCTAGTCTCATGAGATCACACCAAAAAGGCCAGGTGCAAACTCCTGTGAATGCAGCCCTACCAGATATATTTGGAGGTTACTTGTGAAAGTTTTGTGACAAAGATTGTAAGTCTGTTGCAGGACTCAAATATTACATGATTGTACACTGGAATAGGCAAGTTTCTAACAGGTAACACATACAAACTTTATATTTGCCACGTGTATAAGTGAGGTTGTAAAAGTGAAGCTGGCCTTAATCACTTGTGTGCTCATAGCATATAAATGATTGAAATAATAAGATTCTGAATGAAAAACACCAAAAAGCTACCAAGTAAAGAGATGGTCTTCTGCAAAGAAGTGATAATCATCATATAATAGTACTTTTCTTCCACTTTACTCCTGTTTATAAAAAATACATGTTGCAAAATAAAATACTTACATTTACCTTGATAAAATCCCTCAGGGGATGAAACGTGTTGGTAAAGAAAAGTTTTACTTTTTTTTTTATTCATATTGTCTTTTTACAAATATATTTTATTTATATTTGAATTTATACACACAAACACAATGAGTTTTATATATGTGGTATATTGAATTTTTTTTGATAAGCCCTTGACATAAGGTAAACAGACTGTGGCAATTTTCTGGTTTTCCTCCTTGACCCTTCTGTTTCTACCTGCAGACACTGATGTTATATTTGCAGGGTAGTTAATGCTGATCATTTCTTGTTGGTATGTCTGGGTCACCAGTTGTGATTTCTGCTCAGTGTTGTAGGTATTCAACAATCCCTTTCTTCGCTCTGTATGGATGGTGGGAATTGAAGTTGAGGTATTGTCTGAAGAAGATTGGCTTGTGATTCAGAAGATCTGTGGTCCATCCAACATCCGGACAATAATCAGAAGCAGCACCACTACTGAATATACTATTGCTGAATAAAGCTCAACATGGATGTGAACATGGCCAAGAACTGCATATACTCAATTCCTTGCAGTTGTGGCAAAGAATATAAAGGTGAAACAAGCCACCCCTAAAAGTAAGGCTGGGGGAACATTGAAAAACCATAGTGAGGGGTGGGACAATGAAATTGAGCATGGATGATCTTGTATGGAAGGAAAAGTGTAGTCATCAACCCCTGTGGAATGAAGTGAAAATACTGGACAAGGAAGGAAACAAAAGTTAGACATCTGAAAGTATCAGCATTTATGCTAACCTGTGAGACCTAGCTTAGAAATAAATACAATATGACAGCTGTTAATAAATGAAGAAAGAAATGGCAAGTTTCTAACATCAGCAGCACTAATCTGGAGGTGGTATTTACTCGTTCCCCCACTAGAACGAGATGTGACACAAGGTCGATTTAATGTGGGGACCCAAGTGCGTACACCCGGGCAGGGACAAAAATTCCCATCAGCCCCCGCAACCGTTGGTTGCGCTGGCCTCAGTGCGAGCACCAATCCCTCCCTCTTGTGCAATGGGAGGGCGTGGCCTCAGGCAGCTGTTCCTCAGGGCTGGGCACCTCTTCAGTATTATTTTCTCAGTTGCCCCTCCGTCCTTAGACAGAGAAGCCCCTGAGCACACTGTGTCCAAGGACAGACACGCAACTGAGAGATGATAAATAATGAGCGTACACCCCTCTAAGGAGGGGGAGCACAACGCTGCACTAATCTGGAGGCAGGTTAAGTTTAAGACTCCAAGTTCATCACAGAGAATTGTCCTACATGGAGTAAAATGTTGGTTCATGAATTTGGTAACAGTAATTGTGAGTTCGATTCCTGGGTTTGGCAGTGTGCACTTAAACTCAGTGGAAACAGGGTGAGCAATAACTGAGTAATACTAAAAATAAGAACTAGAGGAGATATCCCTAATACATGGGCAGTAGAATGAGAATAGTCTACCCCCACAAATTGAATAAAGGGTTCAGTTCAGAATTCCCTGTAGGTTATCCAGATCAATATACACCTAATGTAGGCTGAAGAGTTCAATGGCTGAAATGTTGCGATAACAACAACAAAAATGAGGACAATAGGCTGAATGTAAATAATAATAATAACTCCACATCTCAGAAATTCAGACAGAAAATAATTTTTAATTATGAATATAGAGCTACATTGTATGGACAAACACAACATAGAAGAAAACAGGGAGAAAGTAAAGTAATATTTTGGGTCAGTATTTTTGGCAGTAAAGTTGTAGGTCCCTTCAGAGTTGAGAATAGTATCAAGATATATGCAGAGAATTATTGTAAGTTCTTGGTCAAGATGTTTTTGAGTGGTATAAGAAGCATTAAATTAAAGAATATTCATGCTAGCCAGTGATCATTCACATTCTATGAAGTTGACTATTGTCCATGTTGGCAAACAAAAGGTTTCAAAGGCACCAAATTAATTGAATATCTCTTAACCTGTTCAGATATTAAATCAAAAGAAAACTTGTGGTCCATCATTAAAAGAGATACATATGAAAAATGAAAAACAATATTTAAGCAAAAATCTTTGGGAAATAATAAAAACTGCTGTAACTAATTTTTGAAGTCAAAACAGTAGAAAAGTTAAAAACTGATTAATGAAAGACAGATGAAAGCTATAAAATGTCAACAAGCTCATATTAACATATAAAATAATTTCTTTGGCTATATGAGATATTGTATTAATTAAATATGATTATGTGACCTATAGCTTTTGAATTTTTTTTATAAACAAAAATTTTTCTTATTTAAAACATTATATTTTAGTGAATACATATGTTTGAGTAGATTCCTTGTTTTTTATAAACTGTGTGAATTACATGTACTAGCCTGAGAGTCTTAATAAACAAAATTTTTCTTATTTTTTATATTTGCAGAATTTTGTTTATTGAATTACAATACCCTGACATTCTATTTAAGTTTTTGTTTATTGATGTATGCTTCAGTTTATTTATTTAATAATTAATTATAAATTAAAACAAATTACTATACATGTATTCAAGTTTAAATATCCATCAACATTTTCTATTGCTGTTAAATTTGTAAAACTTCTCTATAAAAATAATCCATGTAAATGTACTAATATAGAAAAGAATGAAAATTTTCACTAATATATGTATATCATTTGGAATGTACTTTTTCAGTTGGACACTCTTGGAAAGGGTGAATAATGTTCTGACTTATAGTGAAAATGGTACATTGTACAAAAAAGATTGGCAACCACTGTGCTAGATATTTGGTTTCTGAAAAAATATCACTATTTTTCTAAGAATTTTTTTTTCTTTGTGTATGTGTGTAAGGTTGTTATTTTCATATTTTCTATACTTTTTCACTCTTAATTTGCAGAATTTACTTTTTTATTTGCTTTAACTTTAATTTTTTTATTTAATTGTTTCTTTAAAGTTTCATTTTTGTTTTTATTTACCATTTTACAAGCCCGTCACCTTAGTATTTATTAATTGTGGATTGGCTTTTAATTCAAGTAAGGTATGAATAAGAATTTGAGCACTAACATTGTTTCATATCATTTTCACAAAGTTTGTTGGAGAGTGGGTTTATTAATTTTTTTTATCACAGTGTCCCTTTACTTTCTTCTTTTTTTTATTTAAAATTGAAAGAAACTACTGAGTTCATATTGAAGTTAATTTTACAGTTATTTTTTTGTCCTCCCTCATATTTGAGAAACCATTTTCAAAGACTTGTTTACATGTTTGTATATCTATGTATCTGGTTAGCTTTATGTCTTTGCATTTACATAACCTTCTCTTTTAATTTGAGCATCATTTTTCTTTATAAATAAGAATCCTTTAATCTTCTTTGTATGATTATAAAGGGAGGTGTGGGTGGCCTAATACTTAATGGCATAAAGAATGGAAAATTCAACTGGGATAGTTTACACTCATTTCTAATTTGGATAAGGCATGAATCCACATATTTTAGCTCTGTAAGGCAGTCCATATTGATTATCACACTAGTACCTGAGCCCTATAAAAATTCACTTGCTATTGAAACAACAGCAACATCACATGGTGTGATTGTGACTCCACAAGAAATTTATGACATACTTATATATATATATATATATATATATATATATATATATATATATATATATATATAGCCTCCTTTTTAAATGTGTCATTTTATCCCTTCTGTGAATGTAAAGATTTACATTAGTGTTTATATGCATTTGGATGTTATTTAGTTTCTTTAATTATATGCTATATAGATAACGGCTCAGAGTGCCAAGTTTGAATTCTAGTCTGGCTTGTTACATTCACTTAGATGCAAACACCCTTGGGAAAATTATGACTCCATCTATTCACACCACTCATTTATGGGTTAAATAGGAGGACAGATGAAGTTCTAAAGCCTTGGTTGACAACCAGTCTACTGCAAAAAGATATGCCTAGTCAGTCATGTATTGAAAAACAGATGACCATCCAAGCCTGTACTACATGTGACACTTAACTGACTGAATTATATGATGCATAATTAATTGTAAGAATTTTTCATGCAGATACACACTCTGAAATATTAAATTTTAAATGACAGAGATTTTTAAAATGGTTATTTTTTACCTTTAAATTTAAAAAAAATATTAATAAAAAAATTTTTTATTACAATTTTTTATAGATAAAAAGTAAATTGAAAAATGGTATTTTTCTATAACAGCCTGTATAAAAATAAATTAATTAAAAGATTTTTTTTCTATAAGGTCAAATGAAAGATGATAATGTTTTATAAAAGATGTAAAATGAAAAATGTCCTTTTCTGTAATGGTCTATAAAAAACGTCTGAAAAACATTATCAAAGAAGAGCAAGAAGAGAATAAAACTGAATTCTAATCCTTTCCATTTTCTTATCTTTCCCCCCTCTCCAACTTGTTCTCTAAATCAATGCTGTGCTGATAGAAAAGACATGACCTGTAAGATAAACCTTTATTCTGTTTCTCAGATTTATGTAAAGATTATATCAAGATTATTAGCTATAGAAAAGGACAAAAGGAAAATTTCTCTCTTTCCACTGCCATGTAATATATTACTAATATCAACCAACCAAAATCAAAGATATTTTGTTGGCTCCATTTTAACATGTTTTCTGTTAAATCATCTTACCAAACAGCCACTTCTCTCGTATGTGTAAAATGCATGAATATATGTGTCTCTGGTATATGAGTTTTGTGTAGGTTTGTGTGCATAATATACAAATATGTGTATGTATCTCTGCTATACCCTATCACTATCCAGTTTATCTCTTTGATACAAGAGTTGAACATTTTGGAAGCACTTCTCCAAACTACTCTGTCGAGAGCAGGCATGAGCAACCTTTTTCAAACAGTGGGCTGTATGAGATACAGCTCATCATAACACTCATAACTACTACTAAAAAATAAAAATGTGTACATATCTGATATTCCTTAGTACAGATATATCCAATTTAAAAAATAAAAGGAGTTGGTATCTGTTTACACTGTAAAAGTAAATGTTTTGTAATTATTGCATTTGATGATATTGTTTAATATTGACCCAGCCAATAATGATCTGATTTGATGTTGCTTAATTTTAGGGAATTCAGTATAAATCTCTTTTGTCAATGCACTATAAGGAGAATGATAAATTAATTTTTAATATTTTTAGGACAGGAATAGGCAACCTTTTCTGATTAGTGTGCTGGACGAGATATGACTCATCATAAGGTGGGCTTCACTACTAAAAATTCAAAATAATTTTTCATTGACCATGCCACAACCATTTTCACTACAGAAGACTGCACTCATAAGAATCTCTCTTAGGAAAAGTTGATTTTTTTTTTTTTTTTTTGGAGAAAGATTTTTCTCTTATTAAAAAATTGAGATCTTAGTATAATGTTATCACTGTTGGCAGTGTGATTAATACATGCTGCTGCATGTGATTTATGGATTTAAAAATACAAAAAATAATTGTTTTAAATAATAAATTTCTTCTGCAGAGGAAAAGAATTATGAACATCTTTTGTTTCTGAAGCAAAAATTGTTTACACATATGATCTTCCTTAGTGAAAATCACCAATTGTTTAAAACGATGAAAACGTTACCTTCAACGAAAAGTTACAAAATTCAAGAAACATTGTACTTAATCATTGTTTACATTTTGTGGTTATGTATGAGAGAATGTGAGTGAACAAGTGAAAATGAAAAAAAAAAATCTTAATAAATGTTATTTTCCTCATGAAATTAAGCATACCATTTAGAAAACAAAACAGCCTGCAGTTTGCCAATAGCTGGTCTAGAACCATGTCTTCTTTCAACTTCAGTTTTTTGAGTTTATTGTTGATGTCTTCTCTCCAAGTTTTCTTTGACTGTTCTTTGCCATGACTTCTTTCAACACTTTCAGTACACTGCTTCAGCCATGAATTGTTTCAGTGTACATGTCCCAAGAATTAGTCTTTTGGTAATCAGCAACAGAACCAGAGGTGAGATGCCCAGATTATCATACAATTATACCATGCTTGCTCTGTCAACAGGCTTGATACCACATATCCATAGAAGGATCTTTTTTACCAGATGTAATTTTTCCTGAACATGCATAGCCTAAGATTTACCAGTATATGTTAAGACACTACAAACACAAGAGTTATAAACATTACCTTGAATGTAATATGTTATGGTTTGTCAATATATGACTCACAAAAATATACACCCATTTTTAAAATTGAATAACTTTTGTAAAAATAAATATTTTAAATCTGTTTTATTCAATACAGGAAATTATTCTTGATAGCAATCTAAAAATATTTAAAAATTTAATGTCATAGCCTAACAATTCACTTTTAGGTAAAAGCTACCAAGAAGCAGTCTGCGCTCAGACTAATGTTAGTGATAGACAATATCCCCATAACTGAATAGAGACATTTTAATACAGATTGAATATTAAAAATTAATTTAAATGTAAATAATTTTATAAGTGAGTAAAATATGATTCTGAAATAAATTCACAAGCTATAGCAATAAATTATGTTTTCATTAACTTTAGTCTATACATACGTTGCTTTTTGGTGCCTTTTGTTAAAAAGTAAATAGTTGGAAATCTACAACGTTATAACTTAAATATTTTTAGATGGCTATAGAAAAAAATTTTGTGTTGAATCCTCAAAATATCTGTTATGAAAGTTATTCCATTTTAAAAATGATGTACTTGGGCATCATATGGTATAGACTTTTGTATATATGTATATATAATACAATAATTTATGTGTATGTCTATAACCTATAAATGTTTGCATATGCATCTGGTATATGGATGTTTGTATAGATTTATGTTTATGCTTACCAATATGTTTGTGTGTATTCTTATCTATTTATATCCCATATTCTCATGATTACCAAATTGAAAATGTGAAATTCTAAAGTTCTGAAAATTGACAGCTGTGATAAGGACATAAGGGTCACCTTAGTATTTCTTCTCCATGTGATAACTTACTTTGACTTGCACTGATTAGTTAGATTACTCATTTTATCAGTCACAATCCAATATTTTTTTATTTGATTTGATCTTTGTTTACTTTGTCTTTAAACATTAGTATTTGTTGTTTGTAAAAATTGGCACCCATTGTAGGTAGACAGAATTGATCACTTATCTTTTAAAATTTAGTACTATTTATATGCCTCTCCAACTATTTCTTGGTTAGCGTTGGTATAGTTGTCTATATACCTGTCTTTTAAAAATGGTATTTATTATTAATGTTGGCTCTTTCTTGGTTTATCACTAAACATGCTAGCCTGTCCAAAAAAAAAAAAAAAAAAAAAAACAACAACAACAACAAAAAACATGGTAGTAGTCATTGGTAAAAAAAAACAATTGATTTTAATAAAGGAAAAAATTCCTCCTTTGGACAAACTTTTTGGTTTTCAGTGAGAAACCTCTCCACAGATTAGCAAGTTTAAACTAATAGACTAGTGATCTTTTAATGAACTTTTAATAGAAAAGGATTTATACAGGTTGCAAAATCCAATTCATATGATCACACAAAATCATTAAATAACCACTCCTTGGCAGTCAAACTTAGGAGTTTATATATGAACACACTTGAAATACTCATGATTGGTCAGATCAAAATTTGCATATCCTGATGAATTCTCTATGAAAAAACTAGAAACAGGGTTCATGTTTGTTTG
Organism: Acanthosepion pharaonis; assembly: GCA_903632075.3. Lineage (NCBI taxonomy): Eukaryota > Metazoa > Mollusca > Cephalopoda > Sepiida > Sepiidae > Acanthosepion > Acanthosepion pharaonis. The sequence continues at coordinate 5,272,892 of CAHIKZ030004896.1, read as the reverse complement.
TTTTTTCTCTTAATTATTATTAGCACAGAGAACATGTACAGCCCATTGGCTTTTTATTCAAGAAGTTTTTTTTTTTTTTTTTTTTTTTTTTTCAGAAATTGTGATTGAGAAATGTTTGCTAATATACAAACTGGATTTATTGATTGATTTATTTTTTATGAGTTATCAACCTTTTGCAGGTTATTTAAAGCCAGAAAATATTTTTAGATTGAAAGAAGTTTTTGGAGATAATAATGATTTTACTGGTACAAGTCCTACTAATTAACCCATAGCTGTTTTTTCTCTTTTTTAAGAGTATTTTCATGTAAGTGAATATAATGAACTTAACTGGAATTGGAACTCAGCCCTCCAATTTTCAATTCAAAGCTTTTATCCATTACACCAACTGTACATCCAAGCTTACAGCACATAGTATTTCCAAGTGGTCACCCATCTAGGTACTGATCAGGCTCAACATTGCTTAACTTCAGTGATCATATAAGAATCAATGTTTCAATGTAATATTGCCATAAGCCTATACAAAACAGAATATTCTATTTAAGCAACAAAAGAGACTCAGATATTTTTTCATCTTATAAATTATACACCTAACAAAGGCTGAACAAACCAAAGGATTTCAGTTGTGTGTGAAAAATTTATAGACAAATCAAAATATACTCTTTCTAAATTTGAGCTGAAGTAGTAAGGAGAAATATGTACTCTTGAATCATCAGTCTATGTAGTGTAAACTTTCAATGGTAGACAAAATATACAAAAGTGCTTGAAATCTTACATCATAAATATTATATGCCAAGTGTATTTGTATATTTTTAGTCTTTAAGATCTAACAATATATATCATGATTTTTGAAAGTATATCATTTCTTTTGTTTGTTTTTTTTCATTATTTCACCCTAAGCAAGGCAATAATGCCACTAAGATGCAAGGGTTTACTGGGAGTGAAAGTGAATGAGAAGTCTTGAATGCAGAGAAAGGACAATAAAAGAACAAGAGACAGGAAGACAAAATTGGTGTTGCTTTTAAATTTTTGAAGATTGTAGGTGGCAGAGAAGCAAGAAACCAGAAGAAGGTTCCACAAGCAAGATGTGCGAGAAAAGAAATTATTAGAATAGAATTAATGGTTGCATTTAACTAGTTCAACAGGAAAACGGTGAAACTTATTTGCCAATCTAGTAGCACACTTAAATTCATGCAGTTGAGTCACCAAGAAGGAAAGCTCATCAAGAAAATTGTCATGAAAATATTTGTTAAAAGGACAGAGACAAGTTACCTTACGGCAATGAGAAAGTAACTCAAATCAAGGTGCCAGGTCGATTATATTATAGACCCTTCTAATTTTGTCAAGAATCTTGAGATATATATAGTAGAAGGACCAGACCAGATATGGCAGCCAATATTCAATGCATTTATATCTTGTAAATATACAAGATGGATTCTGATGAGAAAAATTATCTGGTATTACACAACATCAAAATAAAAAACTAATAGAGTCAAGTAATAATTGAAAAATGCAAAGCAGGGGCTCATTCTTCTATTCACCTATACAGAAACTTAGCTACCAGAGCAACAAATTTATAAATTTTAAATTTAACCAGAAATAGTACCCACTCATGTCATTTATAAAATTTTAATCTATAGAATATAAAATGCTTGACTTTGTATGTATATAACATCTCAGTAACTGAAATAGTTGCATTACAGCTAGCGGTATTGAATTAACTTCTTAAAATGTGCTAACTTAATGAAAAAATTCTGAGTAACTTGCAATTGAATGATAATATTATGGAATCTTTGTGCTGAATTTGATAAAAAAAAAAACAAAAAAATAGATTTTTCAAGGGAGATGACTATTAAATGTTAATTAGTGTATTATCCTTTATTTATATACAAATGATTGGATAATGAAAAAATAGGAAATTTTTATAAATCTAACATGTTTTGCTTTTATTAAAGCTTCATCAAAGAATGAGATATGGAAGAAAATATTTTTTCTAGTAATTTTATTTTTGTGTTGATTGATTTTCATTGGTTAAGCAGACTTCACACGCATTTGACTTGTCAAACAATCTTCATGTGTATAATTTATGTGTGTAAGTACATCATATTTGTACTTTGTCTCTGTGGGATTCGAATAATTATAGATATGCGTGTGTGTGTGTGTGTGTGTGTGTGTTTAGTAGGCATTATTTATGTTTAAGGTTGTCTGCATGTTAATTTGGGGGCATTTGTGCATCTACACTAGTTGTGGTAGTTAATTATACATTTTAAATTCTTTAAAAATGAATTTAATAACGGTTGGTAATGTCATATAGTGTTTTTGACTGGTGTTTATAGTTAGTAAAAATTTATCAGAACTCCCTAGCAGTATTTTCAGCATAAAGAATTATGTTCTTTTCTAATTAGGGTGGCATTTGTAAAATCAAAGTTATGTCCAGTCTTGTTCCTGTGTATTTTGAGTGAGTTTAAAGGGTTGTCTCAACATAGGTCTCTGTTGTGTTCATAGATGCAGGCTTTTAGCTTTCGAGATGTCTCACCGATGTAAGTGTATCTACATTGCAAGCACTTTATTTGATAAATACTGGCTTATAAAGTGGTGTTGAATCTATTTTTGTTCCTAATTATATCTCCAGTTATCTTAGAGGTGGTGGTAAAAACCCAACTTATGCGGGGAACTAATTTATTTTAAAATTTTGTAGTGTTAAAGGGTAGTATTATGAAATTTATGTTATTGATGTTAGAAGTGCTATTGGCAGTGTCTAATTTTTTTTTATATGATTAAAATAATCTGTCTGAAAAAGAAAAAAATAACCTTTCGTATATTATGCACAGAAGGTAATATAATTTGCAAGGGAGTGAATTCAGTGATAATCTTTTTCCTACTGTAATTTTTTCTCAGTCTGACCCTATGAGTTACAGTTCTTGTGATCTCTATCTTTAACAGAATGAGGAAACATAGTACAGAGTAATATTTTGTATAAAAACACTTAATGAACTCATATGTCATACTAAAAGACATAGGTATCTTATTTACTCATAGCATTTTATTACCAGGACTGCTTAGTAACAGCAATAAAACAATTTTCCATTTTGTTGCACAATGCTTCAATAAATCTAGATATAAATTTTCTTAAAAATTTAAGTTTTGAGTTCTTAACATATTTACTCCCAAATGACACACGTGCGAGTCTATTCTACAATTTTTTTTAAGATATTATAAATAGCTATGGCAACTTTGAATTTCTGGGATGAGTTATCATTATTTATACTATTTAGATTCAGCCTATTGTCCTCATCTTTGTTGTTATCACAATGTCATTGTGCCCTCTGGCCTGTATCAAGTATATATAGATTTGGATAACCTACAGGGAATTCCATACTGAACTCTTTATTTAATCTATGGGGGTAGACTGTTCTTACTCTACTGCCCATGTCTAGGGATATCTCTTCTTATTTTTTGTACTGCTTAGTTATTGCTAGCCATGTTTCCACTGAGCCTAAGTGCACACTACCCAACCCAGGGATTGAACTCACAATGTTACCAAATTTACAGACCATCACTTTCATCAATTAGGCTATTGTCCCAGTTGTGGAGAATTTGGAATCTTAACCTTTTAGCATCCAACATGCTCAAACTTGACCCATAAATATTGGCTCTCAAAGTTTCATTGTTTGTATGATTTTCTGTGTTATTTATGATTATGTTGTTATATATTATGGCTGAGTATACATTGTGTCATTCTTTATAGGATAATAAATTTAATTTTATTTACCAAAATAAAGATTAATTAGTTTTGTATAACATTTTCTAAGGATAATTATAACAAAAACATAGAGGATATTATGCAAGTGTTCAATATCAAAATTAGAGGTAATATATTAAAATATTTATAAATATGCAGGATTATACAGACAGAAAACACTATTTATAGATTAGATGCCAAGTAGTCTTGCATTAAAACTATCATGAATCTAAAAGAAAGGTTAAATTTTATTTTCAATTGACATTGTGTATTTTTATTCACAAATTTTAAAATTTTTTGAATGTGTCTAATTAAATGTTATTATAAATGAACCACATAAAAAACTCAATATTGTACTTTTTATTTCAGATATATAATATCAGAGAACACAATGTGACATGAGATTTGTGGTAAGACAATTTAATTAATCACATCATTTTGAATATGCGAGGTTGTGAGTGAAGATTTTGTTAGAGATGTGCTTCCAGGATTTTTCTCTTTTGTTCCTGATTATCTTGTCTACTTAATTCCTGTTCTTTTATTGTTCTATCTCCTTAATAATTTCTTTTTCTTATTCTTATATTCTCTCACACTCAGTAATTCCTTGTGACTTTATTGCATTGCTTGTGGTGAAATGATTTAAAAAAAACGTGGGTGAAATTCATAAGGCATACTGGTAGGATTGAAACCGTGTGAGGAGTTTGAAAGTAATTGCTTCTGTAAACATACCATTGTGTTGACTATTTCAGAAATGAGGCTTAATCTCATGTATTTAACATTACATTTTATTCAACCCCAAACTTTGTCAGTTTTCATTGGCCAGTGTGCATGTATGCAACTCTATAGACTTTCATCTGAAATGTGGGCCTAACATTCTTGTTTGCAATATTTGAGAGACTGCCAATCACCTCACTAGGATGGATGCTTATATAACTGCATGTAATATGGTTCTTTCCCATGATTATAACCTAGAGGCACCTGTGTCAAATGAGGTTACCACTGATATTGGGTGAATCATGGATTTGCATTACTGGCTGGGAGGGCATCTGAGATTAACTCTGCACCTGGTTTCCTTGATGGTCTGGTGTGACATTAAATGCAAATATGTGAAAATTTTGCAAGGAGCAGGAAGACACATGTACAATCATTATTCTCCCTCTTTTACTACTGGAGGTTACAGGAAATGTGGATTGGATAATAAAGCTAAATTGTTAATTTTCTTATAAAATCTTATTTTACATTTTTTAAATGCTCAGGTAGATTTTTTTTTTGTTTAAAATATTTTTAAGTGTTCTATAACTGTTAAACAGGTAGCATGAGTTAAAAATAAAGAACTGGCTTGCAAGATATGAACTTTCAGTGATAAGAGTGAGTTTTCTGAGCTGCCGCACCTTTGTACACCATTACACTCATTCAACTCTTTCCACATCCTCTGCACTGTCCTCAGATTGACACCCAAACACTTTGAAATGTTTGGATGAGAGCTTCTGGCATGAATGCTGTTTCCAAATTTCTGGCAGAGTGAATTGTGTCACTGACCCTATTATACTGTGCTCTCAACAAAATCAAAAACAAATGATGTGCATATGCAAAATTAAAAATATAAAATGGCAATAATATACCCATTGTGTCTTTGTGTGTGTATATATATATATATATATATATATATATATATATATATATATATATAATCCTATTATATAATTTTGAACATCCATATTTCAACTGTTCCATGAGACTTTTGTAAATTTAAACAAGCTTTCATCAAGAAAGGTGATTCAATACTCTCTTAACCTTTGCACTGACTTGATAGCCAACAAACACTTGCTATAAACAAATGTATTTTTCACTATCTTTTAAGCAAAATGTAAATTATATATTTTTATGTTTTTGGTAAGTAATCATTAAACTAATTTTCATTGAAACCAATATTTCTTTCATGGTTAATTTTGGGTGATGAATATTGACATTAAAAATCATCAAAAACCAGGTATAAGTATGCAAAATTATTTTTTTTTTTATTTTCTGTACAGTTAACTTTGATATTTTGATATTTAAATTATTGCAGTACATGTTGTCACTGAACTAATTTGTAATGTTCTGGTATGGAACAAGTTGAGATGTGCAACATATAATTTATTTCATTTTTATTCAGATATATTTTGGAGATATGTATGCAAAATATGAAAACTATATGGTCTATACTCTTATATATGAACAATAACAGAAGGAAATGTTTTGTGAATTCCAAAAATGAATGGACATATATATATATATATATATATATATATATATATATATATATATATATATATATATATATAAGCAATTTGTGACTGGTAGGGATAATTCCAAGGAGGATAATAATCCAGAGAGAGCTCAATGTAAACTACAGAGAATTATAATAATAATAAATCAAGAAAACCTTAGAACCATTTCAGTTATAATTTATTTTGTGAATATTTTCTATATTCCTCTCTTCAGGCCGAAATTTCAGGGTTTTTTTTTATTTTATTTATATATAATATATATATATATATATAATATAATAAAATTTGTCACTTAGCTAATTGATGTTATATTTAGCACCCCAATTCCAGAGTTTTGTAGATAAAACTTTTTGTAATCATTCGGTTCATTTGTCAGGTATAATAAGGTATATTAAAAATACAGAAATAATAGGGTATATTAACAATACCTTGTCATATATTTACAGGAACATGCTACTGTAAACATAAGACAGTATTATAAATTGACTACTGATTTTCCACATTTTCGTAATTTTTATATTAACTTAAAGAATAATTTATGCGCTATTTATTGGTGTTATGTTAATTTTTTCTTTTTTTTGTGTGTATGTACACATGTATATGATGAATGTGTAGAATGTTGTGGTTATTTCTCCTTTTCATAATTTTCTTCTCTCCTTATACTCTCCATATTCCTTTTTCTTTTTTTTTTCATTCTCTTTTGACTGATATATGCTCCTGAAAAATTTATTTTGGTTGAGCTCTCTGGGGAGGAAGTGTGAGTTCGTAAACAGTGACTATTACGGCTAATAATGCAAGACTCTTTGGTAAAGCAAATCAAGTTCTCTCAGTCACTATATGTTTATCCAAACATAAATATGTTTAAATTTGCCTTCATCTCTGCTGTGCACCAACGGCTTAGGGGTAGAATGTGATGTCAATTCAGCCAGGTTTCAATCCTAGCTAGAGGCAGCCGGATGTCTAGCCACACTGATGAGCTGTGCTACAGTGAAACAGTCTGTCTGTGGATGATAATATATATATATATATATATATATATATATATATATATATATATATATGAATAGTTAGAATGTTTGCTTTCTGAATTTGAGACCTGGGTTTGAATTTCATCATGGTTGATTTATCAGGAAGGTGATCTTGATATTATCAGCCTAGAGAGGCAATCCCGGCATGCAACACCTTTAGAAAGTGCCTGAAAATCATACCATGGGTTGACTCAAGTGAGTGAAATTGGGTAGATGCAACTATTTGGGAAGTATTTGCTAGCACAAAGTCACAAGTCATCGTGAATGAAGGTTTGAGCATACTGGCCTTGTTCAGACTGTTAATCACGCCAGGTAATGCACTCTTTCCCAGAAACTGTAACTAACGTCTTCCTCAGTATAGTTGCAGTACAAACCACAGGTGGTCCCTGTGGGTTTTGAACAAACAAAAATATGCCTGAGCAGGCTTCTGCAACAAGGATTGTCTAACTACCCTAGTAGACAGGCATACTCAAATATGAGTGGCCAGTCACCACATATCCAAATAATGAAAAAGATTAAAATATAAAAAATATTCAAAATAAAATATTTATTTATACAATAAAGTTTATGCAGTATATACATATATTAATAATTATATGCAATGCCTCTAAGTTTGACTTAAATTTTCAACAATTGTTAAAATACAAAAGGTTGACATTTTCAATAAAAAATGACAACTGTGAAATACAACTGTGAATCGTAATATTTCAATAGAGACTCTAAAAATGGTATAAAATCCACTTTAATTAGGCAAAAGTAATTTTTTATACCGTTTTATTCAGATATATTTTTGAATTATGTATGCAAAATATGAATGGTGTATCTGGTTTACATTCTTAGATATGAACAGAAATAAAGTGTGACATGTTTTGTGCATTACAAATCAATAAATGCAAATTTTATATATATATATATATATATATATATATATATATATATATATATGCTGTTTTTGTGGTTTATTCTCTATCTTTCTGTAAGCTACAGAAAATATTCTTAACTTTCAGATTTTACTCAAAGGCATATATAAACTGATAAAATTTGTTTTTCTTTTTGAATTATTTTTATATGATTCATGTTACTATTAATATATGTGGAGAGTTAGAAAAAATAACAGCACCATATAAAAGGATATGACTAAAGAGAAGAAATCTTAGCTTTTCAGGATCTGCAAATTTTTTAGATAATGTAACTGATCAAAATTTGAATAAAGAGTTTTAATTTTGTATTAATAGAGTTCTGAGTTGAAGTTTTAAAGAAACCACAAACTTCATATGCCAAATCAAAGAAATGAAAACTGTATTTATCAACATTTCACAATTCTTTGAAATCTAAAATAGCTAGGTTTTGATACAAAATATAAAATCAGCACTCATGATATTAAAATCTATGCAGCGTTTCAACACTTTAGACACACACACACACATATATATATATATATATATATATATATATATATATATTAGCTTGAAAGCCGCCCTATCAGGTGGCATTTAAGCTAGCTCTTGTAGAGGGCTCTTGATTGGGCCTTCATCACAATAGGAGTAGATGTAATAGGCAACAACAAACTACAGAAGAACTCAAAATTGATTGCTGCATTTAAGTACTGCATTAATATTTAAGCTTACCTTTTAAAAGTTCAGTGATAATTCTTTTGCCACCACTTAATTTAAAGACAATTTGTTGTACGTAGGTCCTTACTTTCCATACAAACAATTATTTTATGATATATTATGAATGTATGTGCTTATAAAACTCAGTAAATTTCAAAATGATTTATTCCAAAATTTGCTTGAAAATGAAACAGAACTAGGGACTTTAATTTAATTCCATAATTGAATTTGAAGTTTTTAGCTTCTGTTTTTGAAACATGGTAATTCCTGTGTAGCAATGGAACCATATTTTTAAATTAGTAAATTTATAAAATATATATATATATATATATATATATATATATATATATAAATAAATACATATTATCTCTCACCAGAAGTCAGAAAAGGCATTAATACTAATTGTTTTTTAAATAGCTGCATGAAAAGGGGAAATAAATAAGCAACAATTCAGTGAAGTATATCAAGTAGGATTTTAAGTACCTACTAATAATGGCTATCATGATTTGAAGTCAATGTTCTCTTCAGCAAGGTAATTTGTACTCGCTGAGCCATAAAAACCTTCTTGTATACCCATTACACTTAGATGTTTGTTTGATTACTTAATACTTGTTTTCATAAAGTCGAATTTGTAACAGTGTTCAAACCAGAGCCTATTGTTAAATGAATGAGTTATCCATCCAGTACTTATCTTTACTCACTTGCCTCAACAGTAGAACTTGGAGGTTAAAAGGTTATGGCTTTATACTCCATTATTGTATGGACACTACTTACGAAGGAAATAGATTTTAATGTAGAAAGCCAATAATCTGCTTAAAGGCTTGCCATTTCCTCAGGGTGTCATTAAGTTCACATGAAACAATTTAATAGCTAAATGAAAGACAAGTTGACAATATGACCTATCTTTATAGAATCATGCAATATTATTGGGAATTAAAGTTTTTGAAATATTCACTCAGGTAAAAATGGTACTTAGGAGGTTATCAAAATCAGTAGGTTTCTTATTCATGGGAGAATAATGGGTATGGCAGATTTTATGATTTTCTAGTCATTACTTACTACATATACTTGTGTATAAGCCAATTTCATGTATAGTGCGACCCTTGAATATTTTACATGAATCTTAACCTCTCCAGAAAAAAATTACCTGTATATAGTGCAACTGTTCACTGAAAATGCATGATTTTTAACTTTTTCAAAAAATTACCTGTGTATAATGCAACTCCCTTTTATTGCATGAAAAGCTGATCATAAAAACTTGTAATATGCTCAATACAGTATTAGAAATATTTGGGCCAAAGATGAACAGATGAAAATAAAAACACAATTTAAAAAAAAACAATATTGGATGGAGAAAAACAATATATTGGAATAGAAGACTAAGAAAAAGTAATTTAAATAAAAGATTATATGAATACAAAAGGGATCTTTTACAAAGCAACACACTAAATGTATTAGTTGCTTACCATGATAAGTCTGAATATTATTTTGATTTAATAATGCTATTCTAATTAAAAGAGAAAGTGATTTACTAAGACAAAAATGTATAGAAAGTGCTTTAATCACTAGAACTTCCACAATAATTTTACGTCTAGGTTTTTACAACATTTCACCTTTCTTGGCAGATCTTCATTGTGAGATATTTAATAATAACAGGTGATAGAACCATAAACAAAAACAAAAAGAAACTAAATGAAATTTGCTAGACCAGGGTTTTTTAAACTGTGGGTCCAGAACCTTCAGTGGGTTGTGAGATAAATAAAATGTGTCACAGCAAAAAAGAAAGAAAAATTATGAAAATGTGAGCAAAGTGCAGAACATGAACAGCTCTAAATGTTGCACAGCACTCATAAATGATTGCTAGTTTTTCACCAAAATAAGCTCATATTATGTATCTTGTCCGTCAAACTTGTCATGGATTATTTAACTTATTTTGTGTTGGAATTTCCTTTAAATTTCTTTTTTTAAAAATAATAATTTTATATTCATACAGATAATTAATACAAATAGATACATGCAATTTCAATATGTGCAGATCATAAGAAATATGCATATAAATTGTTGATACTAAATAAATGAACCGAGTGAACAGTTTGCCTTTGATTTATTACATGTAGGTATAATGGGTGGCAATGCAAAATATGGTTCTTGCTGTGGGTCGCAGTAAAAAATAATGTTTGAGAAACACTAGGCTAGACTATATTTATTTATTTTAATTGGTATCACCCCATGAAAGGTAGTAAAGCCACTATGACAAAAGGGGTTACAGGAGGTGGAAGAATTAGGAACAGAAATATTAATAATGTGCAAGAAGTAGAAAAAGTAATCAGGAGGATAGTGATTGACATTGCATTTAAATTTTTGCAGATTAAAGTTGGCTGGAAAACATGGAGCCAGAAAGGAGTTCCACAAGTGAGAAGTGTGAGAAAATGCAAAACATATTTTTTTTTTAAATTTAAAATTCTCAGTGTACCCTCTCTTTTATGCACATGAGTAGTTGTATCAACATAAACAATCCTTTAGTCCAATGAAGTCCTAAGGGTGAAGCACGTCAGATGAATACTTTTTCCAGTTTGTCAGTCTTTTTCCCTAGAACTAAGAAAAATAAGGAAGAAATAGAAAAAGTGCAAAAGTAAACCCAATAAACCTGACTGGAATTTGAACTCAGCTTGCAGATGCCACTTTCTGCATTATGCTACCCACATATCGATACTACTTGTTACTTACTCTAAAAGTTAAAATAGATAACTGTAAAACCATAACTGTTGATAATTGTAGCAGTATAAGCAATGTGAGATACACCGATAAACAAACCAATATTTGTCTGCATTTTCTCTTGACATCATGTTTAAGAAAAAGAAAAGAAAGATTATACACCTGAAAACAGCTGAAATGGGGAAACATTAACAGAAATGAGTTCAGTAGTCTAAACAAATTGTAATTTCTCTTAAAGTTATAGACAATTTAGTTTGAGTCTCTTAGCATCATACCTAAATAACAAAAGAAAGGATTCATGTACATAAAAGTTGAATGAAGAATTGCTTTTATGTGATACCATTGGGAATAAACAAATTGATGATATAATAAAATGTTGTGTGTGTAAATAAAAAACAAAAAAATGATTTTTGTTACTCTGAAATAATAAGTTATTATTAAACTTATAATAATTTATATAATTAAACTTATTATTAAACTTATTACTTCAGAGTAACAACAATTGTTGTTTTTATTTTAGTTACTTTCCTTTAGGCTTATGGCCACTTCATTTTAGAATCCCAGTTTCTGTATGATCACTAAAGTTAAGCAACATCTAGCCTGGTCAGTACCTACATGGGTGACTGCTTGGGAATAACAGGTACTGTAAGTTTGGATATGTAGATGGTTTAATGGATAATGGCTCGGAATTGTTACTCAGAGAGCAGAGTTCTAATTCCAGTTGAGTTTGTCATACTCATGGACAAATATCTCTTCTCTACCCAGCTATGGGTTAATTAGTAAGACTTGTATCACTAAATCATTATTACATCCAAAAAAAAAAATCTTTACAATCTAAAAACATTTTATGGCTTTAAATAACCTGAAAAGAGTTTATAAGCCATAGAAAATGAATCACTCAATATATTTTACCATAATAATACTTTAACACCATATATTTAGATTTTGCATTTTAATTTTTGGATTTCAGTTCTTTGTACTTTTTAAATCTTTAATTTTTAATTTACTTATAATTTGAATGAACCATCTCACGATAGGTAGAATTTTTAAGAATTTCTTGAATAATATTTTTAACACATCATCAGCGGCTTTATCCTCAAATTGAATTTCTTCTTTGCTGATCACTTCCTTTTTGATGATGGCATTGATGACTAAATTCACCACCAAAGTGCATGTTCAGGACTAAAAGCTTCCAGTTTCTCCAAAGCCTGTTCCCTTCATCCATTCTCTATCACTATTTGGCTTTGCAAGAATTGGTTTGAGGTAAAAGAAAATCAGAGTAGAAGAAAGTGCTGATGGCATGAATTTGTTTAAGGTGGACCTCAGCTTGCCAGAAAGTGACCCAAACACACTTGATTCCATGACCTTCCTCTGTGGCACATGTGGAATGAGACATGCAGAATTCATTTATGTAACTGCAACAGGCTGTTGCTGACTGTTATAATTTTGAGTGTCAACTTCTGTAGTGTCTGTCATACATAGCCCTCTTCATCTTCTGGTTTAACCATTGAGATCTGTTCTAATTGTTATCTGCTTGTTCCATTGTTGGGATCTTTGGGGTTGGTCATACTTAGTCTGGTTCCTTGCCTTCAACCTTGCTGCCAAGGGTGCCCCTACCAGGAGTTTAACACATAACTTGAAAGAAAAGGTCATCTGATCTAACATCTTGTAACTTAACAGTTTAGGGGATTATTAAAGGGAAAGTAAACACAAAAGAGTATAATAATCTTCAACTACCAATAGTTGAAAGAAAAAAACAATAATAGTAGAATTAGATATTTTGAAAATGTTCATAAGTTGAGAATATGCCACTCTGTATTTAGTAGAATAAGGAATTCATTTTGGATATTTTATTTCACTTGATTTTTAATTTACACTTTATTTTTTTTGTAAATCTAACCTTTTTTCTTTTTAATCATTTCACCTTATAAAGCCACTAAGATGCAGAAGGTTACAGAGTGTGGAAGAATATAAGAAAAAGAAAAACATTAAGGAGTGAGAACAATAAAAGAACAGGAATTAAGAAGGCAGAAGATAATCATTGACATTGCATTTAAATTTTTGTAGATCAAAGTTGACTGAAAAGGAAGATGCTTGAAGAGAATTCCACAAGTGAGAAGTGTGAGAGAAGAAACAGCATAGAACTTACAATTACACAGTTATGTCTAGCTATTTTAACTGTAAAATGAGACCTTGCCGCCAGTCTATTACTGCACTTAAATTCATAAAGTCTAGGTACCACAAAGCAAAGTTCATCAGAACAATTACCATGTTTATAGAAAAGGCACAAGGAAGCTACATTATGGAGGTGAGAAAATAGCTGTGTTAATATTATTACAGTAACTATATATTATACCATATTTTCTTTTATGTTTCACTAGAAATTTTGAATGAAAATTAAAGGCAAAAAATGGGGGTCATATTATACACAATCACACTTTTTCAGAAATTTTTACTCTGCTTAATATACCTCTTATTTGAAACAGCAAGATTACGAATACAAAATTACCAATTAATCAGTTAAGACAATAGATAACATAACACAAAGTAGACAGGTATTGATAATAATTATTTACAAAAGGTATTTGATATATTGACAATACGTGTTCTTTCGAAATTAGTGAAATGTTTAAAATTAGAAGTCTTGCTTGCAAGATAAAGTTTGTTTATATTTTGATTTTATTGTTTTTTATAAAGGTTTCTCTCTTCATTCTTCATGAAAGACAATATTTTTTTTATTTTCATAGTTTAGAAATATATAGAAATATAATAAAGTCAAATCAAACAGAAAAGTAGATTAGTTAACACCTAAAAATGTATTACTGGGTTTGTTTAATTAGCACCTTTCCTTGAAAATTTGAAAATAAGTTTTGAAATGGAAATTAGAAGAAACATGCAATGGTTAAACATTCAGTTCATTTCTATTCTTTAATATTGTGAAAAATTCAATATTTAAGTAAAATATATGTGCAACATTGAGATTTTAATGAATAATATTGTACAACTTTTCAAAAAAAAAGATTTACACAGGATGGCTCAGTACTTAGTGGTGGCATCCTATCAGTTCACATGAAAGTTAAAAATGTGCTAAATCTTCTAGTCCTAAATTTGATAGGTCTTCCATTGGATTTTTAGGACTGCAGCAATTCAGTTCGAATATGGCTAAGAAACCATAATACAGCTGATGACACTAGAGTCAAAAAGTATCATAATTTTGAACAGAAATATAAGAACAGAATTTCAATCTGGAAATATTTTAATAAATAAATGTTTTCTATTAAATTATTAAAATGGTTTAATTCTTTTTGATACTATAAAGTGATTTGTTTCCATTCTCAGATTGAAAAGAAAATAAGCAGAATAGTTTCCTAAAGATGGTAATCTTTAGGAACCTATTCTGCTTATTGTCTTTTCATTTCCTTTAGATAGCTGGAAATTTGGGATGCCATTATTGGTTGTATTATGAGGTCATTGTACTCAAAGATGTAATTATTGTAATTTATTCCTTGTTTTTTTGGCTTCAGAAACACAGGGTCATATTATACTCAAGTCAATATGGTAATAATATTATTACAATAACTTTTAGTCATTCTATAGACCTCAAATGCTTTATCATGACTACAAATGCATTATGCTGTAAAATTCTTGCATATATATTAATGAATTGTCACCTGTGGGAATCTTCAGAAATGCTTGTGAATGTTAGTGCCAATGAAATACACGGAAAACTAGAATCAAAAAGAAAGAATAGATTTATTCATAATTCATCTTGAAAATTTAATACAAGATTAACCAGTGTTATTGGAATGCACTCAGAATAATTTTGTATAAACAGCCAATAAACCTAACTTGCTACCAGCTAAGTGGAGACATCAAGGCCTTCATCATCCTGACCAGATTCATGACCCTTCCCCAAGGATCTGAGGACAACTGTTTGCATGGCTACAGTCTCTCGAGAAAGACGACAATGAACTTGGTTTGACCAATATTATCCTGATTAGATGTGTTTGATCAATAAAAACTTGAGTTGTCAAAGCCACAATATTAGGGGTTTATTCAAACACTTTTTAGCCTAGTTGGATAGATATAAAAACAGGAAACTTAGAACAAGGCTTCAAACGTGACCTATATGGCATAATTACTTGAACCAGATATTGATTTTGCAAGTACCAGACTAGTAAAGATGAGGATATTTGTCTTGGTTTAAAATCAGTTTTCTTTTAAATGCATGAGCACTAAACTAGTATAAGTAAAATTTTAAGATCAATGACATATTGCAATATTTAACTGGCCACACGTCAGTTTAATAATACAGGTTGTATGCAGGGGTTAGTAATCTTCTGTTTAGTAATTAAGAGTAGAAAACATACAACATAGTTCCTTGTTCTATGTTTAGGAGCCCTCATTTTATTTGGACTTCAGAGGATGAGGTTTCTTCTTTTAAATCATCTGGGTCAAATAAAGGACAAGGCTTCTTTCTTTCAAATCATCTGGTCATTTCCATTAATGTGGGTTGTATTGTTAAGTACTCAAAAGTCAGAAACAAAAGAATGTTTTGTATAAAATACATTCTTTCTCTTTCTTTAGACTATTTACTGGTCACTTTATATTAGGTACCTCCCAAAAGTTTCTTAAAAAAGAGCATAGCATGATTAAAAAGGCCCTAAACTTGATATAAACAAAATTTTATTGTCAAAATGTTTCTTATTATTAAGAGGAAAGACCAAAGTATTTTTTGATTATTTTATTAAATTTAAATGAAGTGGATATCTGTGAATTTGTCTTAATATCTTGGTTGACTATCATTCCAATGATTCTAAATTCTCAAGTTGAGTTAAAGATTCTAAAGTTGTGCAAAATAGGAGACTTGTATAGTGTGTGATTTATTTATTTTTTATTAAGTCTGAAGAGTTCTATATAGGAATGATTGCACTCTTTTGGTCATCAAATTTTTTCTTTTACAGTAAAATGATGACATGTCACAACTGACGGCCTTTTTTTGAATGCAGGAGTTGCCAGTCAGGAGGTAGTTTAGAAGCTCTACTCCTGGTTTGGAATCCAAGTTGCCTATCTCCTAGACTGATTGAGTCCTCTATTCTTGGTTAGCATTCAGACCTACTACTGGAGAGAAGTAGATTTATACTTTTCTAAAGAGCCTTAGTATGAAGTAAATGCAAGTAGCTTCACCTGAAAACTCTGTTTGTCAATTTCATTTTTTAAATCGGTAACCATTATACCACTCTGCACATGCACACAATATTATTGCCTATAGAATAATTTGACACAGAAATGTTCTTATTAAATAATTTTTATGTGAGTAATTCAGTAACTCGTAACACTTATCATACTTTAAGAATTGTTCCCTATGCATTCATTTTCTATATAAATAATATTAGTGCATTTGTTACAGAATGCAAATACCAGGGTCAGAATGGTTAGCAATTGGTCAGAGTGCCTCATAGGCATGTTATTCTAACAGTGATGGATTGCCTTTGTTAGGGTTTTGGATATGTCCAAAATGGCACAAATTCAACAGAGGGCCACAAGAATCTGAAGCGCTGATATACCTCCCACACCTAGGTGTAGTCACTTGCTAAGACCACCTGGGGAGGGATGCAGAGTCAACGTGCAACAGGCATTCCTGTGATGTCATTTCTTCCACTGCCTCTTAGATTCCAAGCTGCACCATTCTCTCCTAATAAAATGAATAAGAAAAAGAAATGGTCCTTTTTGTTGATACCAGTTTATGTAGTATCATGATAATACCAAAGACAACATAGAATTCAACACATTCCAACTATTCATAATCAAATGTTTTTAAAGTGTTAAAAATTTTCATTTACAATTACCTGTCTTAATTGTAATTAATTTTTTTATCATACAAAAAACCTAACCAGTGCTTCCAAGATAATGTTCTATCATCCCTGGGATGATAGAATACCATCAGTCACAAACCCTGATTTCAAGATTCATGTCTTTTGTGTTACTCAAAAATCTTAGGAGCAGCACATACCAACTAAATGTAATATAAACATTTTCAGCTACTTATTGTAGCTGTATTTTAACACCCACTTTCTACTGTCTCTTAGTACTTCATAGAGGATAGTAAAAATGAGGTGTTAAAGTCATTGGGCTCTTGGTCAAATTCCCCAAATTTTTGGTAGCACCTCATTGGAAAGCTAGAGATAAATACTTAATGCAATATTAAGTATTTAATCAATATAGTTTGGTGTAAACTGATACACTCTTATTAAATTAAGATATTTAAAGGACAAGACCTCAATAGAAGAGATAATGATACAAACAGTGGATATTCCATGAGTGAATCCTTTGGATTAGCAACAAAATAAAGATAAGACACCATGTTTGAATAATGTAAGGATGAGGTAGTTTGATAATCAGTAGCAGCAACAAGTCAAGAGGTGATTGATATCTTCTCATGTTAAGTCTCTCTTTGAAGGAGAGAGATAAATATGTGACTGCAGAGAAGAGACAAAAGTTCTAATGTAAAAATGCCAGTGAATGAATAGTTGTCAGTATTTGGAACATTGAGATATTTAGGATTGGCTGGTTGAATCAGTGGAAGGAATGAGGAAGAACAGATGAGGAATAGTATATGAAGAGAAGTAAATTAGAACCTTGTTCAGGACTGGGAACACTTTGCCTTATTAAAATAAGTCCATCCCCCACCCTTACTCTTCTTTTTTTTTTTTTTTACCATGACACTTCAGAACATAGATGATCATAGTTTTCCACAGATTCCTTTTATCTGTGAATTGCCAAGATTTCTTGGGAAAATATAGTGAAGTAACTTCTCATTGCCTTTTCCAGAGTTTTGAGAGACTTTGTCTAGACTGGCTACCATCCTAAGTTAAAGAGGTATCCTGCTATTTAAGCCATAACTGGTGGGTTGGGGAGAAGAGATGAATTCATACTTTACCCAAGGGCATTATTGTGAAAATGAATGCAACTGATTAGGCTGTAATTTAAACTCAACTAATTCCATTTCCTTCAATACTCATTAGCAGATCAAGTTTATAACTTGAGTTATCTCCCTTAACTCCTAACTTAATATTTAAATATACAGGGTAAACATCCAGATTTCATCCTTAAAGCTATAAAGTTTTTATACAAAATCATATATATATATATATATATATATATATATATATATATATATATATATATATAAGGGGTTTTCTTTTGCCTATTTTCTTTTTCACCTGTGAAGATGACGTTATCTGCATTTTTTTTAAATGGAATTATTTCATTTTTTTCCCATGATGCTTTTAGGGTTGTGATTTACAGTCACATATTATATAAAGCTGGTCCCCACTTCTTTCATTTGCATTCATATCGTCTGGAGTTTGCATGTGTGTCAAACTCTGGTTATGACTAAGGCATTCTTTCATAGGAATAATGTTGTTGCTCTGTCTTGGCAATCTAGGCTTCGAGTGAGCACTTTATTTTACTAAGTATGTAGGCTTGCATTTAGACTGTTTTTTGGGGGGTTTTTTTTTCAATATTGTTGTTTTTGTTTGAGATTTTATCTGTATAAGGTTTTTAGGTTTTGGCAAGTTGTCCATTGATTCCATCAAAGGTTTTGTTTTTTCTTTACTAATATATATATATATATATATATATATATATTTACTTACATATATTAAAATCCTCATGAGCAAGTTGGGAATATTTTTTTCCACTTTATATTAGCTGTAAATACTGTACATTGGGCTCAGACCCAGGTGAAATGTTGCTAGCCTCTCACTACTCTATTGATATTTTCATGGTAGGTGTTTGGGTAAACTACATTTCTTGGTTTGACCAGTTCAGACGTTCATAGCTAGGACTCACCAGCTGCATACACTGAGTCGACTCATGCTCATTCACTTTATATCCAATTAGTAAGTAGGAAATTTAACTCGGACAGCTTCTCTAGAACTGTTGCATTATGGAACAAACTCCTGAGAGGATGCTTCCCTGATCACTATAATCTTCACCTCTTCAAGTCTATAGTCAACTATATCCTTGTAATATGCACCTCTTGGTCCCTTCTTGTATGCTCTTACAATCTCATTTAGTAACACTCTACCTTGAATGGCTCTTGGGTCTTGTATTGGGTGAACTGTAAAAGAAAAAATGTTAAAATTATAATCCTGGTTATTGCTGCTGATCTTTTGAAATTGTTACTGCTTAACATAAGTAGTTTGGGATACTTTTGCCTTAAAAGTAACAATATTTTAATATTTTTTGTTTAGTCCAAAATAAAATATTATTTTATCTCTCTCTCTCTCTCTCTATATATATATATATATATATATATATATATATATATATATATAAGTAGAGACAATCCTTAAAAATCCATATGGTTATAATTTATTTCATGAATATATACAAATATTCATCTCTTCAGACTGATAATTCTGTGACTTTTGTTAGTCCGTCCAAGAACTTTCTTTATATTTATCAGAAAATCATGAGCTAGGCCGCTATTCCTATGTCTGATTTTTGGGAGTGGGAAGGGGGTGCTGAATCCATTTTTAGCACTGAAAATTCTCATAAAATAAGATTAAATGGGTTAACTGCAAATTTTAAGCTCTTTTGGGGAATTTTGGTTTTATACTGCAGACCAGCGATTCTAGACCTAAACTCCTAGTTTTTCATTAGAAAATGAGTTTTATATTAATCATTCTCCTAAATATAAACAACATTGATTCAGCTTGATAATTGAACTGAAGACCTTTAAGGAGGCTCAAAACTACAAGTACCTACTTTTTTTTAAAAAAATCATTTCACCCCAAGCAAGGAGGGAATGCTACTAGTATATAAATGGTTACAGAGAGTGAAAGTGAGAGAAAAGACTGAGTATAGGGAAGATTGAGGAAAGGACAAAAAGATGAATGGGATTCAAAAAGATAGAAGATGGCAATTGAGATTGAATTTAAATTTTTGAAGATTGTATTTATCAGGAAAGCAAGTAAATGGAAGGGAGTTCTACAGGTGAGAAAAGAAACTGTTTGAGTAGAAGTGACAGTTGCATTTAGCTATTTCAACAGTAAATGGGTTGAACCTAGATGCTTGTTTAGTAGCATTCTTAAATTCATGTAGTTGAAGCACCAGGGAAAAAAGCTTGTCATAGCAGTTAAAGTGAAAATAGTTGTAGAAAAGACAGAGGGCAGCCATATCACGTTGGCAAGAAAGTGACCGGTTAAGATGCCAAGTCAGGATTGATCGCATTACACTACAGATCCTTCTTTGGATTTTATCAAGAACCTTGAGATGAATAGGAGAAGCACTAGGACTCTGTTGTGTGAGCCACTGAGTTGTGGATGGTAAAATTCAAGAATTGTTTCAAAAATTAATTTGTTAAAAACTGAGAATAAATGTTTTATTTATTGATTATTAAAGAAAGAAAGACTAAATTAGGAAGATAAGCAAAAGAGTAACAGTTACATATTATTCAAGTTACATGAAACAGCATAAAAACTTTACCAATCAACATTTATTCAGCTTTATATTTGTTAGATTTTCACTGTTGGTTTTGCTTTAGGTAGCACAATTTTTAAACACCTCACTGTCTTTTACCACTGACCACCAGAGCAAGGACTACATTTTACTTTTCACAATAATCCAAAATATGAATAAAAACAAAAGGAAAACTTAGCTGATGTATTTTGAGGACAAAACACCTTGACTAAAATAAGTTTTCCTTTTGTCTTTATTCATATTGTCCTTTTACACATATACCCTAGCTAAAATTTTACACACTAAAATATGTTTACTTCATGGAAGTACTTTATCAATTCAGAAACTTTGACTAAGGATTATGTATAAACATTTAACAACTTAAAATGATGAATCTTGATTCATATGAGACTGTAGATATTTTTTACAAGACAGATAATTCAGGAGTTTTAAAAATGTTTATTCTTCCTATTCTGCAACATATCAGTAAGGATGTTAATACTCACCTTGTGCTGTTAAACCATAGTTCTAAGCTGAACTTGGCCAAGTAAATTCATATTAGAGACATGTACACAACTTTGAGTGGTTTTAATTTTTATGTGAAATCATATAAAAAAAACAAAGCAAAAAAAATAAATGGTATATGATGTTGGAAGCTGTACTTGGAATAAAAGAAACATAAACTGTACTTGGTAGAAAGATATATTGTATAATGGTGGGGGCTGTGTATATTAAAGAGCCGGTAATGTATTATCTGAAAGTGTTCAAGAGTGTGAATCACATAAAAGAAGTACTTCTCATTATAAAGGAAAGTACATATGTATTAGAAAAAGACACTGAATTTTTATTTATATCCCAAACATTATGTATGTATCTATGAAAATATGATATTCTTTTAAGAAAAGCTTGCTATTTAATGCCCCAGGTAGGACATTCTCTTCTTTACATATAAGACACTTTAAAACCATAGACAACAATGTGTGTGTGTGTGTGTGTGTATATATATATATATATATATATTGCACACACTGATGTTTTTAATGTAGAGAGTCCCAGGGACACACAAGTGGTGATTTTGGTGCGTCTCTGGGAAATTCAATGGGTTCCAACTAAAGTGTCTTAATAAATTTTTTGTTAAACTGCAGGGCTACAGACTAAATTTGTTTGTTTTTACCATCAATCCCCAAAATAATTTTAATAATGCTGAATCACTTAAATTAGCAAAACAACTTTTTTTTTTTTTTTAATTAATAAATTCAAAACAAAATCAGTATCTTCACTTAATCACAGTTCAATTAAGAAACTATATTTTTGAGAATTATGACTGTCATGGGTCCTTACCTATAAGTACAGAATGAACTCTTCCTAACACTATGTATACTACGCCTTTCAAGAGAGAGGGTCGAATCTAGTCGAGCCGATAGTAGTTCACTCCAAACTAGACTGACAGTCGTACTAACACCTTCCACATCTTGTATTATTATTTCATGTAATATACCTTCATTATTTCTACTATTGTGTTTGTGTTGTTCTTCCTTGGTCCTAACCTGGACCATAACAATGACAGAACTAAGTTTTTAAATTGCCAGAACAAATTTTTATTTATTTTTTAAAGTGAATCAATCAATTTAAAGCAAAGGTCAGCAAACTTCAATGAGGTAAAAAAAAAACGAGACAAGAAATTTTCTGGTAAGGTGACATTGATGTCACTTTCATGCCACCCATACATCCCACCATCCAATGAAAGAAGGAAAAATTAAGTTAGAGAAAGGAAGGAAGAAGTAGTTTAAAGGGTTTGAACGAATATGTGCAATGTATCGCTTTTCATGGGAAATTTTAGGTATGTCTCTGGGGTGCACAGATGGGAAATATTTTGCATCCTTTAAGGTTTTTATGCAGCAGGAAAGTAGGACACACACATATCAGAATCTGTGTGGATGTGTGTATATATATATATATATATATATATATATATATTGTCTTCCCTACTGGTTAAATCGGAGAAATTTTCACATATATATATAATCTCAAAAGCTTACATGTTGTAAAATGTCACATAAAAATCCAGTAGATTACCAACACTCAGCCAGCAATTGTTACCCATATCAATAATTTGGCAGGTAATTTTATCTATTCCATCTGTTAGTTTGCATATAAATTTCTTTAATGACATAAGTCATTTTTGCAGACATACCAGGTTCTTGCCAGCCAAACAATGAATTTTGTTTCTCTGGCAACATTTCTAGGTACAGTATAATAAATAAGCAAAAAGGAGTCCTGCTTGATAGTCAAGTGACACCATTTGCACACACACAATATATATATATATATATATATATATATATATATATATAAACGTGAAAACATGTATATCTTTCTTACATATAAATATATCTTGCAGCAATACATAAATACAGTGCAGAGGTTAAGTGATTGTGTGTTTTTAGTTATGACTCAATATGGTTTCAAGTGGATTTCCAGTCAGGAATTGTGAGGCAGATTCTCTGATAATTAAGTGAATTCTTATTCCTGTCTTTCCCCCTTCATATTGTCCCAAAGGATTTATCTTATTACTTCCAATTAGCAGAAACAGAAAACCAGACCAGTAATTGATTTAATGCAATGTTGTTTTTTCTCTCATAAAATAGAGAGCAGGGAGGTCAGGAGGCATTGATTAGGATTGGGGTAATAAAAAGGTTGAGGTCAAAAAAAAATAACCTCTGATTAATGTCTAAATTGTGGTTTGCACAAATTTATAGGGAAGAAAAAAAAGCATGTTGGAAATTACAAATATTGATGAACTCCACTGTTATTTGTTGTAAAGCTCTCTTAACATTTGCTGATATATTCCTATTTGTTTCCTTCCTCTTTAATAGTAGCCCCCACAATTTTTGGAACAGTTATGAAATAATTGGTTCAACAATTAAAAGTACATATACAGACCATGTCTTACCAAAGGAGTCATGAAACAGGTTTTATGATTTTTTTGGCAAACTTGGAACTTCATGCCCACAAAAAACAGTGTGTCAAAAGGACAGTTTTTCCCATGGCATCACTTTCATCTTAACTACCTTCACTCTTTGGCAATGTTTATTGTTTTAAAAAATGATTAGAATTGGAATAAAACCTAAGCATATGATGAAACTGAAGTTATAATTTTTTTTTTCCTGAGAATTTACAAAAATATTAAACACTACTTATTTATTAGATTGTTTATTTACAAGAATAATTTTATATTTACAACATTCTAAAATTTAATACAATGCAATATTATAACTTACCGATTTATAAAGAAATAAATATGAAAACAATTTTTTATTCATAAATTTATAAACATTTACTAAATTATTAAAACATGTGAACCGACTATAAGGAAATTCCTATTTACCATTTTCTAAAGTATGAATCAATTGGCAATTAGCCAATATTTTAACAACTATTCCAATAAATAAATAATGTAAATAAACCATCTAATAAATAAGTAGTGTTTATTATTTTTGTTATCAATTCTCAAGAAGAAATAAAATGTATAAATTCACTTTCATATGCTTGCCAATGGTCCACTCTAGCTGAGAACTGTGACGCCTGGCTTCTCATTGCCAACCATGCTGTCTCTTCGTTTGAAAATAGTTACAGGGCTGCTCTCAGGGACAATAGGTAGAGGAGAAAGTACTGCAATGCTATGCCATCGAACCCAGGTTGGACCTTCAGTTGCAACTGCTGCAACAGTGTATTACTGTCCTGAATTGGCCTTATCACTGACAAACGTGCCTGCAATCGCCATGAAAAGACTCCTTCTTGATTTTTGTTTTGTGAAGCCAAGCCATGATGATGGTGTTAAGGTTTTATTACAATTCTAATCATTGCTTTTTATAACAAAAAAAAATTGCTGAGGAGTGTTGGTAGTTAAAATAATAGTAGTGCCAATAGGAACACTGTCCCTTTGACACACTGTTTTTTTGTGAGCATGAGGGTCCATGTTTGCCATTTTTTAAATATAGTGCCTAAAATAATTGATTGGCACTTCTGTCTGGGATCAGAGTATCAGGGCTCTTCTTCCTAAGAACTACACAGTTCCTAATTTTCATCAATTACTTTCCCAGTATCACCACTTTTCAACTATTGTGTCTATGCTGATAACACAACTATTTATTGATGAGTCTGATCTATTTGATAAGATGAAATTGGCAGCTTGTTAATTTTAACACCTCCTAAATGTAATTGCTCTCTTTTAATAGTCTTTGAGAACTTTTTTTTGCCTTCCATCAGCATGGCTAATGCTAACCTTTAGGAGAGTAACATATTGCACATCTTCTGTTAACATGATGTAGAAAGATTGCTTGGTCTGCTGATAAAAAAGTTGGTTCACTATGTTGTGCTAGACAATTTTTCCTGCCAGAATCTATCTTGCACATTTATAAGTCTATTATTCTTCCATGCATTGAATAGGGCTGTCACATCTGGTCTGGTGCTTCTTGTAGAATAACAATACAATAAACAGCACTTACCAGCGTAAGGGTCCCAGCTAGTGTCCAGCTGGCAGACAAAAATAAAGCAGGTTGTAACTTAATACAAACCCTGCAAACTAACTGATGAATCAAGCTGGTATTTATATAGAAATACCTCCACTCAGGTACCAGCAGCCAATCACAGCCCAAGAAATGGACTATCCCACTTTAGCATAATGAGATGCTCCATGGCACCATAAATAGCTCTCTTTCTCAAGGTTGAATTACTATTCACTTAGCTTGCTCCACAACTGAGTGTTTATCTCGACCACATGATTTTTCTACACTTCTATTATATATTTAAAGATTCTTGATAAAATCCAAAGAAGAATTTGCAATGTTATCTATCCTGACCTGGCATCTTGGTTTTAGTCACTTTCCCATCATAATAACATAGCTTCCCTGTGCCTTTTATATAAATATTTTCATTGTAATTGTTCCATTGAGCTTTCCTCTTTGTTACCTTGATGTTACAAATTTAAGTACAATACTAGATTGGCAGCTAGGTTTCATCATTTTACAGTTGAAATTGCTAGATGCAATCGTAAGTTCTATGCTAACAGTTTCTTCTTTTGCACTTCTTGCTAGTGGAGCTCTTGTCTAGCTTCTTGCTTTCTAGTCAACTCTGTTCTTCAAAAATTTAAATGCAATTAGAAGAATCTATCCCTGTGGACTAAGTAAAGAGTTTGGTTCAAATTCCAATGTATATCACCTGAAGAAAGCTGTATCATACAATGGTTGAAACATTGTAAATATGGCAATAAAGATGAAGACAACAGTCCAAATGATATAAATAGTCAATTGTTATATTTTGTCTTCTTAATTCCTGTGTTTTTATTGATCTCTCTCCTTAATAATTGTTTTTCTTTTTCTCAGTAACCAGTGTCTTAGTGTCTTTATTGTCATGCTTAGAGTGAAATGATTAAAAAAAAAAAGAAAAGAAAGAGTATGCAAGCGCCCATGCCTGGGATCAGTGTACATGAGCTCTTTGCTGAGATCTCTTGCTGAATGATTTTCTATAATCCTGTAAACCAGTTGAGCTTGATAGTGTTCAGCTCAAGATATTATTTAAAAATCAATCATTAAAATTCATTTGTACCAGCCTATATTGTCTTGAAATGTGACTTCCACACAAAACTAAAAAAAAACCTACTGTATTCTATTGTACTGTATATTCACCACTTTAGAAAAAAAAAATTTTGTAACAATGAAAAGTAGATATTTTACAACAATGTGGAATGCAATAGATCATGGATCAAGTGAAATGATCTGCTACTAACTGTACCAAAGGAGTCTTCATCCAAAAGAATGTGTTTCTGTGTATATAGTGGGAACAGAATAGCATCCTCTCTTATGAACTCTTTCTGGAAGAGCAAATGATTTAATTTTTGTAACTACTGCTCTCAATTCAACCAGTCATATCAGCAATCAATGAAGTGCCTGTCTGGAATTAATAGAAAGGCCATAATATTCTATGTGGACAACACTACATTTTTCTGTGGTAACCAAGGAAAAATTCATAATTTTTGATCATCTAGTGTATTTACTAGATATTGTACATTTTGGATTACCATTTATTCTGGTATTAATAGAATTATCTTAATGAAAAAAAAATCAATTCCCAGGAAGGCCATAAACCATTGAGAACAGTTTTGCTTTTGAGAGGATGGAATTATGATGACATTAACTGAAAGATGACATAAGATAGCAGAATAAAATGTCAAATATGTTATTTATTAAGCTTAACTTAACATAAGACATCCAGTGATGATCAACCTCACTACTCAGTAGTAATCATCAACCAGAATAACTTGTTAACTGAAGTGCCCAAAATGGTGATTATGTTGTTTAATAAAGTTACTGTTGCAAATAAAGGAATTGTCTTTTATTTTTACTTTATAAATTGAATAAACTTTTTGATTTGAAACCTGCTTTGATAGAAAACTTAAACTGAAAGGATTCTTAACTCTAACCCTAATATATTCCCACTATGCTACATTTGTTTTTCAATCTAAAGAACCTGTTTACTGATTTTGTTTCTATCAGTTCAAATATTTGAGTTAAACTATGAAGTCAGTGAAACTGACATATATCCATTTACATTTTTAAATGTATAGACTTACCTCTTCCTTTCTTAAGGAAGAGGTAAGTCATTTCAGGATCTATGTGATCATAGTTCTTCACTGCAAAATTGGTGTGTGTTGCACTATGACTTGGCCTTAAGTAAAGAACACCATGGTTACCACACTCTCTTTGTCTTTTTAATATTTGTAAATTGTACATTGTCATAATTGTTCTTCAGAGAGTGGTTTCACATTGCCTTCTTCACAATTTCAAATTCAAAGTTGACCATCTTCTCAACTGATTGTTAATCAAGGCAAGGGATAGCAGTCTGCATGGTTATTTTAAGGTTTAGAAACAAAGAATTAATTTTTTTAGTTGCATTTAGAGTGTATGAATTGGAATGATTATAAATCAGTTGGATTATAGGATCAGGCATAAAGTATAATCAGGGTTTAATCTTTGCTACAAATTCAAGAGGTAATCATTTAATAATTTAAAATGCAATTATTTCCTTGTCATATATTCACATATGTATGTATGTATCTATGTATTATTAATCTTTCAACTAATGTTTATTTTAACATAATTTCAATTGCTTTTTATTGCAACTCTGACCCATGATCATCAACAAGAAAAAAAACCATTGGTAATGGAAATGAAAAAGATTATATATGTGAGAGAGTGAATATATATATATTTGTGATGTCAACGGATACTCGTTGCAACTTTTGTGATGTCAACGAATACTTGTCACTTTCGTAATATTCATTCTAGTAGAGACTTTGTAATTGTAGATACAACTATAGTACACGTCTTCAAATAGCACTCACACTAATACTACTTGCTCGAATAATAATCCATATAGTGATCCGAAAAGTGAAATAGTATAGTGAATAGAGTAGAGAATAGCGGTCTGTATAGCAATAGAGTAGAAATAGCAATCCATATAATATGGAGGATAGACTGGAAATAGCAATCAATTAGACACACACTATCTCCCATATATGCGTTTCCTCTATGGTCACATGGTCTACTTAATTCATTAATGGGATTGCCTGTGTTTGCTCACTGGCAATCTATGTTCAAACTCAAGTGTCGGTAGCGACACTTTATTCCTATATATATATATATATATATATATATATGAGAGAGTAAAGATATATATATAATATATATAGGTACCTTCAAAGAAATGCCTGAGGTTTAAAATTAATTTCAAAAATAAAAATACACTTATTCAATCTACCTTCTTCTTTCCGTGTCTTTTTATCTGGCCTCTAACAGGCCACAACAACTTGGCGATGAGGATTTGCGAGGACCACGGGGATTAGAAAGGAACTCTCCTAAAACATGGGCAAACGAGTTTTCATAAAAGAACTACGTGTAATTGCCAATTTGTCTTAACAGTGGATACATGAGAAATTTTTTAAAATTTTTTGTCACAGTTTTTGCATTTGAAAAGCATCTGGAAAAAAACAGAAAAGTAAAACTGGAAAAAAAAAAGACACACTTATCATGGAGGATTTCAAATATATTTTATTAGATCTTGTAAAGTACCAGAATGTACAGCAAGAGAAGTGGCAAAAACAACTGCTCTCTCAACAGGAAAAAATGGAAAACTTATTTCTGGAAACCTAGAAAGAAAATCAAGAGAGACAGCTTGAATTTCAAAAGCACATTTTAGAACTGACAAGCCATAGTAATTCCATCAAAAACAAATTTTCTTTTTCGCAAAACACCATTTGGAGCACAATAGAGAATTTTTCATACACTCCCGAGGAAGACATAATCTTTGCATCATGCTTTAGGAGATATGAGGACTTATATACTACAGATTGTGCAAATTGAGGTGACTTGAAAAAAGTACGTCTTCTTCTGAGGAAACTTGGCACAACTGAGCACACAAAATTTGTAAACTACATTCTGCCCCGGAAGACTAGTGAGTTGACATTCACTGAAGCAATGGAATTACTCATGGAGCTTTTCAGTCCAAAGACATCTCTTTTCCATAAGAGATGAAAATGTCTTAATCTAACTAGGAAAGAATGGAAAAATTACACCACTTTTGTGTCAGTAGTAAACAAGCACTGCGATGATTTTAGACTGGCAGAGCTAAGTGTGAATAACTTCAAATGTTTGATATTAGTGCAAGGACTAGTTTCAACAAAAGATTCAGAAATTAGGCAAAGAATACTAAACAAATTGGGGAATGAGCCAAATATAACTCTACAGCAGATCGTCAGAGTTATGTCAGTGTAAAGCAAAATTCTAAAAATAATTGGGTATTGCTCACATCAAAAAAGTATGCTACAAACAGAAACAAAGTCTCCTAAATTTAATGAAACAAAAAAAAGCAAAATAATTTGCCCCCTAATCAATGTTACGGATGTGGGGCCCTACACTGGTACAAAGATTGTATTTTCCAGAACAAAAAATGTTACCTATATAACCAAGTCGGACACAAAAGCTTGCATTGCCGATCTAAAAATAAAACCAATAGCCGCATAAAAATACAAGGTCGGACAAACTAGATGGTGCTAATACCAGGAAATTCGTGCATGTAAAAATGTTAAACAAAGGTGTGGAAATTCAACTAGACTCAGGTTCTGATTTGACAATAATAAACTTGCAAACATGGAAAATATTGGGTAAGCCAACCATGATAAAATCTAACAAGATTGCAAGATCAGTAACAGGGGAAAAAATTAAATTTGAGGGAGAATTGATTGCTAATACAACGTTCAATGGAAAGACTCTTAAATTAAAATTGTTCGTACTGAAAAATACTAACAACATATTTGGCACTGATTAGATGACACAATTCCAGCTGTGGGACTTACCTGTAAATTCTTACTGCCAAAAACTTATAAATTGGAATGCCGAAGCTGAAAAACTGAAAAAAGAACTGAAGGAAGCCTATCCAGAAATTTTTTTTCTAGTGGGTTAGGCAGGTGTACCAAGATGATGGCAAAAGTTGAACTACAAGCCAGTGTTCAATAAGAAGCAAAATGTGCCTTTTGCCTCGTTGGAACAAATTAGTGAGGAACTTGATAGATTAGTAAAAACAGGAGTTCTATCAAAGGTAGAGTACAGCAAACGGGCTGCACCAGCAGTCTATGTAAAAAAGAAATTGAAAGATATACGCATTTGTGCTGATTTTTCAACAGGATTAAATGCTGTTCTGAAGGACTATCATTATCCTCTTCCTTGCCCAGAAGACATTTTGTGAAACTAAATGGGGGAAAATTTTTCTTGAAAATTGACCTTAGCAATGCTTATTTGCAAATTCCGATTGAAGAGGTGAGTTTGAAGCTATTGTGTATGAATATGCAGCGCGGATTATATAAATTCGAACGTTTACCGTTCAGGGTCAAGGTTGCGCCAGCAATTTTCCAGCAAGTCATGGATACTATGCGGAGTGGCCTTGACTTCTCAGTTGCTTATTTAGATGACATTCTGATGAAAAGCCAAAGCATAGTCAAACATAATGGATCATGTCCACAAAGTTTTTGCTACGATTCAAGATTACAGTTTCAAACTTAAAGAGACCAAATGTGATTTTTTTTTCATGGAAAAAATCGAATACCTAAGACACATAATCGACAAGGATGGCTGGAGACCAAATCCTGAATGGGCTGCCATGATTAAAGACATGCTGGCATGCAATAACATTGTTTCATTGCAGAGCTTCCTTGGATTAGCAAATTATTACCAGGCATTCATACCAAATACGCATGATTTGTGTGCCCTCCCTTAATGAACTATTAAAGAAAGACAAGCTCTGGATAGCAGAATGCCAGGAGGCATTTGAAAAAATAAAACACTGACTTATTTCTTACAACCCGAACTTGGAAATCATTGTTGCCAGTGATGCTAGTTTGTATGGCGTAGGAGCATGCATTCTTCACAAAATGACTGATGGAACAGTAAAACTGATAGCTCATGTGTTAAGAGCTTTGCTTCCTGTGGAAAAAAATTATTTGCAGATTGAAAAAGAGGTGCTTAGGATTATATTCACAGTTGCAAAGTTCCACTGCTATATTTACGGTTGACATTTCACTCTACAGACAGACCACAAGCCACTACTCACTATTATTCACACGGCCAACAGATGACAGAGATGGAGTACAATCCTGCTAAATTGCAACTTTAAAATGGAGTACGTGTCATCAAAAAAATTCAGCCATGCGGATGGATTTTCAAGACTAATTCCCAAGTACAAAGAACCACTGGAAGATACAGTGCTCGCCTCCCTTCAATCTGAAGGAGAATTAAAAACTACCCTTTGTAATACAGTAAGGGAACTTCCAGTGATGCTTGAACAAATAAGACAAGAGGCTCTCCACAATGAGTATATCAAGAAAACAAAGGCGAAAATTTTTGAAAAGGACCAGTGAACCATAGACGTTTTCTCTATATGCAACAAGGTGTTACTATACAGGGAACATGTCTTGATTCCGTCAACACTCCGGAAGTGTATTTTGGAAGATTTTCATGCTGGCCATCCAGGGAGTACTGAAATGAAAAGTTTGATGCGTAGCTATGTCTATTGGCAAAACATGGACAATGATATAGAAAACACTGTCAAATCATGTAAAGGCTGTGTCATGACAGTGAAGGCACCTCCTATCAAATTCAATCCCTGGCCAAAAATGAATCTACCTTGGTCTAGAATTCACATTGACTTTGCGGACTCTCTAGAAGGATATTGCTACCTCATTGTAGTCAAGAGTTTTTCAAAGTGGCCCAAAGTACACACATGCAAAAACCCAAGTACAGAAATTACTATAAAATTTCTACGTAAACTGTTTGCCAGATTCGGAGTAGTGGACACCTTATTGTCCGATAATGGAAGTCAGATTATGTCTGGAGAATTTAGAGACTTCTGTGAAACATATCAGATCAAACATCACTACCGCTCCATACCATCCAAGGTCTAACAGACAGGCTGAGAGATTTATGGATACTTTGAAGAGAGCTTTGAAAAAAGCTAGGGCTGCACCAACTGAAAAAGCCCTTCAACAATTTCTTCAAGTATACAGAATTACACCTAATAACAAAACACCAGATTCAAAATCTGCAGCCGAGGTGATGTTTGCATGTCAGATATGGCCCATTTACGATAAATTACTCCCGAAACAGACAAAGCCAGGAAGAACATGTGATTGCTTCAAGCCAGGATCGAAGCTAGACTGATTTGACATCAGTCAAAGACTCTTACCCCCAGGCTGTTGGCACATGCTACAGAGAAAGGAAATTTTTAACGTATTATATACATGACATAAGCATTATCAGCTGCCAGCGAAGAGCTTAGTATTATAGCAGCAGCAGCCATAAAATATCCTTTCTTCTAAAGTGCTCAACCGATGAACAGGAGTGTATATAGTCATCCACAGACAGACTTTTTTTTACTGTATCACTGCTCTTCAGTGTGGCTAGACACATGATTGTTTCAAGCTGGGATTGAAACTTGACTCATTTGATATCAGTCATAGATTGAAAAAATGGAAAAAACTTGAGTGATATGTTTCATTCTGCGAAGACTTTTTCAAACTGATAACAGTTTTATAATGCTACTTATCAACTCAGTAAAAACTACAATTGAAAAGAATTTATCTCCACTTAATATAAAGTTTGTCACAACCTCTTCAACAGCAATAAGAAATTTAATCATCACAAAACAAAATAACATTAAACCTGAAGCAGGAATTTATAAAATAAATGGCAAAAAATGTCTCATGAAATATATTAAGAATAAAAAACCTATTATATGAACATAAAACTTTACACTCAATGCATTAGTCACTTGTTGTAATAGGTCTGACCTTAATTGCAACTGAAAGAATGTAATTTGGATTAAAAGAGAAAGAAATTTATTAAGCCAAAAATCTATTGAAAATATATTTAAATTCAGAATTTAAGAATAATCTGTGGTAAATTTATGTCCTGAAGCATACAAGATACCTTCAGCTGACTCAACAATGACTAATAAACTATTACTGATACAATGTGGAATAATTAAAAACAATAGTGATAAAGATAAAAAGAAATGTGATAAAATGTTGAATGGGATAGGTTTAAATAGGTTAAACATCTAAATATACAGTGGCATGATTATATTGAATCAATTGCTATTGTTAGGAAAGTTTTTACAATTTTTCTTGTAAGAATCCATCTTGCATATTTATAAATTTACCATTTGTCCATGCATTGAATATTGCTACCATATCTGGTTTGATGCTTCTGCTATATATCTAGGGATTCTTGACAAAATCCAACGAAGGATTTGTAATGTAATCCTTCATAATGTAGCATCTCAACTTCAGTTATTTTCCCACCCCCATGATGTGGCTTCCTCTGTCTTTTCTATAAATATTTTCATGGGGGTTGTTCTAATGAGCTTTCCTCCTTGGTGCCTCGACTATCTGAAGTTAGGTCTCACTGTTTTACTGTTGAACTCGCTACATGTAATTAAGTTCTATTCTAATAGTTTCTTTTCTCACCTGTGGAACCCTCTTCTGGTTTCTTGCTTCGCTGCCACCTACAATCTTCAAAAATTTAAATGCAATGTCAGTCACCATTTTCTGTCTTCCTGAATCCTGTTCTTTTATTGTCCTTTCTCCTCACTAAAGTCTTCTCATTCTCTTTCACTCCCAGTAACCCCTTGTGTCTTAGTGACATTATCGCCTTGCTTGGGGTGGAATAATTTTAAGAAATGTATATATAACACACAAAATGTGTTATGCTATGCTTTTGGCTTTCCTTACTTATATGTGATAAAAACCTGCTTAAATTTATGAGAGTCTCATGGGATAGCTGAAGTACAGATGACCAAAAATGACAAAATTTGATATTACCCACAATTTTATTTATTCACTTTTTAATGCCATGCCTATTTAAGATGCAGACAATCATGGCTCTCCATAGATACTGTTCATGTGGTCTAAAACATCATCTACATTTTAAAATTAGTTAATATACATATTCTGATTAGAATTGTATAAACTGTTCAATTTAAAAAATAACAAGCTTTTTATGCAAATAATTATATACACACAAATGTAAACATATGAATATTAAGTGCTTATAGATTTGGCATGTTTGCATATAAGAGGATTGACTTTGCAAATAAACAAATTAAATTATTGTCATGAATTAATCAAACCAACACCCTATCTGTTTATATCAAGTGAATATGGACTGGTAGTGGATTTAAACAGATTTGAAGAGATTAGTGTAGCCCAGGGACCGCTAATCCTGATTAAAGTTATATATTACTAGATTTTTAAAAAATTAAATCAGTTTTATTGATTTTACTATAATTTAGGAATGTGGTTTATTTAATAATACGACTCAGTAACCTTTTTTTTTCTGCATGTGTTCTGTATTTCCTGGTATAAAGGACACACCCCAATTTTGAAATTTTTTTTAATACTAATATTCACCCAATACTAGACCCAAGAGCCACTCAGAAGGTTACTGTGTGAAGTTATATTAGTGCAGGAAAGGACAACTGTTAGGAGCATAGAACTGAAATAGACTTTAGAAATTCAATTGGAAACCCAATTCAAAACAGGGAATAAGGGATAAACATCTAGTCCTCTTTAAAAGGCTGGGAAGGAGTGTGAACCAGATGACAGATGAACCTACACCATATATATATATATATATATATATATATTATGGGTGTGTGGCTGAGTGTTTAGAACATTTGCTTTCTGACCATAAGATCCAGGGGTTTGAATCTCACCACGATTGATTTTTCAGGAAGTAGACTTCCTGATATTATCCTTTTGGAGGGGGTGATCCCTGCTTTCAGTACCTTTGGAAAGTGCCTGAAAAACCATACTACGAGTTGACCCAAGCTTTGTAAGTGAAATTGGGTAGAAAGAACCATTGATAGCTGTGCTATCACGAAATTACAAGTCATCGTGACCGAGGTTTTGAGTATGCTGGCCTTGTTCAGATTGTTGATCATGCTAGATAACATGCTCTCTCCCAGAAAGTGTAACTAAGGTCTGAGCATAGTTGCAGTATAAACCACAGGTTGGCTCTGTGGGTGTTGAACAAACACACATGTGCCTGAGTAAGCATTTGCAATAGGGATTGACTAACCGCTATAATAGACATGTATCCTCAAATACGAGTGGTCAGCTATTATATATATATATATATATATAAAATAATAAACATAAAATAATCTTTGACCTGTAAGATACTAAGTAAACTTTTAAAATTTGGGGGGGGGAGAATAAAATGCCATGTTTGATACTGGGAAACAATCTGTTGCATAAAAAATCACAGGGACTGACATGTCTACACCAAAAACAATACCCTGTCCGGTGGCAAAAGCTGCTGGTGGCTCTGGGGGTGGCAGTACCACCTTAGCCACCAAAACTGTGTTACCTCCCCTGGTTGGCAGCTCATGAG
Organism: Acanthosepion pharaonis; assembly: GCA_903632075.3. Classification (NCBI taxonomy): domain Eukaryota; kingdom Metazoa; phylum Mollusca; class Cephalopoda; order Sepiida; family Sepiidae; genus Acanthosepion; species Acanthosepion pharaonis. The sequence continues at coordinate 5,237,057 of CAHIKZ030004896.1, read as the reverse complement.
GGCAGGGTATTGCATATGCTTTCACACATTATATGTAAAAAAAAAAATTAAATAAATAAAATATGCTATATTTATGGAGGAAGAGTGCTCAATATCAGTGAGAGTATTTATAGATGTAGACAATGTGGACATGGGAATTAACACTGCATAGTGACTGTCAGATTAATGTCATAATACAGTCTTCATTGAGGCATGAACCTGACTGTCACATGCAGTGTTGCTTCCTATGTCTACAAACTGTCTCTCTCTGAAAAGCACTTAGAGGCCATAAGATGAAGCAGTGGCAACAGACTTGAAATTCAAACTTTTACTTAATTTAGTTTTGCTATGCTAACAACCACAATGCCTCTTTAACTTCCCCATAAAATAAAGTCTAATTATGAAACAGTATTCTTTGCTTTAATTAAATTATTTCAATGATGTACAACTTTGTCTATAAAACAAATCAAGAAAAGTTCTTAGAATTCTAAAAATAGATGAGAATAATGCAGCTAATGAAATGCAGACGAACTCATAAGATGTTGGTAGTCATTTTATTAGGATTTGTATTTCAAAAAAATTTTTTTACTAATGTTCACCCAACACAAGACCCAAGAACCACTCAAGGTAGAGGATTACTCTGTGGTGATGTATGACCATAAGAAAGGGCAAGAAGCGAAATTCTTGGAGGCCATGTAGGAATTATAATGGTTAAACTCTTGACTTGAGGAGGTCAAGATTTAATTTGTGAATAACATTTCAGAGTTCAGCCGGAGACGTTAGAAGTATCATGTGGAAGGAGACTTTAGAAGGAACAAGAAACCTTATCCCAAACAGGAAACAAGGGATAAACCTCTACTCCTGTTTAAAAGACCAGGAAGGTGTGTGAAACAGATGATAGGTGAACCTATCTACTCCCATTAAGAGAGGAAAAAAATTCAGTTGGAGACATTATAAGTATAGTATGGAAGTATCTTCTAGAAGGAACTAGAAACTCAATCCTAAATAGGAAACCAGGGATAGACCTCTACTCCTGTTCAAAAGGAGGAGTGTGAACCAGATGATAGGTGAACGTATCTACTCCTATTAATTTTTGATGAAGTATGCATTTTTATATAATTGATACAAACAAAATAAATGCTATAAAATCCTTGATGCTCTTTCTATATGCATGGTATCAAAATGTTTTAAATATAAACGAGTAAAAAGAAGAATGTAATTTGCTAAAATGCAATGTCAGGACAATAGATTTGATTTCAAGATTTATTCAGAAAACTGAACACATTCTTTGTTACTGATACTGTTACCACAACATTTTGACTACTTCATTCTACAACCTTCTTCAGGTTTATCATCACTAAGAAAAAAAGAATTACTTTGTTGAAATTAACTAAACCAGATTATTTAAGATTGCATCAATATCTGTAGCTGAATTTTGATTTGAAAGCTTCATTATATAATGATTCATATGGGCAATTAATGTACACTACTGCAAAAAAATGTAATAATAAAAAAAGATAATTTCTGTCTGTGATAACAACAACAAAGATGTGGACAACAGTCTGCAGGTAAATAGTGTAAATAAAATAAAGATAAAAATAAAAAATAATACTAAAAAATATAAATAAAAATTTAAATATTTATCTGTTTTTCATTCATGTGTTTATGTTTGAAATTTTTTAGTATCATTTTTCTCCCAAACAAGAATTATAAGATCAATTTAGGACTTTTTTTTTAAAAAAAACCCACTTGTGTTATAATCTCTTATACAGAGAATAAGAACCCATGCATGCAGAGTTGCCAGTTTGGGTTACATTTGAAAGCTCAGCATTACTAAATTTGGAATTTTGCTACTTGCAACATTTTAAAAATAAGCTGAACTAATTTAGTATAAACATGAATAGAAAGTCAATGTAAAATTTAGTAAAATTCCTGAAAATTTAGCCTAATTCACATTTCTTTTTCATAAGGAGTTTATTTTTTAAGCAATTAGTAGTGAAGAAACTTAAACCAGCATGTTAACCACCGAATTAAGAACAAGTAGGCAATCAACAAATGCGTGGGTAGGGAAACAGATATTGGCATGCTGAATTCAAATTCTGGTCTAGTCTATGGTGTTCCCTTTCACATAAATACCCTTATGAAAAATGTGAATCTGACCCTTCTCTTTCAGCTATGGGTTAAATAGAAAGGTAGATTGGGTAACCATCAGTCAAAGTGAAAAATTACACTGAATTCCAAACTTTGGAGAAGGCAATGGGAAACTACTCCTGTCTTTTTCAACGAATCATAGCAATTATCAGGTAAGGAAATGGAATCAGTGGAGAGTCATAATTGCATCCATCCTAAAGAGATATGGCTTTTTTTATTTTTATTTTTTTTTTAATCAAAAATCATAGGTTGTATTCTATCAGTATTATGAAATCTTGAATAACTTAGTATTTTCCTTTTTGTCTAGCTTATGACCACATCACATTTAAACATCAGTTCCTGTACGATCACCAAAATTAAGCAATGTTGAGACTGGTCAGTACCTAGATGGGTGACTGCCTGGGAATACTAAGTGTGCGTGGGTAGTGGTAATGGCTTGGAATTGTTAATTGGAAGCCAAGTTTGAATTCCAGTTGGGTTCATTATATTCATTTATGTGCAATTACCCTTGGGAATGATATGAATCCATCTGTTCTCCCACTAGCGATGGGTTAATTAGTAAGACTTGTATCACTAAGCCATTATTATCTCTAAAAATAAAATTGCATACAAAATATTTAGATTTCAATTTTAAATAACCCATAGAGTTTGGTGTGCTGCTAAACAGGAACATCCAACAACCAACCTTGCATGCCTAAATTTAAAAAAAAAATGTTCTAATTTTTCAGGACGTTTTATTCAGAAAATTAAAACCTGTAAATGTTGAATAAAATTTATAAAAGCCTCATCAGACATCTTGAAAAAGTTCTGATGTGTTCATACAGACTTGCATACAGAAGAGTGTTTTGTACATTGTTTATTAATTTTTTCTTTTTTTTTGAAGATACTCAAACATAATTAGCTAATAGACTTGTCTGTGGCCAAAACTTACCTTTTCTTTGCAAAATTAATATCGTTATTAGTTTGATGTTTTTGATTTATGTGTTAAGATCTTTTAAGTCATTACATTGTTTCATATTTGAGTCACATTTTTTGTTCACATATTTCATGAAATAAGATTTAATTTTTTTTAATTTTAAAAGTAGCTAGCTTATACATTCCAAATAAGAAAAATCATAAAACTCTCTTCAGCTTTCTTCTACAAATGAAGATTGAATATTTGCCAATAAAAATATTATCAGTTTTAATTATCAAATTGGTATATAGCCTGAACAACCTTCTAAATGTTTATGAATTTTGAATTCTAAAATTGCCATTAATTCTTTTTTTTCTTTCCTTCTTTTTCAAATATCTTTAATTTCAGTTCAATGAAAACAAAAATCAAGCACACAAGAAAAATATTTATCTGCTACTTCAATGAAAATTTATCACAAGGTTTACAGGGAATGAAACCCGAATATATTTGGTCAGTGGCCATAATTCATATAGTTTCTTCGAAATTGTTTGTCCAGTAGCTGAAATCAATGACCACTGACATTGAGGCAAGGTTGCTTGTCCTAATAATTCTAACATTCATTGAACATGAAATCTGTTTTTATTTTCCAATATTCTCCATTTTCTATATCTACCAAAAGACATTTATTTGTCAAAATTGGCGGCAGCTATTTCTGATTAAACCAAATTTGAAATTTTGTAGTTTATTCATGTCAACAGCCAAAATATTTGGGTTTTGAATAAGTGGAAGAGCAAATCAAGATCTCAAAATATGTGCTTTGTAACTGAAGATTAATACCGTGGCATGGCTATAAAAAGGGAAATTGATTTTTATGACTGGAAGTTGAAGAAAGACTTCATAAAGAAACTGAGGAAGAAGAAATATGTTCACAAAAAACAGGATGTAGAGATTTTTTTCAAAAATATTTGCATATATAGTTTTATTTTTATAATTAATGAAATTTATTGTGAAGATAAATCATATGAGAATTATTTATTTTTATTTTTTATCAGAACTCTCCTCCAATATTTTATTTTGTTTTCAGATGTTAGAAAAAAAAATATATATATATTTTTAAAATTTTTCAATTCATCAATATTCTGTAACCATCCCGGTAAATTTTAAAAGTTACAGAATATTTTGAAGATTTTTTTAATTTTTTTGCAAAAATAAATTTAGGGTTTTAGATTTTGAAACATGGTTGAATTAGAAAAAAAATTTATAATATATACTATTTTGTAAAAATAAAATATCTATAAGAACACCGGATTTTATATCTTATATTTATATATATATATATATATATATATATAGGTAGGTACCTCCAAAGATTTGCTAAAAAATGAGCATACATGATGAAAAAAAATGCCTCATACTTAATAAAAGCAAAGTTTTATCATCAAAAATGTTCATTATTATTAAGAAAAAATACCAAAGGCCTTTTTTATTATTAAATTATATTTTTTGATCATTTTCAGAATGTTCAAAATTTTGGTTAAAATTTTTTTGGCATCAGCAGGAGACCATAAACTAGTATAGGAAATTTTAGCATCTTTTTTTTTTTTACAGTAAAAAATACATTGATTTGGAAATTCTTGCAAAACTCAAATAATTGTTGGATTTTAATGAAAATTTTAGGACTTATTCACAAATAAATGAAATCATTTTAGAAATATTTTAGATTTTTGTAAATACGGATGTTCATATACATCATTATCAGAAAATAAAAGTAACTATGTTAAATTAAAACCAGAGTAACTAGAATGCAATAAAATATTAGATTACTTATAATATTTTCCTAAATTTTTAAGATTACAGGGTAGCTAAAAATCAGCACTCATGGCCTGATGATTGCATCTAGCATGAAACAGACTGTTGCCTCTAAGTGTTGACTTCCATGTTCACTTTTATATTCTGAAAAGTTCTAAAAATGAACAAATGACAATACAATGGACCTTTTTTAACCCATAAATACGCGATATCATAAAACTATATTTTTACCATTTTATATATACATCCCCCACCACACACTCAGTTTTGAAATTTTTTTACCATAACATATTTTTGTGGATTGAAATTACATGTGTGAGTATGGTAGTTCAGTTCACCATGTCTTGAAGAAGACCCAAAAAGAAATAAAGTGGAAGAACTCACTAACCTTGGAGAGTAGAAATTTGCTAAGGGATATAAGTCATGTTGAGTTTGGAGTTCTTTCATTTAATTATATTTTTTTTTTATTTTAGGGATGACTCTAACAATAGTGCTTATATGATGAATCAAAATTTCTGATTAATTTGATCCCAGTTGCCAAGTTCAAATCAGAATTTTTATATGAAAAGTTTACAAATATTGTTAATTTTATCAATCATTTAAATGGGTATGCAATTGCTGTTATATGTTACAATAATTATATAAATCAAGCTTTTTACCCCCAAGAAAGTTGATACTGTTGAAAATAAACCTTGGATAACTATTTTGTTGGAAGGAGAATTCTTGCAGTTTCTAAATAAATTTATTGTTCCATAAACTATGAGAATGTTCCTTCCAACCAGATCAAAATGGTTAATATTTGCTTTTTCACTATGTTCATATACTGACAAGTATTTAGAATAATTGGATAAGTGAAGCTTGTTCAAAATTTATTTTAGAAGTTGTCTTAAAATGTTAGCATAAGTATTTTTTTCATATTTCATGAAATAAAGGTGAATGTGTGTAAAAGTTAAGACTATAAATATAATAAAAATACATGGAATAAAACCACAAATATTATCAAAACTGTTTCTCTGATTTTTATTATTCACTCTAGATGCAAGTTACAAATTCAAGATGTCAAAATCACACAAGTATGAAAATTTAACTATCTTGGAAGTGTTTCAAAAAGTAATGGAAAATGTGATACTGAATCTGAAGGCACATTGCTTCCAAAAGTTAAATAAAGTATTAAGAAACAAGAAAATTTCATTAGAAACAAAAAAAAATGCAAAACTGTGATGTAATATCAATTCTCCTATATGAAAGTGAATACTGGACTGTTTCTTCACAGATGAAGAGGAGGTTTGAGGCAATAGAGATGAAAAATGTTGGGAATACCATAGATGAAGCATGGGAAAAATGAGGAAGTTTTAAGGAAAAATGGAAATAAAAAGGATTTAAAATCAGGAAGAGACACATAATGAGGAAAGAGGCTTGGAGAATTTAACATGTATGAAATATTGAAGACAAGAGAAATAGTGAGTAACCTAACAAGCTTGTGTAAATTATGTGATGTGGACAGCAAAAAAAACCCAAACACTGCTAAAATCTACAAAGTATAGGAAATGATGGAAGGCCATGATCATACACACCCTGAAGGGACACAGTATATAAAAGAAAAATAAGAATTTTGTTTGTAAAATATTTTATGTTTTATTGATGAACAGTTTTGTAAAATTTGAAATCTCTTTGCTTTATACAGGTACATTTTCTTTGCTTTATGACAAATAAGGAGAAATGATAATTAATACTTAATATAAGGTAGAGTTGGTAATTAGCTAATTATTGAATGTCACTAATAGACTCTTGATAAAAAATTTATCATTAATTATAGATTAGTAGTAATTTGGGTATTCTCAGCATATCTAAATGATGTTGAGAATACCATGGACTGAACATGTGAGCAATGATGAAGTTTTAGAGAAAACAGAAAAATAAAATGGATACTTATATTTAATATAAGAAAGAGAGAATTGAAATAGGACACATAATGAAGAAAGAGATCTTAGAAAATTTGACACTCACAGGACATAGTGAAGGCCAGGGGAACAGAGGAAAGTAGAATATAAGCTACATAAAAGGACAGGAAGTTGTAGAGAGCCATGATCGCCAATGTCCTGAATTGACATGGCGCATAAAAGTAATTTAAGATGAAGATATTTTCTTCCAGTCAGAGAGACAAGTGATGTGCCTTTATTTGGGATAGTGTTGAGTGAAATCAATGACTATACTGCAGTGACTAACAAAATATCTTCTGAAATTTCTTTGTTGTGGCTTTTATTTTTTTTTTTTTTTGAAAAAAAAAAGCAAAAACTCTGGCAATAAATCAATCAGTGATTCAATCTCTAGATGGTGATGAAGATAGTGAAAACAATGATTGTCTTAGCATGATGTTTTGTCAGTCTAGTTTCATGTGACTAGGCAATAATATTTTCTAGTTTTAGGAAAGACAAAGAACAATCTTGTTTAATACAAAAGGAAACTATTGATATGAAGGAAATGATGTCTAGCAATTTTATGAGAGAAAGGTGAGTTCATTGGAATCTTGAATAACCTTCTTTTCAGTAATAAATATTTGATCGTCCTCTTGTTCCTGAGATTAGTTTAGTGTGGGAATTAAGTCATTGTAATTGAAAGACAATCTTATTATTTGAAATTCTTGCTTTATGGTGATTGTGTCAAATTGATCGACTCCAAGTCAGGTCTATTATGTTAATTGCAAGTTAGAAATGTGTTTAAAATATAATTACTTCCTCTCAACATCATTCTCATAACACAGAAACTGAGTTTTCTCACATAAAATCAAGTGCATTCAGATACATTGCATAAAGCAGATTAAAACTGTAATCCTGTGTGTATTGGATGCAGTTTTTTTTCCCTCCAAGATCATATCCAAACGTCTGCTGAGGCTTGTACTTTACTTTAGAACTCAATCCCATTTTTACCAGTACTCAAAACAGACAAAATTGGGATAATTTATTTACTGGAAAGATATTATCTATCTGATGATATATTGCAACAAAGAAATGACTCACACCAACATATTAGGAGACAGAATGTGAAAACTAGAGCATGAAGACATCTGCAAGTGGATTGTCGACGTCTAGGAAGATTTGGATGCTGCTATCATTGTCAAAGCCTTTAAAAAATGCTGCATCTTGAACAAAGTTGACAGTATTGAAGATGACAAACTATATGAGGAATTCATAGAGAAACTGGGTTAACAGAGATACCACAAGAAACCAAAGATAATGGCAACAATCCCTGCTACACAGATCTGAATCCCAAACTGACAGAAAGAATTTCATCAGTTCTACAGGTCCAATAATGAAAGCAAATTTGAAGGGTTCAATGAGGATGAACTTCCACTCTCAGATGTTTGGTGCCCATGAGCAGAGAAAATGACTTGGATTCCTCACAAATAATCCTTTTCAGGATTACAGAAATAATTTCAAAAGAAGTACCGCAGATTAAAAATTAAAGCCAAAGTTAATATTTATTCAATTTTATTTTTATTTAATTTCTCTATGTGTATTGGGAATTTATTGGGCTTATACCCCAAGAGCCATTATCCTGTTTTCATAATGTTTACGAATCACAAAAGTAAAAATGCCCGAGACTTTTTTTCCTTTTTTTCTCTTCATTTTTCACAGGTTTTAGTAATTTTCTTTTTATCTAAAATCAGATGTGTTTTATACATGAAAATAAGCTTTTTACAATGGAATTTCTCTGCTTTTTTAACTTTTTATTTAACCCTTTCCAGATGGACCAGCCAAACATATGCATTTGTTTATAATCAAATTTAATAATAGCAATTAGCTCTAAGGGATATACACTATTGAATCAGCCTGAACAACAAGATGGCCTTCTTGTAGTGGTGGTGTAATTCAAACAGCAATTTGTGATTTTTTTTATTTTTTTTCATTGATAGATGATTGAATTTTGATACCATGACAACCAGGCTTAGACTAATAAATGCCCAGGCCATTCTTGACTCTGATGACGAGTGAGCTTGAAGTGGTGTTGGTTGGGAGAATAGATGAATTTAGTTCCAATGATGACTTGGACTTTGACAGCACTGGCAGTAGGCCAAGTGCAAGAGGCAAGAATGTATAGTTATGTATTTTGCATTTTTCATTAATTTTAGTGCATTCAGTTTACATGAAAATGACCAAAAGAAGATATGAGTGAAAATGTCTTTTCATATTGCATGAGCGTAATCCTACTAGAATATATATATATATATATATATATATATATATAAAAGAAATATAGTTTTAAGGTATGCTATATTTATGGGGTAAAATGCTCATTATCAGAGATAGTGTATGTAAATATAAAAGTGAACAGTGAAGTCAACACTCAGAGGCCACAAACTGTTTCATGCTAAACGCAATCATAGCCTGATGATTGCATTTAGCATGAAACAGTCTGTCTCCTCTGAGTGTTAACATCAATGTCCACTTATATATATATAATTTAAAAAAACATTTTTTATTACTAATGTTCACCCAATACAAAGCCCAAGAGCCACTCAAGGTAGAGGGCTACTGTGTGGTGTTGTATGAGCATAAGAAATAGCAAGAAGTGAAGTTCTTTGTGCTGTACAGGAAAGATAACAGCTAAGTCTAGACTTAAAGCAGTCAAGATTTAATTAGTGAATAATGTTCTGGTGTTTCAGTCGGAGATGTTAGAAGTATAGTATGGAAGTAGACTTTAGAAGGATCCAGAAACTAATCCTAAAAGGAAACAAGGGATAAATCTCTATTCCTGCTTAAGAGACCAGGGAGGAGTGCGAATCAGATGATAGGCAAACCTATTCACTCCTAATAATAAGAGGCGGGGTGGAAAAACGAAAAATAAATGTTAAAGAAGGATTGCATAAATACCTCACAAATTGAATTTAAATTGTTAAAATTTAAAAATGAGTTCCATCTGGAAAAGAATTGTTTAAATATTCACATTTTGCATATGTGGCATATATTACAAACACAAAACTGATTATTGAATGGGAAGTTAAAATTCTTTGTTTGGAAATGCTTTTTTTTTCTCTATCTTATTCCTTGTAAATTTATGGGTAGCATTGGTCTGACATTGGGATTAGAATTAAAATCTTGGTTATCTATAGAGCTATGATTTACATCTTAGCTATACCTGCAAGCAAGTGACAAAAATAGGACCGTTTCTTTTTCACTTGATTTCAAAGCTTTCAAATATTCAATGAAAGATGGATTGTTTTTAAGAAAGTCTCTTAATAAGTTAATTTAAAATATTTAAAGACTTTTTCTTTCTTTTAATGATCTGTATAACAATTTTTAGACAATGTTTGTTTTTCAAAGCTTTAAAATAATTTTAAAAATTTAAAAAACTACAGGAAAAGAGACTTGTTTTTATTTAATCATAGCCACACAAAAACTTTTGATTTGATTTTAGCACAAACAATTTTTTAGAATTTATTTTCTATCTTAATGTGTTCATGAAACCTTTAAATAAGCACTGTTTATATAAAAATGACCCAGCAAACAATTTGGATTATTTACAGAAATTAACAACTGGTATTATTAACAGATGATTGTCCCAATTCTATTATATCATTGTGAAACCTGGAATATGAATCAGGGAGATGACAAGGTTATTGATTTATTTCTTAACAACAGCTTAAGAAGAATCCTCAAGATTAGATGGCAAGACCATGTGAAGATGACAGAACAACTCCAGTATGCCTCCATAGAATCCCTTAGAGTCAAGATATGGCAAAGATGATGGAAGTTCATTGACCACATTTTAAGGCAAGATCCAAACCATTACTGCAATTTAGTACTGACCTGAGCCCCAAATAAAATAAAAAAAGAAGGGGAGACCAAGAACAATATAGCAATGGACAGTGGAGAAAGTGAGGGAAGCAATGGGTTGTTGATCCTAGGGTGTGGTATAAGTGGCAGCTGTAGACAGGGCAGAGTGGAGACATTCTTTGGAGGCCTTATGTACCACAGGGCACCAGGCAGATAGATTATTAACATATATTTTCTTGGTATATACATAATCTCTTTATGATCAAATAGATTATGGATTGCATAATCACCAGTTCAAAATACTACTACTAGGTGATAACCTAAGAATTGTGTATTATTTCTGATAGATTTTTCATTCCCCAGTGCACTGAGAACATATTGAAACCTTGATTATTCTGTTGAATTACTCGGCTACACATATTTTATATAAACTAACCCCCCAGAGTTCCTGCTTAATTTTAGAGATGTTATGGTGGCAGTCTGTCTAATTCCTTATCAACATTAAAAATATTTTCAAATAATCAAACCATTTTTATTCCCTTTGTTGATAATGGCTTGTTGGGACGTCATTGATTTCGTTGTATATATATACAATGCTCATAACACCAAGAGATCTTTCCTTGCTGATCCTTTCTTCCTAGTCTTGATGGTAATGATAGCGATTTTGGATTTTGTGTCAGTAGTTTTGTGTCCATGGTAAAGGGGAAAATTATTAACATATTGAACCCTGAGACTTGACCACATTATCCATAGATATTTGGATAAATTTCACTATTTTAGAACAACCAAATAGCAATGAAGAGCAGAATGGCTAGTACAAAGTTGCTCATATGAAATATATTATTCTTCTTACATGTTAGTCTGTGTAATTCTTTTAAGTCTTTAGAAGCATTGTACTTCTAAATTGGTACTATGGCCTAAGCATTGAATCAACAAGTTAACAAAGAAAGAATAAGTCTTTCCTTATAGCTGGCAATGTCTGGATGATTAAATTATCATTTCTGGCTTTTGGAAAGTGTTTGAATAAAGATATTCAAAAAGGCTGAAAAAGTAGCTGACATATTTTGAAGTTTTCTGACTATTGTCAGGCTTTCTCTTAATCCAGAACTGAGAACTAATCACTTTTCCAGTATTCTTTCCTTGAATTTTGGATAAATTTCATTATTTCAGAAATGCCTATACAATAGAACATATCATTAGGGAAGAGCAGCAAAAGACTAATACAAAGTTTCTCATATGAGTAGTTTTTATTCTACTTACATGTTTGGCTAAAAACTTTATGGGATGGGTATTAGATATCAGTGTTACTATAGGTTCAATAGGTTAATGTTAATTCTCAAGACTTTCTCCAGTTGTAAGATGGTTGTACAAGTGTTATCTTCTCTAGCTACCAGTTTGTTCATATTCTTGTAAAACTGTTGGATAGTTAAATGAAAACTACTGTTAGTGTGATGTTATCTGTCACTTCTGTTTGGCTGAGTGTCAGAGTGTATAAATGGTTGGTAGTTGCATGATATCTGTAATACTTAATTTGGAGAGACAAGTCGGTCATTATGAATAACATATCATGGAAGACAGGCGTTATAGTTCAAGTAACCAGAAGATTTTGTTATAATAAAAATCAGATGCAAATATAGGCAAACATAGATAAACATGCATGCAATAAGGCGTAGTGTCAAATGGATGGGTTTTCTCATGACACCACTTTTTTAACTACCTTCATTCTTCAACAATATTTATTTTTTTGATGATTAGAACTGGAATAAAACCTAAACATATGATTAAAGTGAATTTATACATATTTTTTGTTCTTGAGAATTTACAACAAAAATATTAAATAAGTATTTATTAGTGTTTATTCACAAGAATAATTTTATATTTAACATTCTAAAAACTAATACAATCAGAATTAATACAATACAATATTTATCATTTACCAATTTATAAAGAAATAAATGTGAAAACAATTTTTTATTCATAAATTTATAAACATTTACTAAATTATTAAAATATGTGAACCAACTATAAGGAAATCTTTATTATTTACCATTTTTTAAAGTTTGATTCAATTGGCAATAAGCCAATGTTTTGCCAACCATTCCATTCTAATAAATAATCTAATAGTGTTTATTATTTTTGTTGTAAATTCTCAAGAACAAAGGAAATGTATAAATTCACTTTCATATGTTTAGGTTTTATTCCAGTTCTAATCATTGCTTTTTAAAACAATAAATATTGTCAAAGAGTGAAGGTAGTTAAAAGACCGGTGTCATAGGAAAAATTGTCCTTTTAACACTCTGTCTTATTGCAGGCATGTTTATCCAAGTTTGCCCAAATATATTTATGGAGAACAAAGTGTTGTCCAATCTATGGCAAGAACACTTTGGTGCAAGCTTTCTCACAACCTTTTATTATATAAAGAGGTGCTGTAAAGTTATCTATTTGACTCACTTCCCTAAATCTGTATAAGCAGAAGAGTTTTGTATGCAAAACTTTTCAAGACCACCTTCTAATATGACTATATTCTAATATAAGTAACTAAAAAAACAACAGTACTTATATAATTTAAATATATATCCTTCTAGATATATCTTTAAGAGGTTATCACCTTTGCCTTAGCTGTAGAATTCTATTGATCTAGACCAGTGGTTCCCCAAATTTTTTCTCTGGGCTGCATTTTTGGAATTTAAATTTGCTTTCACCTTGCCAAATTTTATGTGATAAAAACTACATTTAAGAATAAAAACAGAGATAGGGTTAAAGGAAGATAAATGCAGATTCAAAGTCAGAACATTATCATTGATAACTCTCTCCTCCAATTTGTAGACCCTAGTTATTCTTAATACTTGATATAATGCAAAAATATCACAATAATAAAATCTGTCAATATTTATAACTATTTATACTGGGACTCTTGTTTGCAATTGCAAGTATTCCATAATAATATTTTCAATTTTGAAATCATATTTATTTTTGGCATATGAATTTTTTGAAACTGTTTCTAAATCTTTGATTGTCTTTCTATTATTCTGCCTCACCTATTATCCTTTTCTGCTGAATGTATGAGGTGTATCACACTGTTTGGGAACCACTAATCTAGACAGTATCAGGTCAGTACTTAGATGGGGCACTGCTTGAAAACACCAGATACTGTAAACAACCTCCTACAAATATGTTTTGGCTTTAAATAACTCACAAAAGATTGATAAGCTGTAAATAATCAATTCAATTTTTTGATCTAGACAATAGAGATAATTGGTGCAATTAATATTGATACTAAGAATGGAATTAGCATTTCAGGTTCAAATGATAATCGTGGCACTTTTATGTGAAAATTCAGAATTCCATCAGTCATCTTGACAATCGTTTCTTCTGGGTTTTCTTAAAAGTAAACAAAAGTGAGAAAATGCAAATACATGGGCAGTATATTAATCTTACTTTTTATTTCATGAAGCATTGACAACCATTATTGTTACTTTTTGACTAGTATTTACTTTCATCTTAATTTGATTTTTTTATTTGCTTTTTATCACAACTTGACAGTCCATCAATTCTATGAAAAGAAGTTGACAGAGCAAATTGGAAATAAAGGCTAAGCTGGAATTTCTTTCTAACCAATAAAAATGGACCACTTCTTGGTCTGGGTTATCATATTTTTGTTATTTCTTGTCTTGAAGTCAGAATGCTACGTTCACTTGACTGTATCCCTTTTGCATGTGAACTTTTTACCTTATTACTGTTGTTTTGCCTATTTTTGACTTCCATATATATTGTTTGCTTAGTAATATTTAGCCTTGTTCTTTTTTTATTATTTATCATAAACTTTGTCAATTCTGTTTCTTGAACATTTTTGTCAGTTACTGTTAGATTAACACATAGAGTTTATCATATATTTTTAGAATTAAGTCTTAGTTACAATGAAAAGAAACTAAAAAAAAAATAAAATGAAAAATACTTGTCAAAGATGAATAATAATAGTTAATACATTTTTTCTATTTACTTACATAGGTAGCAAAGGTAGTGCCTATATCCTATGTCAATTATGACAAATGTTTTCTTTATTTTCTATGTACTGAAAAAAAGATATTTCTATATCTTTGTGTTATTGTCATCTTTAACATTTCATTTTTGGCAAACTTGGACCTTTGTGCCCACAAAACAATTGTAGAGTCAAAAGGACTGTTTTTCCATTGACACTGCTATTATTTTAACTATCTTCCATCCTTGGCAATTGTTTTAAAAACTGATGATCAGAATTGGAATAAAACCTAAATATATGATGAAAGCAAATTTATACATTTTTCTTTTTTTTTGTTCTTGAGAATTTATAAAAAATATTAAACATTTATTTATTAGATTGTTTATTTACAAGAATAATTTTACATTTACAGCATTCTAAAAACTAAAAGAATTGTATCAAAACTAATACAATGCAATATTTATCAGTTGCCAATTTATAAAGAAATAAATATGGAAACAATTTTTTACTCATAAATTTATAAACATTTATTAAATTAAAATATGTGAACCAACTATAAGTAAATTCTTATTACCATTTTAATAAGTTTGAAACAATTGGCAATTAGCTAATGTTTTGCCAACCATTTCAATAAACAATCTAATAGTGTTTATTATTTTTGTTGTCAATTCTCAAGAACAAAGAAAATGTATAAATTCACTTTCATATTTTTAAGTTTTAAGAATAAACATTGCTAAGTAGTGAAGGTAGTTAAAATAACAGTGTTGTTAATAGAAAAATTGTCCTTTTGATACACCAATTTTTTTTGCAGGTATGAAGGTCCAAGTTTATCTCATTTTTTCTGTTTACATGTATAATTTGAAGAAAAAAACACCAAAAAAAACACATCCTTAAATGAATATAGCTATTGCCTTTTCTTTTTTGTTTAAATAGCTTTTCTCATGCAGTTCCAGTCCCATTGTTACAGTAGGATGTTAGTGCATTAAATACCACCAATACACCCTTGTAAACCTATTTAATAACTATAAAACTCCATTATCCTCCCTCTTTTTCTGAAGTTCTACAACCAATTATAGGAAAAAGCATTCTATAAAATTTATGAGGTCAATGCCACTGTGAGTTTTCACTTGATTTTTGTTTTATATATTCTTATTAATTTCCTTTTGATCCTTCTATACATCTCCAACAACACAAAACCAATCGATCATCTCTTACTAATTAGAATTTACAGAATTATTAAAAACTGATCTTTGAGTTGATAATATTTGGGGAGAAAAAAGCAGTTACTTTTATTGACCACACCTCTACTGACCCTTGCCTTGCCTGTCTGAAGCTGGGGAAATGTAATAAGCATTTTTGTATTTGTTTCTTTTCTCCCTCTCTAGTCTTCTTTTGTGGTTGTAAAGCGCAGGCTCTGCTCCTGATTGGAACTGACCTTAGTTTATCTGAAAGAGGCGGCGCATGGTCAACAGTAATTTTGGCAGACAGCCAGGTGCCTTCAAATGATTGGTTATCTGTTTTATTTACTTACAAACTTATTATTGTTGAATCAAAATGGTAGAGCCCATTGTTTGTACACCAATAAATTAAATTTTACCCTATACTTGTCAAAATAAAATTAATCTTTTCTCTTTGTAGCTTTAAAATATCATCAATTATTAACTCTTATTTTATAAAACTTCATCATTATAGTTTGAATTTCTTGGATGCGGAGTTATTATTTACATTCAGTCTAATATCGTCATCTTTTGTTGTTATCACAAAGGTTTCATCCATTGTGCTCTCTGTCCTTCTTCAGGTATCTGTCAATCTGAGTAGCCTTCAGGGAATTTTGAATTGACCTCTTTTATTCAATCTATATGGGTAGATTGTTCTTGTTTCACAAGTCTAGAGGTATTTGAAGTTGTGTACTTTCATTTTTAGTACTGTTCAGTTATTGCTTGCCACTGTCTTCCGCTGTCTGAGTCTGTACTGCTCAGCTCAGGGATTGAACTCACAGTTAATGTTATGGGACAATAGTCTAGAGCAGTGTTCCTTAACTGGTGGGCTTAGGCATATTAGTGTGCCCCAATTTAACAGAAGAGTAATTTATTATTATTATATTAAAAAAAATTTTATTTTTAAAAAGCTAGAGACATCAAGCACATGGCTTCCATATCTAAATCAAGTCTTTGTCATTTGATATTTTAAACTGGATGCTAAATTTCTTAATCTTTAGAAAGGAGTGGATAATCCTTTCCCTTTCACTTTCCTCAAAGGATTTAAAATCAGTCATTATTAGCCTCTCTAAAAAAATAGCAGATTCTCCATAAATCCTTTCAAATAAAAATTGTACTGCTAATCTTCCTTTGGAATGCTAAGCCAAAATTTCCTATTTTTAAATTTCGTGACTAATTTTTCCTTATTAAAATTTAAAGTATGTCCCACCTTATAATTTTATTTATTCTACAAGTGTACCCTGAAGAAAAAATGGTTGAGAAACTCTGGCCTAGAGGATTAAAGCATTCGTTTGTGAATTTGATGGCATTTATCTGCAGTTATCTCTCTTAGACATACTACTATTACTACTACCAACATCATCACTTTTATGTAACCATTTCTAGTATATTTTTATTAAAAAATATACACAATAAAATCACCCTAATCCCAGGAATAATGATTATCCCCATTAATTTCTTTTTTCTTTTATGTGACTAGCTGGCTTTGTTACTTATCCACATTTGGCTGTCTCAATATTATGGATGACATTCCTTTGAGGTCACCAATTTGTAATCCTATAATTTGCATTGTCATTTATTTTGATTTTAGTTTCAACACCAGATTCAGAGTAAGTGAATAGGCAAAAAACAAGAAAACTTGATGATATAAGTAAAAAGATAAAGGAAACATTTCATAGCCCAATCACAATTAGACATGAATTAATTCACAAAAGAAGGAAATAAAATTTCTTCATGTATATCAACACAAAGTTAACAAAGCCAGAACAAAAGTAATATATGCACATTGTAGAAATATAATAGAGAAACCTCTAAGATAATATGGAATTATCTTAGGCATTTTGTTTTAGGTACAAGAGGTTCTACAAATGATCAAGAAAGATCAAGTTAATTCTTTGTATGAAAATTTCTTAATATAAGAAAATAAAGTCTAAAAAGATTATACTGGCTTAGGAAGCAAAAATTACACAATTGTTGTGGCATTCAAAATTTGTTTATTATATATAATAAGGCCTATTATGACAAAAGAATATTAACAAAACTCATAGATAATATCAAAACAAATAATTCAGTTTGGTTTCCATTATCTTCAATTGCAGCCTCAAAATGGATTTGCAAAGCCATGCAACTCTTAATCACAAATCCTTGGACATCTTGGCCCACTCCTCCTTCATAACAGACTTCAGGGTACTGGGTTGTTTGTTGGGCCCACTCAAACACCTGCTGACCAGAAATCAGAAAAGTTAGCCTTATAGAACTTTTGCATCTTCTTGGCTGTACGGCTGGAGCACCATCTTGGGTTCACCTAAGGTTGCCCTCTGGCTAGTTGGCATCAGTACCCAACTTTTTCTTAAGCTTGGTGAAGAATGGAGGCATCTTTTTCATGTCAGAGAATTTTAACAGTCAGCCTATATTTCTTGAGGTACCAGATTTAAATCATTTCCCCATAAGCAAGACAATAATGCCACTAAGATACAAGAGCTTACTGAGAGTGAAAAAGAATAAGAAGACTTCAGTGTGGAAAAAGGACAATTAAAGAACAGGAGTCAGAAAGATAGAAGATAGCAATTAGCATGCCATTTAAATTTTTCAAGATTGTAGAGAGTAGGGAGACAAGAAACCAGAAGAATGTTTCACAGGCAAGAAGTGTGAGAAAAGAAACTATTGGAATAGAACCTAAGGCTATATCTAGCTAGTTCAACAGTAAAAAAAAAAATGAAACCTAGTTGCCAGCACATTTTCTACTTCCTGGGCATCATGAATTTCAAGAGGAAGTACTTTGTTATCTTGATGTATGATTTAATGCCTAGGTCATCATACATAACCCTTCTTACAGTCTTGGTGTTAGAGTATACTTTTAGCTTACTATCTTGTTGACTCCTTTGCAATTTTGGTCATGAGAGCAGTTTTTTTTTTTTTTTTTTACTTTATGTTAACCCTGTCACTGCTCAGTTGTCCTTGGATGCCATTGCTATGATGTCCTTGATGTGCATTATTAGTTGACAGTATGCTCTTTGTTCTATATTTCATTTCACATCATTTGATGTAATGGTGGGTTAGACATTCTAGATTAAATTTTAGTGCAAGTTTTGTTTCTCCACCTTACAAATTTACTGAAATATAAC
This sequence comes from Acanthosepion pharaonis, assembly GCA_903632075.3. Taxonomy (NCBI): domain Eukaryota; kingdom Metazoa; phylum Mollusca; class Cephalopoda; order Sepiida; family Sepiidae; genus Acanthosepion; species Acanthosepion pharaonis. The sequence continues at coordinate 5,218,128 of CAHIKZ030004896.1, read as the reverse complement.
TTTACTAACTTCACACAAGACATAGGCAGCACTCAACCAAGTGATCATCAAAGTGCCTTGTGTATCTTTATTTATTGATGTTACTTATGTTCAGATTATTATTCTCATCTTTGTTGTTATCACATTTCTTATTTAGTACTGCTCAGTTATTGCTCACCCTGTTTCCACTGGACCTGTCTAATTCTTTATCCAGGGATTGAATTCACAATTGTTATGCCACCAAATTCATGTCCCAACACTGTAATCCACCAGGCGACTGTCTTCTCCTTTTTTTTATTTTCAAGGCATGGATGTAATAAACACTCTTGTATCCTTGAGTTTTTATGTTATATATGTTTCATTGTTTTGTATACAACAAAAATTAAATAAAAGTTATTTAAATCTTTATATCATTCTCATCAGTAGGGTCAAAAGACAGAACAAATTCAATGTCTCTTATCTTGTGCAGCTTAGAAGCAAAGAGCAATACCTTTTGGCCTCTGCCAAGCATGTCAATCAAACACAGTTCAAAATTTTTGATGCCTGAAATACTACAGCAAGTTATGGAAAATCTGGCACAAATGTCAGTATATTGTTAAAGCTCATTCATCTATGTATTACTTCTATTAATTATTGTTTACCTGATGGTTGTTTTATTCTGCCTATGATCATGTTAAAAACATAGTATAACATTTTCCCATTCATTAAGGAATTTAGGAAAAGAGAAATGAAATGAAGAAAAATATGTGAAGGAGAGAAAATAGCTTAGGTTTGGCACAAAGCCATAAATATGGGACACTCAGTGAAGATGAAACTAATTAATGATGGTCTACAAGTCCAGTTTGTTGACCATAATAACAAAATAAGGTACAGAGGAATATGAAAAGAAAAATGAGGAGAATGGAATATATATATTGTGTGTGTGTGTGTATTTAGGTAGCAAATATTCATTAAGGTAAACATTATTAAAGACAATAGGCATTTTGTGTTGATTAATTTTACTATGAATGATCCTTCTCAGATAAGGAGGACTATCCATCAGATAGTTCATTTTGCAAAAAATATGGTACAAGCTTTTGACTTTAAGTCATCATCAGGAGAGGAGAGACAAATGGTGAGTTTTATAAAAATGAGTGAGTGTTATGATGTAGGCAAAGTGTGTTGTGATGTAGGAAAAGTGTAACATGATTATTTTTTATTATATATGGCCTCTTAAATATATATGGTTTCTATTTTTTTATGTACAGTTTCATTTTTTTTAGTTACAGTCTCTTAAATTATAATTGCTTTTATTTATAGATGGTTGTCTTTGTTGTGTGAGTATTGCTTCATAAGTCTGTTTTTACAATTTGATTTGCAAGTATTTTGGTGTTTGTGAGTAGCTGTAGCTGTCTAATGTTACTATGATCCTTATGCTGCATATATATATATATATATATATATATATATATATATATATATATGTATATATGAGATAGAGGGAGACAGTTCATGTATTTTTTAAATCTTAACTCCAAGTTTCATGAAAGTTTTCATCCAATCATCAGCAGGTTTTGTAAGCTAAGTTTATTTTATATATATATATATATATATATATATATATATATATATATGGGAGAAGTAATGGAGGTAAATGGTAGACTTGCAGGTATCAAGAGAAGATGAGAAAAAAGACTGAAAGACATCTAAAAAATCATGAAAACTGTAATTCTTTAAAATTCTTTATGGAGAGAAAAAAAGATAAAAGAGAGGCTACAGTAGAAAATATTTAATCCTTTTTTGCATATGAAACTAAATATGGCAAAGTCTAACCTTCGTGTCTTCAAAAAAGAAAAAAAACCAGTGTATCAAAAGAACAGCAATTTCATTGATGCTGCTATTACTATATACACACACTTACCCTCAGTAATGTTTATTGTTTTTAAAAGTGAGGATTAGAATTTTAATAAAAGCCAAACATATCAAAGTGTATTTATACATTTTCTTTATTCTTGAAAATCGACAAATAGTTCATTGATAGTTTTATAAAATTATGAATAAAAAAACTTGTATTTGTATAGTATACATTTCACATTAAATCAAAATGCCTTCTAAGCTGAAATATTTCAGAGTAAAGCAGAAAACCAATTTCACATAAAAAACAAGAAAGTAATATTTTGCATTTAAATTTGAGTCATAGCATTTTAGCATTAGAATTAACAAAAGTGTAAAGAAATTACAAGAGAAACAATAGATAAAAACATTTATAAAGATGGAAGACATCTTAGTAAATTTAGATAAAAAACAAAAATAATTTGGCAATGTTTAACCTTTGTGCCTGCAAAATAAAATTGTGTCAAAAGGACAGTTATTCCTTTTATACTGCTATTACTGTAAACACCCTTCACTCCCTCTGCAATGTTTATTGTTTTAAAAAGTGAGGATTAGAATTTTAATAAAACCCAAACATATGAAAATGGATTTATACATTTTCTTGAAAATTGACAACATACATGTTGAACAATTGATTTATAAGATTTACAAAAATAATTTTATATTTACAAGATTATAAAAATGTGAACCAGCTACAATGAAATATTTATCATTTTATAAGGTAATAAATATGAAAATTATTTTTTTTATTCATATATTTACAAAAATGTCTGTGAACAAGAAAATTTAAATAATGATAATTAACTGTAATTATAAATTTTGAAAAAATGCATTTCTGAGCATTTCTTTCATTCACTTTCACCACAAGAATTAAAACAAGAAATAATCTGAGATATAAAATAATCTAAGAAAAGGTATAATGTCTGAAAAATCATATCATAAATTTTCTTCTTCCATAGTTCATAGATATTTTTATAAATTTATGAATAAAATAAATGTTTTCATATTTCTTTATAAAATGGTAAATAATAAATATTGCATTGTAGCTGGTTCACATATTTTTATGATTTTGTAACTTTTCACAAATTTTTGAATATAAATATTTGTTTTCACATTTAATCTTATATATAAAGTACAGTGTATATGTGTGTGTGTTTGTGCATGTGTGTGTCCAAGAAACTCCTCCACTGGTTCAATTTCAATGATTCATAGCTCATTCAAAAGCCCTATAAAAGTTAGGCACAGGGAACTATTTTTCTTGAGCTCAGATTTTGGGCTGCCAAATTATGCTAGGTTAATATATATATATATATATATATATATATATATATATATATATTGATATATTATACTAGCCATTATGTTTCAAGGGGAATAACTCTTATTTTCCTTTTGTATCCAAAATTGCAGCAAGCTTAAAATTTTAAAGCCTCCCTATCTGGTGGCATTCAAGCTAGCTCCTGTGGAGGAGTCTTGGTTTGGCCATCATCACAATAGCTAGGAAGGAGTAGATACAATAGGCATCAATAAACTACAGAAGACCACAGAATTGATCACTGTATTTAAGTATTGAATTAATGTTTAAGCTTATCTTTTAAAAAGTTGGACGATAATTCTTCTGCTCCACATTAACAAAATTACAGATATAATTAAATATATGACAATGGTCATATATTATTATTGGATTCATTATTGGCAGCCACAACCTTACCAACATTAGATATGCAGATGACACTATGTTGATGGGAGATACAGAAAGGAAATTAAAGGAATTCCTCCAGAAGCTGACATAAGAAAGGGAGAAGAAAGCACTAAACATCAGCTGTAAGAAGATAGACTCTATGGTTGTCAGCAAAAGAAACAGCCTATCATGCAAATTACAAATTGGAGATACCAAAATTAAACAAGTACAAAAATTATTTAGGGAGTGTTTTAACAGACAATGGAAATGTGACACTGAAATCTAAAGCACATTGGAATAGTGAAAGATCACTTTCAAAAGCTAAGCAAAAGTACTAAGAAACGGGAAGATTTCATTGGAAACAAAGAATAGAGTATTGAACTGTTCTGCAATGTTAGTACCCCTATATGGCAGTGAATGCTGGATCATCTCATCACAGATGGGGAAGAGACTTGAGGCCACAAAAAGCTTCTAGAGAAGGATGATGAGAATACCATGGATTGAACATGTGAGCAACAACAAAGTTTTAGAAAAAATGAAAACAAAAAGGACACTTATATGTAGCATCAGAAAGAGATGATGTTTTTAGGGCACATAATGAGGAAAGTTGGCTTAGAAAATCTTTAAAAACTCACTGGATATATTGAAGGTGAGAGAGACAAGTAAGCAGTGCATAACCAACCTAATGAGCTTGTGTAACTTGTTGGTAAGACAGGGATTAGGAAATATAGCAAAAAAAAAAATACTAAAGGCTACAAAAGACAGGAAGTTGTGTAGAGCTATGATTGCACACATTCTGAACATAGAGGAAGTAGAGTGGTTTCCTGGTTTCTCTATTCAGAGGTTTTCTTCACTTAGACTGATTGCTACTCAAGGTTAGAGGGCCTAGTCTACTCTGTTATTTAACCCATAGCTGGGAGGAGAAGAAGTGATTTATGCCTTTCCCAAAGGTATTTGTTGAGAAGTGAATGCAACCAGTTAAGTGGAAATTTGATTCCATTTTTCATGCTGATAGCCATTAAACTACCTTCATATCCTATAATATGATATATGTATCTCTAAAAGATATGTGATATTCTGGGACAATTCCAAGTACATATTTAGAATCAAAATACTTGATTTAGTCTTGTACAGTATCATTTGCCAAGATAGCATATAAAGTTCTTTTGCTGTCCAGTATAATTAATATATAACAAGACTTGCCTGTATACTTATTCTATTTATTTGTAGTATTGTTATAGATATTATTATAGACACATTATTGCAGCCAAGTCCCCTTTGGCTATCATTTTGTCTATAATAATATCTATAACAATCAAAGATGAGAACAATGGTTTGAATAGTTTAAATACGTCAAAGTATATTGGCAATTTTTCATCTCAAAAATCAAACATTATCAAAACTTCTCTGATCATTCACATGCATAATGCAACATTGTGACATGCTAGAACAATTCTGAGTATGGATCAATATAATCAGCTTAGTATAAAAAAAAAACATGCTTTTACCCCAGTAACAAAACCTTTTGTTGCCCAGTATAATTAGAAAATTGCATTGAAGTAAAGGAATGTAATGAGTTTAAATTTTGAACAGAAGTAATAATAGATCACCTGGGAAAAAACTGTTATTCATCTTTGGTGCCATGGTTATTTTATTCATGAATGATCTGAATAAATTGTTTTGAATAAAACAAGTAAGTTTTTAAATTAAGCTGAAATGGTGTATCTTTTCTTTTTTTTTTCAAGAGATATTTTCTTAGCAATTAACAATACAGAAGTGAGCTTTATAATCTGGCTTCTATACTATTTTAAGCTTATTTGCCACTTAATTAAAATCTTTTTCTTAAGAGTATTACTTTAACTCTAATCAGCTATTAATTAAGCATTGATGAAATGACGTTACAATTTTAGCAAAAACTGTAAAATGAAATTGCCATGATTCATTCCTGAAAGATGCAAGTGCAAAAAGTGGTTCTGTCACAGGGATTAACATTTTTAATTTTTTTTCTTTTGAATTTATTGTAAAGCCATGTGTGCAGACCTTTTAAACAAGAAAATAAATAAGCAAAATAATTTCTAAGCTGTCTGACTTTCTAAGATGAGCTAACATTATTTACATTCTGACTTATCTCACCATCTTTCTTGTTATTATCACCTGATTGCCTTCTGCCTGAATTTCTAGGATGAGGAGTTATCATTATTTACATGTGTTAAATGTAGACTATTGTCCTCATCTTTGTTGTTGTTATCATAATATTTTGCCCATTGTGCTCTCCAGTCTTCATCAGATGTATGTTGCAGGTAACCTACAGGGAATTTTGAACTGAACCCTTTATTTAGATTAGGGTAGATTGTTCTTGTTCCACTGCCCAATTGAGAACACATAATATATTTATTGATCAGTAGGTTTTGAAATTCTCAGAAGAATCAAGGAGAAATGAGATTGTTATTCAAACTTTTTACTAACTCTCTTGATTGTAAACTGTCCAATAGTTCCTAATTTATAAGTCATTTTCATTGTTTTTTATTAAAAACATCAATGATACAGTATACTCTTCTGTGATTTTGAGAATAGTTATTATCATTCCAAGAATATTTTGGACAACTGGATTCAGCTTTTGTATTTTTTTTGTTGTGACTAAAATATTTCAGCTGATCACTTCTTCACCCTTCTATAAATATATAATGGGTAAGAAGAAAAAAGTCTCTGTCTGTTTATCTGTTCCTTTTTTAAGAAAAAAATTGGCAAACAGAAAAGAAGTGGTGGCTAATATACTGACCATGTTAGTTGATTCTTTGTAACTTGAGCCACAAAGGCAATACCATTTCCAACAACTTGCATAAAACAGATGTTTCTGTATTCATAAATAAGTATGTTCTATAATTATTTATTGTGTAAAGAAACTTGTAATAGTCTAATTTGTTGATCTACCAAACACTTAAGGGCTGGGAAATGCATCTGTTGAAACTGTGATGATAAGACAAAAAGAACCCAAAGAATATACTCAATAGTCTGAAGAACTCATGGAAATACAATGTTGTTAAGTAAAAATAAGCAAAATTGATAGTTAAGGTAGAACTTATATGTATTATTTATATTCATAGTAATGTTCTCATCTTTGTTGTTGTCATCATGCTTTGGCCACTGTGCTCTCTGGCCTTCTTCAGATGTTTGTTGCTCTGGGTTTATCATCTAGGAATTTTGAACTGAACCTTTTATTTAATCTATAGGGATAGATAGTTCTTGTTTACTGCAGTTGATAGACACCTGAAGAAAACACAGTGGTTGAAATGTGATAACAACAACAAAGATGAGGGTATTAGTACAAATGTTAGTACAACTCCCCATCCTAGAAATTTAGACAGAACTTGTAAGGTTTGTAAGTAAAAATAGAATATAGAATATTACTATTCAATTGTGACTCTTGGTTTCTGACTTGTGCCAGGTTTAAGCATAAGGTAAACAAGCTACATCTTGAGACATCAAGAATATTCTTACATAATTTTTTAACATGATTTTTCTTTTGACAGGGAGCCTTCAGTCTTTGTATAACTTAGAGCCTCACCAAATTTCTTTCTGATATCATAAATCAAAATTCTTTCACTTCTTTTAGCATAACACTTTGACAACTTAGGTCAGTTCAGTGTTCCAAAAGGTAGACATGGTCAGTTTATTTTGTTTCTGATTTAGTATCCTTTTATTTCGATATTAGTTTTATTCATATCATGTTCTACTTTAGAGAGAAAGAAAAATGACTATAAGACTGATCAGTTGGTTAGAAAAAGCAACAAAAAGAATCATACAATTATGCCTAACAGAATCACCTTTATAATGATCAAAGACAAAAGGTTACTACTCCTACTCTTCTTTCATATATTCTTTTCTTAATGATCATTGGTCATTGTATGGGCACACTTTCATATAACTGTCCATAAACTTGTTGGCAACTTATTACAATCTGTGATTTATGGTGTGTACTTCAGGCAAAAATTTTCTTGGCAAGTCATCAAAAACTGGTACTACTGAATTTCTTGTGATTAATTTCCTCACTCCTTGTATTAATTCTTCAATGCTTTTCCTCCAGTGCTAACCCTTTATACTTTCCTCACAGATTCACGTTATTACTTATCTGCCCTGTGCTCTCGGTGGACACTTATCTTACTAGCTTTATTCTGGACTGTATAAAGAGTCCACAAATACAATTTCAGTAGATATAGCACCTTCAGATAGGGTGGAGGTGATTGGATCACCACTTGTAGGAGCCTGATCTCTCATCCTCCATTCAATAATTCAATAAAATTTATTTGTGGCAAGAAGGAGGCTGATATAGAGAATGAGCAGGATAGAGTCAGATGTGAAAGATGTCTTGATTTATTTATTTTATATGTATTTTAATGGTTGACAGTCAAGATGCAATGTAATTTGAAATAGACTTTCAAATATAAGATCTATACTTTATTAGTCTCTCATTTTTAACTGTATTTTTTCTTTCATTAACTGTCTAACTCTATTATTCTTCTTTCACTTCTTCATTCTTTTCTTTTCCAAGTGCTTTCCGCCTCCTCTTCTTTTCTTCGTGTTCTCTCCTCCTCCCCTTGTGCTCTCTCCTCCTCCCCTTGTGCTCTCTCCTCCTCCCCTTGTGCTCTCTCCTCCTCTTTTCCCTTGTACTTTCTCGTCCTCTTTTCCCTTGTACTTTCTCGTCCTCTTTTCCCTTGTGCTCTCTCGTCCTCTTTCGCCTTGTGCTCTCTCGTCCTCTTTCGCCTTGTGCTCTCTCGTCCTCTTTCGCCTTGTGCTCTCTCGTCCTCTTTTGTCTTGTGTTCTCCCCTCCTTCTTATATTGTGCACTCCTATTCCTCCTCTTCACCTCATTCTCTCTGTACTCTCACCTCCTCTTTCCCAAGTGCTCTTTTTCTCCTTCCCAAATGCTCTCCTCCTCCTCTTTCCAAAGTGCTCTCCTTCTCTTTTCTCTCATGCTCCTCACGTTTACATTGTGTTCTCTCCTCCTTTCTCCCTGCTTCTTCTGTTCTCTCTACCCCCTCCTTTGTCCCTAAGCATAAATTATACATTCAAACAATAAACAATGAAACCACTCAACCAAAAACATATATAAATTAACTACAATGTATGAATATAAGAATACATAATTTTTTCTTTTTTAAGCAACTTCAGATTTTGATCAGTACTTGGATTGGTTAATTTTTGTGTAAGAGTTTGTACTCAAATTTCTAATAAATGGAGAAGAAAGACATTTCAATGTAATTAAACTAGAAGAATTGGTAGAATTCTTGAATACAGTATATATTTTTTTTTCTGAGTTGCTTAAATCATTTTAATTTGTGAGCACAATCTTTCTTTTTCTTTCCACATTATCAAAAGTAATTTAACAGTATAGATTTAAGAAAGCAGAAATTGTTTTTATTAATTCAAATTTAATTCCTAAGCTGCTAGCTAATTGTCTGATTTTAAGGATACATCAAACTGCCAATAATGATGTGACACTATTTAGCTATGGTAATTGACTAACTAATTAACCATAGAAATTAAAAACAGGAAAGACTTAAGGCGAGAAAGAGCTATATAGAAAGATAGACTGAGCGACATTAAAAAGATTTTATTTTATTTACGAAGAAAGATACTTTTTGCATGAGACAGAGAATCCGTAAGAAAAAGCGAGATATGAGATTCTGTCAAAACTGATTAATGTCATGATAATGGAGTGACATGCCAAGAGAAACAGAATTCAGAAAGAAAAACAAAGCCAACCGACACATGGCGGTCATAAAAAAATTTCTTGAGACCACCGCGGTACAAGCAGAGAGAATCGATATTAGTTATCATTCAGAGATATCATTTAATTTTAATTCCTGGGTCCAACGAAGGGAACCATCTGATGTGTGTTAGAATTCTGGTATGAGGAAGAAAATCGTATTATTATTGCTTATTCAAACTGTTGACGTCAGACACAGTGTCGTCGAAAATGGGCATTTGGTGATAAGAGGATTTTAAGGCATGAGAAAAATAAAGAATTTGATTCTCAGGTAAAATACGGACCTCCCAGCTAAAAGTTGACTTAGCAGAAAAAAACCAGGTGTCAGGTTTTGACAGTGATTGATGAGTTGGTAGAGAGACCCGACTAAGTGAATTTTGGGTGTCCCCAAAAGAAAGATGTGATAAGAATTATTTGGCAATCTAGGGTTTGTAAAAAAAAAAATGTTTTGGCTGAAGAAAAAAAAAGATTTTGTAAACAAAATTCTGGATAATAATTTTAAGAGGGCCAGTCTAGCCACACCCACACTGCTGAGAGATCATTGGTCAAGTGGTAGCATGGGTGATAGGCAGAGGTGAATGTATGAGAAAGACGGAGAAGTTGTTAACACCCACTGAAGGGATTGATATGAGATACCAATATGAGAGAGGAAGACTCTAGGAGGATAACTCCTCCGACCTTCCCTCACGGACGAGGGAGAAACCCCCGAAATGGAAAGTGATTAATCTTCCAAAAATTGGAAGTAATTAATTTTCCTGGCCTAAGAACAAAGAGAATTCTTGCTGGGAATCGAGAATTATCGGGGACCCAAGCCACGTCAGGCCCCACACTGGGTTTTGGTCGGTGCCCATATAAACGAGCCTCCCTGGGTAGTTTTGGAGTTCCAGCAGTTGATTCACAGTTGCAGTCAGACTGTTGCCTTGCAGAATCTGACCGAGAGATTTCCACATCCTTTTCAACTTCGACTTCCTACCAAAAGCAAGTTATATTGATGAACGACTTAAGATACCAAAACTCACTTAAGAAATGCAAAAGTGTCACAAATCCATAGAAACGGGCTGGGAGAGAAACACACTCCTGTATATAACAGACTGATAAAGATAATTTGTTATTTCTCATCATATTTGAACCTCTTGAGTTCTTTTATTACTTCTTTTACTTATGCTTGTGCGATATCACCTTTACCCTGGATTCAGCTTGCACTACAGCCCAACGCCTGATTGATGTCGTCTACCTAAGATCAAAGTCACAACGTGGGTAGGTTAGACTTGAGATCAAAGTAGTTACTTCGGTAACCAGATGTTGGAAGTGAGCTGGGAACGACAAAGCTGGTCTTGAACCGGGAATGACTAGATCGACTGGGACACAGGCTGGTGGCAGCGACAAAGTGTCAACCCCAAAACGCTGGTGGAAGAAACCTTACAGTTTCGCACTGCAACTGGGAGTTGACCACGGGCCAACAGCAAGGTGTCACATATTGGCGTTGTGACCAGAGGACGTCACATATTGCAACTGCAACCACCAGTGGGTGTCACAATGATATCTGTTGCTGCTTTGGTAAAATTTATTTTGAAGCTTTCTTTACTGTTTTAGTAAAAATAGAATAATATTATCTAATGGTAGATCTTCATTTAACAATGTTTATTTCATTTGTACTTCCTTATCTTATTTACCAAATAGTTTTTTTCTTTGTATGTCATCATATAACTCAAAAATGAGTAGATCTATGGCCAACAAATTTTCTGAGGTTCCTAATAGGATCCTGGAGTATGTTTTTAGTTATTGTAAATTCCAGAACTTCAAGGGGTTTATTTACAATGTAAGTATAATGCAAGACTAGACCCTTATTTTGTGCCAACCAGAACTAAATCTTTTTCCTTTTGTTTAACTGTGCTTGAAATCTTTTGTGAAATTCACTCTTCCCAGATAATGAAATTAAATGTAATTCAAGAGTTTACAAATGGTGATGATTTTCTAATAAGGTATAATTCAATAATTCAAATCCATAATCATTTAATGGAACCAAGGCCACCATTAAAGCCTCAGGTAGGAACTAGCTTAAAATTCCACTTACTAGAAGTTTTCAGCTAATATTATTATTTGTTAGTTTCAGTAATACTAAAATTCACCAAATCTCTTTTTAGTCAACAACAGTTAATTTTTCGGCCACCAAATTTTCTTTGTTTATACTTAGGGCCACTGAAGCATGTTTTTCTTTCTCTTCTATGTACTATGTCCCTTCAGGACATAGGCGATCATAGCTCTCCACAGCTTCCTATCCCTTATGATACTGAGCAATTTTTCTTCCTTTACTAAGTCCCCCACCCATGTTCCATCATCCATTCTCACAAACTCATCAAGTAAGTGTCTCACTACTTTCCCCTATCTCTCTTGTCCTCATGAGGCTTAAGTTTTCCTCCTTCTTCATTATGTGTCCAAGGAATTTCAGCTATCTTTTCCTGATTATGCATATAAATGTTCTTTCTGTTGCCTTCTATTATCTTTTTGTTGAATTGTACTTGAAATCCTTTGTGAAATTCACCTTCTGTACATATCTAAATTAAATGTAATCCAAGAGTTAATAATGATGAGGATGATTTTCTAATAAAAAATATCAAATGTTAAATAAAAACATAGTTCAAATCCATGATCATTTACTGGGGCCAAGTGTTCCTTTTTAAGGCTTCTATATAAACTAGCTTAAAATCCTTTACTTTAGGTTAAATTTACTTTTTTTCCTTATTTATCCTAAAGTTAATTTAGGTTTCTGGAGTGGTAGAATCATGTAACATTTCAATATTTCTCTAGAACCACAGCTCTATTGCCTCAAGTCTGTTCTTCATCTATAAAGAGATTTTCTAACATTGACTGTCAGAGAGGAGGACTGATATTGCATAACAATTGAGCACTATTTTCTTTGTAACAAAACTTTCATGTTTCTTAATACTTTGCTTACCTTTTTGGAAAGCAACTTTCACTATTCCAATGCACCTTATGTGATAAAAAGCAATGATATGAAATAAAAACTAATCAAAAATTAATAATAATTTTTTATCTAAGAAATTCAGACAACCTAAAGACTATTAAATGTACTGTTACTGTAAACAAATATAGCATGAATAATAATATGATGTTGAAATTTGTAGTTATCAGTCTGTAGATTTACAAAGTTTTTGTAGCCAAATTGGTAGAGCAGATGTCTTGGTTAAATTCCCAGAATATAGGATATGAGAACAAAGTTTGTCAGAGGCTATTTACTTTAATGATCATAATGAAATAAAATAGTAACAATAACAAATTAGTAACCAATAAAATGAAAGAAACATTTATATATATAAATAATAAAAATATTTAATCTACGAAATTCAGGCAATTTGATAAAATTCTGTTTTTTATGAGTGATAATACTGTGAAGCTGGAATGTTTCAGATGAGAAGTTATCATTATTAATTATTATGTCTTAATTTATTCAGATTAGTGCCATCATTTTGTTTGTTAATGTTATGGTTCACACATTTTACTGTCTGGTTTTCTTCAGCTATCTGCTTTGTTTGATGACATTTTTTTAATCAAACCCCTTTATTCAATTCTTCAATTCAAGGGAGTAGATTGTTTTCATTCTACTGTCCATGTTAATAGCAATATCTTGGATCAATTCTTCTTTGTTAAATTGTCCCTGTGAGGCTGATTTTGGACATCCTTCACCAATTAAACCAGAGTACATGACTTTCACTGCCTGACCCAGAAGGTTATTGAATATAATGGACACCTAAAGAAGGTTAGGAGGTACAATGTCTGAAACATTGGGGGCATTATAACAACCAGATAAGGACACTTGTCCAAAGAGATCAATGTATGATCATAGATTTACATTTCTCTTTATCTTAAAAATATGAATATTAATACTATTAAAGAAAATATAAATAATGAAAGAAAAAAAAGGAAAAAATCTTTGCTATAGATTTTTAGCTGCTAATATATAGAAAGACATTCCATATTGGTTGATGGTAGCTCAGTAACATGATTATTATTTTTTTTCTTTTTTTATATATTCTTAAGTTCAGAATAGAAGGGTAGGTTGGAAAATCCATTCAAAATTAATTTGTTTTTTGAACAAAAAAAGGAGAAGGGAGATTGGAATAAATGGTGAGGTTGGAATAAACAGATAAATTAGAAAAAATAGAAAATAAAATAAAATGATGGGAGGTATGGAATAACAGTGGGTAGATTAGAAAAAAATTCAAATAGCCAGCCAAGCTCATCTATTCTAGATGTGAGAATAGTTACTTATTTGAGATGCATGAAAAAAACTGTTGTTTACATTGCTCTTTTATCAACAAAATGTACATATTTATTGTAATAATGTTTTTCTTAAAATATTCTATTGTAATATTACATAGATATTTGGTGATGATGAAAATATCTTTATTATATTGGGATATTGCTTGAACTACATTATTTGATTAATCGTAGTCACATGATATCTTGTCTCTATCCCAAACATTGCTTCTGATGCTGTTTCTATGGTAACCATCCCAGAATCAGTTTACAAAGCTTATCATATCACCATCTTTGGAAAGCTCTTCCTCTTGCAATTTTACCTGACCTTTACAGCTAATCAGTTACCAAAGTGCCTTTCCATTATGTAATATTTTCATATAGATTTATATAGATACTCTAAAATAATAGGAACAGTTTGATAATTAATTGTGTTTTCCCCTCTTGTGTGTGTATGCATGTGTGTGTATATATAATGAACAAAGGAAACAACACTGTAATAAATGTCAGATTTCCTTTTTAATCTAAGGAAAGCACTTTCAAGCCAAATAGTCTTTACCATTGAGCCATGGGAAGCCAACACAACAAAGCAAAATTCTGTTACCCTATTTAAGAAATTCATATCTCTCAATGAACCTTTCAAAGTATATATCTGCTAACTTAATTTTCATATCTGAAATGTAAACAGTGATTTTTTTTTTTTTTGAAATGTTCGAAGGAAGTATATACATTTCTTAAATAGAATAATTGAATTTTGTTTTGCTGTGTTGACTTCACATGACTCAAGGGTAAAGCATACATGGCTTAAAAGTGGTTTCCCAGATAATAAATGGAATACATATTGGTTATTTGTTGGAAGACATATTTTCTTGAAAAGTATACACATAAAAATTTTATGGTAATGATGCCTACATTTGTGCTTTGGTAGAACTGATTATCAGATGCTTAAAATGAAGTCAGTTTTATTTTTCTGTCTGTATTTGTACTTATGAGTGGCAACTACTACAGCATCCCTCCTCCTATGTGGAGTAGACTGAAGCATTTGCAGCACATGAAGCACAAACTCATGAAAATTCATCAAGTTAGAATTATATAAATTAACCACATATACATTTTTTCATTTTATTTTATTTTTTCAGTCAGGAGCTAATTGGCTCAAAAAAACTTGTTCACATGTCTACATTTGTTAACAATCTCTGATCTTTTATTGAAAATACTCAGGGAATTTTATAGTTTGGAATTTTTCTTGTAAATAAAATTCACAAGATTTGAACATTGCTTTGCAATTCTAAAGACAGAGGAATTTGTATACATGAGTCATCACTAAAGATGTTGGAAAAATATTCAGTTCCTTGTACTGCTCCAGAAAGTACCTGACTCAATGTTTTATCTTTACAAGAGTCAGATCAGACCAAAAATACAATATTGCTGCCATATCTGGGCTGGAGCTGCCAAATCTTCACTTTCCAGTCTTGACAAAGGCCGTAGCATTTACATGACCTTGTGGGTGATGAATTATATCCCATTATACAACCCCTTTCCCACAAATGAAATGTTACTAACCTCTCACTATTCTATTGCTTATTTCATGGCTGATGTTTAGACATGCAACATTCCTTAATTCCTCCAGTCCAGACATTCACAGCCATAGCACATGCAGTCAACTCGTCCTCATTCCCTTCATATTCCACTAGAAAGGAAGTTCTATTCAAACAGCTTCTTCCTAAGAACTTGTCATGCTTCCTGATCACTATAATATTAATCTCTTCAAATCTAGGGTCAACCATTATCTATCCTACATATCCTCATAATATGCACCTCTTATTCCCTCTTTGTGTGCCCTTACAACTGCATTCAGTGACCCTCTACCTTGAGTGGCTCTTGGGTTTTATATTGGGTGAATAATATCTAAATATTGTGGATTATGTTTGCAAGAAAAATTAAAAACTTTTTTTACAGCACCGGAAGAACCTGTTGCATACACATGTGTGTATTGGATTTTTCTGGTCACATTTTCCATCCTCTGTTATAATGCATCACAAATATTTAAATTTCTATACATTGATTCTAATCTCTCTAGTTTGTAACTCACAACTTGGGCTGTTCTTGCTGACTACAATACATTCTATCTTATTACAATTGATGATAAGTCATTTCTTCCTGCTTTCCTTTACTACCTTGTTTAGGAGTTCCTACAGTTTTCTTTTTGTGTCTACCATCAACATGGTGTAATCTACATATATTGCTGAAATTGTGCCCACAAGTAATAAATCCTGGTAGGACTTCTAGTTTTCTTAGGATTGCCTCACTGAAGAGGTTAAATAAATCTGATGAGGCGATGTATCCTTGTCTTACACTCCTTTCTATTTTTGTGTACTTAATTTATCTGTGAAGTCTCAACTCCAATTTAAAAACCCTAAGTTTACCCATTGAAAAAAATGGATCATTTCTAATGCTAATTACATTAAATGGTGAAGCTTACATATTAATAAGCTATAAAACAGTTTTGTCTCTACAGCATTTATTTCTAAAGAAATGCTAAGAATATAATATATTTAAACTTTTATATTAGGAATATATTGGCTGATGCATCAGTGCTTTGTTGTTTCTTTTGTCCTCTGAGTCACACTGCATGTCTTCAATTATTCATTTGATTCCCATTATTGGCATTATTGATGTTGCTACCCACTGCTTTTTTGTTTCATTATGACATTATTCTTCATTAGAAGCTATTACATTTTTGTCAAAAGAAGAGCAGGGAGGGATGTCAATATCTCTTGGGTATTAGGGACTTTACAAGTATTAGAATCAAAATCATTTCTCATTAGTCTATCTTGAAATGAATTTCTATTTTCCTTTTAATGAGTTGTTTCTGGCTGAGTAACAGATTATATATGAGGGAGTACTGACAGTTCTCAGCTCAACCAAAAACCCCTTACCAAAAAAATCTAATGTTTGGTCATTTGGTCTGATTTGGGGAACTGGGTTGGATAAAGAACTAATATTTTTTTATTTATTTATTTTCTTACCTTATGGTATCTATATTTTTAAGGACCTGATGGTCAGGCTGATAACTTTTCAGCACCCCTTTGTAATATAAATTTCCTTAGACTTCAATCATTGTCTAGAAGATAATTAACTGACAGGGAATATAAAGTAAATGCTCATGTATAAAGTGTAGAAGTATTTTAATATAATTAGTATTGCCTAAATGAAAGTGAGTCTTTCAAAAAATATTTGCTAATTTTACTTTTTAAATGTGTAATTTCATTGATAGAGATAAGACACAAGAAAATTTGTATGTAAAATGAACCAGTTATTTTAAAAATGAAATATCACCTTCAAATTTGTGAACATTTAGTTTTCTTATATGATAAAAATATAGTTTTATGGTATGCTGTATTTATGAGTTAAAGTGTGCTTAGGGATACCTTCTATGTAAATATAAAAGTGAACATTGAGGTCAACACTTAGTGGTGACAGTCTGTAAACACAATCAGGCCATTTCTACACTTCAAATTTATACATGAGCATTTACTTTCTATGACTTGTCAATATAACTATCTTCAAGACAATGATTGAAGTCTAAGGAAATTTGATATTACAAAGGGTTGCTGAAAAGGCCTGACAGATTATGTTTAAGCATGAAATACACTGTCACTGCTGGATTTTGGCAAAGACTCTCCTGCTATTTACCCCTAGCTGGCGGGGGGGGGGGGTATGGGGAATGGATTCATACCTTTCCCAAGGCTATTTGTGTGTATGTGAATGTAACAAAATTGACAGTAATTCAAACTTGGCTCTTTGATTTTTCCATCCATGCCACTATCCATTATACCACCATGAATCCACACACACACACACACACATACATGTATAGTGGAGTTGTTAGAATATTTAAACCATGACACCCTGGTTTGAACATTACCAGATTTTTCAAGGTGGTAACTTGATAATATGACCTTAGAGAGATGTCCCCAAGTATGGCAGTTTCCTAAAGATAGCTGGAAAGGACAACAACTGAAATAGTGACTTTAACTATCAAGATGAAGACACCAGTTTGATTAAATCACCTCAGAAATTGGAATTTTCAATACCATGCTAATTAATTTTTTTTTAACAAATATTAAATTACATTTTACCAATTTGAGGCAGTAACAAAAAAGGAAAGAAATTAGCCAGTTTAATGAAAAACAAGCCTTTTTTTAATCATTTCATCACAAACAAGGCAGTGAAGTCACAAATGATTACTGAATATGCAAGAATAAAAAAAAAGAGAAACATTATTAAGGAGTGAGAGCAATAAAAGAAGAGGAATCAAAAAGACAGTAAATAATGATTAACATGCATTTAAATTTTTGAAGATCAAAGTTGGCTGGAAAGCATGGAGCTGGAAGAGAGTTCCACCAGTAAGAAATGTGAGAGAAGAAACTGTTAGCATAGAAATTACAGTTGCATGAAGCCAATTCAACTGTAAAATGATGAGACCTTGCTGCCAGTCTAGTATAGAAAGGAAATTCATAAAGTCTACATACCATAGTGGAAAATTAATCAGAACAATTACCATGAAAGTATTTATAGAAAATGCACAGGAAAGCTGTATTATGGCAGTGGGAAAGTGACTGCAGCCAACATGCCAGGTCAGGATCAATAACATTGCTGATTCTTCTTTGGATTTTATCAAGAATTGTCAATATATAGCTGGAGCACCAGACCATATGTACCAGCAATAGTCAATACATGGATGAATGGTAGACTTATAAATGTGTAAGATAGACAATTTTTCTTTCCAAAATCTACCATGACACAGTGAATCAACTTTCCTAGCAGCAGACTTAGCAATTGACTCAATATAATATTATTCCTTCATGTCAGCAGAGAATCTTAGCCCAAGAAGGTGCAACAAGTCACTTTCCTGGAGGTTAGCATCAGCCATGCTGATGGAAGGCAGAAAGTAGTCTCTCAGATTATTAATAGAGAGAAAATTTGCTTGGAAGCATTAAAATTAACAAAAGATTCCTTGCCCTAGTTCACAGATTGTAGGACACTTTTGAAATCAGCTGCCATATTGACCTTAACTCAAACATATCTTCAAATAGACTGGAATTTGATTTTTATACATTAGTTTTGATGTGTCAGCCTGTGTATAATTCTGAAGAGTAACATATAAACATTTTTTAATTACCTTCTTTGCAAGCTCCATTAAACCCACTATGACTAGATATAATTTCTTTATGCTTCAACAAATCAGCCCAGCCTTTTCCCCCCACAGGAATTATTTCTGTCTCCTCTACATTGCCTTTGATAGCGACAACAAACAACCAATATTTTTTTTTACTTTTGTAGCCTAGTTTTACAATAAGCATATATTAGGCTTAAGGTTTAACTTAAAATTAGATTTTATTAACGTATTTTTTTAGGCTTTCAGTATGAAGTGTGTGTGTGTGTGTGTGTATATATACACACATACATCCAGGGTGCGTAAATTGTTATAATTTTATATTTTTAATTCTGCACGTACGCTTTCTTTGGTTTTGATTGTGTCCACTGTACAGTATAGTAGGGTCAGTTGAACATTGTCTGTGAAAAAAAGAGCACCATGACACAATTCACTCCACCAGAAATTTGGAAATGGTATGTTGTACTACTTGGCATTTGTGCCAGAAACTCCAATACAAACATTTCAAAGTATTTGGGTATCAATCTGAGGACAGTGCAGAGGATTTGGAAAGAGTTGCATGAGTCTAATGGTGATTACAAAGGTGTTTGGAGTGATCACTAATGATGTTGACATTATTGCTCCATTCATCTTCCCACAGGACCTCTGATAACATGGAGGCCTACATCATGTACCTTGAGCAGGTAGTGCTGCCCTGGGTCAAGTGGATGGCTGCTGGAAGACCCTATGTCTGGCAACAGGACTTTGCACCATACCACACAAGCAAGAGAACCCAGTCAATTTCTGTAACTATATCACCCTTACATCCTGCCCCTTAACTCCATAGACTTCAAGCCCCTTGATTATTATGTGTGGGGTACAGTTGAGCGAGAGACTAACACAACTCCTTGTAATGACAGAGATGAACTGAAGGCAAGGATTATGACAGCATTCACCAACTTAAACAAGGAGACCATCCAGAAGAGTTGTAGGAGATTCCAAAGTCATCTAGAGGCCATGGTTGAAGCCAATGACAATTTTATTGAATAAATTTACTCTTTAGTATTTCAAGATATTTTTGTGTAATTTTGGTAAATATATGTTAAAATGAGATGTCAGTGTTATTTTCATTCTTGTGTAATTTAGAAGACAATTTATCTATCGCACCCTCTGTGTATGTGGGTGTGTGTGTGTATATATATATATATATATATATATATATATATATATATATATATGACAAAGTGGAAAAAGTTTTCTTGTGATAGGTTTCATCCTTTAGGATTTTATTCGACTAAATTTGTTATATTGTTGCAACTACACATGTGCACAGATGAGGGATGCTGAGAATTTTTAATTTTTTTATCTAGCCAATTTCATTTACATTCTTTTTTTTTCTTTCCATCACTTTTGTTAGTAAAAGTCCCAGTATCCCTCATTTGTGCACATGTGTAGTCAAACCAACATAAACTTAGTCTAATGAAATCTTAAAGGATGAAACACATCACAAGAAAACGTTTCCTCCTTTGTTAAACATTTTTCCCCAATATTGTTCTTGGTATATAAAAAATATATATCTTTATCTCATATAACACTTTAGAAATTTCAGGTCATAAAATAGGAATCTGTCAAATACATATAGATTTGAAATTAAACATCTACCAGTGTGAATTAGAATATTGCTATTAGTTATTTTATGGTTATTTATTTACATTAGCTTAGTATAGTACAAGGCTACAAGTATGGGTCACTCAGAATTGATGGATTCACTGACCAATTAGTATTCTCTTCATTAATCATATGAGAGACCTCTCTCCAGGAAAGTGACTCATTGCACATTCTCAGGCTCACGTTCAAAGCTGATATAAAGTGGAACGACTATATTGAATCCATTGCTAGGTCAGCTGCTAAGAAAGTTGGTTCACTGTGTTGTGCTAGACAATTTTTCTTACCAGAATCTATCTTAAATATCTATGTCTACCATTCATCCATGCTTAGAATATTGCTGCTACTTATGGTCCCGTGTTCATGCTATTTAAGTTGAGCTCTTGATTAAATTGAAAGAAAAATCAGCAATATTATTGGTCCTGATCTGTTGACCCAGCTTTAGTCACTGTCCCACTGCTATAAGGTTACCTCTCTGTACCTTTTCTACAAATACTTTCATGGTAATTGTTTAGATGAGCTCTTCACTATCATACCTAGAGGCTGATATCAAGATCTCATCAATTTACAGTTGAGCTGGCTAAATGTAACTGTAAATTCCATGCTAACAGTTTCTTTTCTTGGACTTCTCACTTGTGGAACTCCCTTCTGGTGCCATGCTTCCCATGCTTTTAATCTGTAAAAATTTAAATGCAATGTCAATTGCTATCTACTGTCCTCCTGATTACTCTTTCCTCTTCTCTCACATTATTAATGTTTCTGTTCCTAATTCTTCTACACTCTGTAGACCCTTGTGTCTTAGTGGCTTTACCGTCTTGCATGGGGTGAAACCGATTTAAAAAAAATAGTATATTAAACTAGCTGACTAATCATTACTCAATGGAAAAGCATATTTTTATCAAATGCTTTATGGATTTTATTGGGGATATGAAACATAGTTTTGTACTTATTATGACTGACATTTTCTTTTTTAATTATTTCATCCCCAAGTAAGGTGATAAAACCACAAACACACAAGCGGTTACATAGAGCAAAAAGAAACTGAGTAAACATTATTGAGGAGAAAGGATGATAACAAACAGGATTCAAAAAAACAATTGACATTGCATTTAAATTTTTGAAGATTATACTTGGCAGGTGAGCAAGAAACCAAAAGAGTTCTGCAAGCTGGAAGTGTGATAGAAGAAACCATTAGAATAGAACTTACATTTACATATAGCTATTTTGACCGTAAAATGATAAAACCAAAGTGTCAATCTGGTACTATGCTTAAATTTATGAAATCAAAGTACCATAGAGAAATGCTAGATATTTATAGAAAAAAAACATATTTATAGAAATGTTAATCTTTTATCATGACCACATTATTTTGATGTTCTAATAATACATAAGGAGCATCAGTGAAAGATGAAAAATACTAAGAGTCTATCAGCTTTATGGATAAATGTTATAAATTAGATCAGTCTGGAATTTGTTTTTTTTACTTTGCATTGAAATAATATATAATCATATGTGTCAGACAGGATGTTGAAATTGTAATGTCACATGTATTACTGGGATTGTGCTTATCCAATTAGTACATTTGCCACCATTATTTTCTGTTTGTTACTTTCATTTTACTATGAAATGGTGCTGAAAATTCCTTGGTTCAACTAAAAGATTAAAAAAATTCTGATGTTTGATCAGATTTTGGGATCTGGTCCATATTAAGAAAATTCAGCACCTCCTCATAAAAACACTGTTTTATCTTTTTTTTGTCTGTAATGTTTATAATTTTTATAGGGAGATATCTCCTTTGCACTAAAGACTTAAATATGGAAACCTATTAATAGTATACAAAGTATACTGTAATTTCTCATGGCATGGATAAATTAGTATATAATAATGAACAGTGTGATTTTCTAGTATGTTTCTTTGTTTCTCTTTTGCTGTAATATACAACAAGAGTGTGTTGAGATTGGTGGGAAACACCTAACCAATTGCTCTCCCAGTAACTACAGGGGTAATAGGCAGATGGGGAAAGAAATAGGGGGTTACAAAAATAACACTGCCTCAGGAACCACAACAGCTTTAGGAACAAAATAGCTACAAAACCAACTTCACAAGACACTGTGTCTTGCCAACTGCTGACTGCTGGTTTTCCCATTGCATTTATTGACATGAGGCAACTTACAAAGACCCAAATCTTGACTAGTTGCAGAGAGGCTCCTATCTAGACATGCCAAGCTGTCCTGCTGCTAACAGGGAAAACCTGAATGTAACTGGTGTTGACACACATGATCCAGGGCCTCTTTTGCATCTGTACCTTCTTTCTACAGCTTCTGTCACTGTAAAGCAAATAGATATATAAATTTGAGAAGTGAATCCTCTCATGATTCAAGCATCTGATACAGAGGCAATCAGGTAAGTAACATATCCACTATATCAATATGTTACTACTTGAACCCCATATGCTAAAATTAACTTGCAAACTCTAAGTTAAGCAGAGTGCACAGAAACTGCACAAATCTCAAACAGAAGATCAGGGTACAACATGTTAATCCTCAGTAGAGTGCACAGATATTCTGATCCTAAGGAAAAGTGCTGATCATTCTTCATATATACTTCATAAGTTTTCTATATAAAAAAGAAACCTTTGTCTTTTACACCTAAGAGGTTTGGATAATGCATCAGGTAAAGTATCGTAATGACAAAAGCAACAAAAAGAATACGTTTAATAGTCTGAAACAACTCTCGGAATGGTACTGATAATTCTAATAATTACAAAAAGTATTTTTTATCATTGTTTGAAAATAAGTCATAGATCAAAGTTTGTTTTCTGAGTTTTATAACTATTTAAACAGTTTTTTATCACTTTGTATAATACTTCTGGGAATTAAAATATGTAAAATGAAATTTGTAAAATCTATTAATTATCCAGTAACAGTTTTGCTTGTGCATTTCTTCTGCGCTTCTTGAATGTCAGAAATTCCAGTTAAGACATAAAAATTGATAGTAATTCCTACTCATCATTGTGTTATGGGAGGTAATAATTTTAACCAATAAGCTTAACCTTGTCAGTGTCATTTGACTCAGTCTCGGTCTGTCTTGCCCTGAAGTCAGAATGCTATCTTCACTTATTTGAATTTGCTCTTGTGTGTCAACCCTAATTCTTAGTAAACTTTTTGCCATATTCCTGTTGCTTTGCTTTGCATATATTGTTTGCTTGCTTTATATTATTTTTTCTCTGTTCTTTTCTTTTTCTTATTGTAACTGTTCATTGCAAATGTTGTCAATTCTGTTTGTTGAGCAGTTCTGCCATTTATTTTCCTTTAACCATGGCCACTCACTCTACAGATGTAATACAGTTTACAGGGGAAGAATTGGGTTGTTAAAGAAATCTTATCTTAAAAATGTCTTTGAAGTTTATTCATCTCCTCATTGTTTGTGCAATTGGTTAACCGTAATACATAATTTAAATAGATATTCTACATGGGTACAAAATTAATAATTGGACTAAAAATGTATATATTAAAATTTAAAAAAAAACAGCTAGAAACATTAACGAAAATATATAGTTACCATGAAGAAATAAATTGAAAAACATAAAAAAGATGACAGACAAAAAAAACAAACAAAAGGCTTAATTGGTTTTTATTCTTCTCTTATCAAAGTTTTATCAAGGACTGAAAAATGTGCAATGAGTAAAATAGAAAAACACCAAAGATAGGATGAAATATATAATCATCAAAGACTGATAAGATTCAAGCCTAGAAGCCACTTCTGCTTACAATGGGATGGTTAGAAGGACTTATATATATATATATATATATATATATATATATATATAAGAAGAAAAACTAATACTTAGCCAACACATTTTGTCATCAGAGGGACTTTATAAAGGCAAAAGTTTTTCATCTTTTTATTCATTTTGTTCCTTTACAGATACATTCTATCTAATAATAATAATTTACACACACATACACACAAATATATATATATATATATATATATATTGTCTTTAATAACTTAAGATGGAAATATAAATGCACCTTCCTGAGTACCAAGAACATGTCTTCATTTAGGACTGGATACACTGTTTGTTATATAACAAATGCAAATTTATTAGGTGTGTGTAAAAGTTATCAGTGTATTTTTTTTTATTATTTTAAAAATACCAGTTTTCTACTGTATGTTTAGTCTTTTGCTTTCACTAGAACTCACAGCTAATACAAGCATTAGGAAGATTCAACATCTCCACTTAGGTCTAATCTACTGGGAGCAAACTTTGTCTCTGCATTTAGCAGAATTCAAAGGGAATTCATTTTGAATTACTGGGGTGTAGATAATCTCTTAGTGTGCAAAAGTGATTGGCTTTTTGAAAGAGAAAAGACCTTTTTCTAGACAAGGAAATAGACCAGTGATTATGCTGTATAAGAACACATTCTTATTTTACAAATACAGCACAGTAAAGAACTATGAAGCTGGATTGGAATGTTCTTCAATATGTAGCAGATTCTTCAGATCTGTTATCAGGCAATTACTTGTTTTGCTCTAATCGGCCAATTGTGTGCTTGATAGCTCCAACAAGTTAATGATATAAAAAATTAATTGAATCGAGCTAAGGAAAATGTCAACATCATTTTTGTATTATTGCTCCATTGATAATTTCAGTAATATTTTTAGTAAGTTTATATAAAACAAATATATCAAAAGATCTTTAATGATTGTAACAATTAGAAGAGAAATTATATTAATATAAACATTGTCTAAGTTCTAGATATCTGCTAGCAAGTTCAAAATTATTCAAGGCATGTATATATGCAAACATGACAGTTTAAACAGTTTGAATTATATTGAATAATTCGTCTGAATAATTCTTTCTTTAGATTCTTGATGTTGTTTACCAAAATATTTTGACTGTTATTATCAAGAGCACAAAAGAAGAGTTCAATTGTTTGAACAAGATTTGGAATGTTAGTATTTTTTCTTGAAATCATAATGTTATTACTGAAAATTCAAATTTCTCAGCTGTTTGTGAATGAATACAACTCAAAAGCAAATGTACATCTAAATAAATAAACCACAAATTCTCTCTGTCTGTCCATCTGTATGTCTGAAACATCTCTAACTCAGGCCACACTTGCTCTACATAAACATATTATACCTTTTTGGAATAGAGATACTCCCAAGATTGAAAATCTGCCCTTCATCTGGTGCATGAACATCCAGCATTGGGGTGTATGAATGAGAAGAAAACTGTTAAAAATTCAAATTTTAAATTAACTGAAAAAAATTAGTAATTTAAAGTTTTTAATTTATATTAACAGTAACACAAAAACCTTGTGAATTTAAGAATTTTTGTTTTAAATTCAGTTTAAAATATCTCCAGAACTTTGTGAATTAAGGAAATCAATTTTATTTCTTCAAAATGCCAAGGAATCAGAGTTAAAATGAGAGGTTTCATGAGGTTTTGAAGTTCTGCAAAGTTTGTAATTTGAAGAACTCCATTTTTGGCCAGAATTAGACTTCTAGCCCAAATCAGAGTTAAAGTGTGATTTTGAAGTTCCATGGAGTAAATTGAGGAATTCGAAATTATTTCTTTAAAATTATCATTGCTGTTTTCTAAGCTGAAATAGATGTCCCTCTAGTTTTGGGCCAGACGCCCAATTAGCCCTCTGCATGGAGTGCAGCTTTTAAGCTTGTACACTAATAAAAGGACACATCTGCAACAAATAATAATTCACTTGTCATTTATCAGATCAATGTACCATCAGACAACACATGAACAAGCACCACAAGAATTACAATAAAATTAGACAGCTTCCTTATAATAATGCTAGAATACTTTATAAATCTAATTGTAAAAATGACTAAAGATTATTGAAGCCATTTATATCCAACTGAAGCAAGCAACCATAAATAAAAATAACTATTGTGTAAGACCCTCACATTCTTCAATGCATATTAAAAAAAATGTATTATTCCAAATGTTATTATACATATAACAAATATATTATACATTTACAATTTGTATGGGTGCCATAATGGTTATTTCAGTGGGAAATGGAACTGACAGAGTTCAAATTCAATACCCAGGTTGTTAAAAGTTAGTTCTTACTAATGCTTTTAGAAAAAGCATGAATCTCTTTTCTTCCTCGCTCACTAAGTTATAAATAAATTCATAGCATGACAACTTGAAAAAACTCCTGCCAAAATGTCATGGGCCAAATTGATAGAGTAAGGCTCAGTACTCTTGGTATCTTACAAACTTTGGGGAAAGGACAGCCAAGGATTCAGAAAATGGCTCATATTAATAGATTAATAGAAGTAATCTGTGATTTTTAGTTGAAAAGTTTTCAGTCTGACTCAGAAAGGATTACTCCCCTCCCCACACACACAAAAAAAATTGATGTTCAGTCA
Organism: Acanthosepion pharaonis; assembly: GCA_903632075.3. NCBI lineage: Eukaryota > Metazoa > Mollusca > Cephalopoda > Sepiida > Sepiidae > Acanthosepion > Acanthosepion pharaonis. The sequence goes on along the minus strand of CAHIKZ030004896.1, from coordinate 5,191,324 downwards.
TTTAGCTACATTTTGGGAAGGGGGTAGTGATAACTTTTCAGCACCCCTTTTAAATACTTAAGCTTAAAGTTTTATCTATTTAACTATGATTTGAATCTTAGAATTTGTCTCTTCTACAATGATTTATTGTTGACTTATCATCCTGAGCAGTGGATCACAGAAGTTCTTTTTCATTTGTTATATAGGCATTGAATTATAAAACTGGGAGTTAGTAGTAGATATTATGATTGGCTTTTCAGGGCTGAACTAACAGGATGATTCATCAAATAATATCTAGAAAAACATTTGATTTCTGTTTTCTCATGTGGCTTTGTGCATATATAAAAGAGGGAAAATACACATTGCAAGTATTTAAACGTGTATATCTCTGAGGGTGATATATAGATATATACCCATAAGCTCATAGTCTAATGAATAAAAAAATATTTATTTTGCACAACATATATTCATTTTTCAATATATCCTTTCTTGTCAGTGCACTTAATCCAATGCTTCACCATTAATCAAATATATTGAAAACTGTTCAGAGAAATTTTCAAACCAAAATTCAGCTGATAAAATGTGTCAGAGAACTTATTGAGCATCCCTAACACACATACACATATATTTCTTAAGTAGCATAATTGAGATTTGCTTTTCTTTAATGTTTTTTTTTTGTGGCTTGATAAATAGTGCATGCAGGACTTGAAAGCATTTTTCCAGATTAAGAAGGAATATGAGTTCAATTCCTCCTGGCAGGTATATTTTATTGAAATTTTTGATTTCTAGGCTGGTAGACATTAATTTCACTGCTTTAAAAAAAATATGGATGTCTAATGAAACATGTGTACCGACTAAATATAATGTTTATAATAATAATCATAATTCTGGTTAGCATGTACATTATGCTCTGCTAATAGCTCATAAACAATGGACTATTCCATTTTGTTTGCAAGGAAAAACAGAAAAGACATATCAGAGATGATTTCACTGCCAAAGAAGAGGCAATAATGATCTCATATGTTTAATGTCTGCTTCAATGAAATTGTCAATTTTTAATCATTTCATTTGTACTCTCTAACTTCTTTACATAATGACCTGCATTCAAACTTATGATTGTTATTGCAATATTTGGTTAAAGTTAAGTTCAAATATTTAATGATGCAATAAGGAAATTTCCACAGGTATTTTAAAGTTATGGAACATGCAATAAGCTTATTCAGTATTAAGATTCATCAGAAAATTCAAATAGCAAAACAATGAAATTTTCATGGGTATTTCTCGTAATATATGTCATTTTAAGAGTGAATGCCTACTTACATATAAAATAGTAGTTATAAAAAAT